>CM031237.1:360313702-360636202 GCA_018340775.1 Taxus wallichiana var. yunnanensis
GCGAGGCAAAAGATGGTTCGGGAACTCCACGAGCGAGAATGGGGTATCGAAAAGGATGAAACAGAAAACAATAATGGAACGTCTTAGGAGCATGAGGTTACATGCGGGACTGCCTCTTTCTTTTTGGGCGAGAAGCGGTGAGCACGGTTGTGTACTTGATAAGCATGAGGACCCTCAAGTGCCTTGGATGGAGGCATACGAGGAGGCATGGTATGGTAAGAAAGTTGATTATTCATTTCTTAGAGTCTTTGGATGTGAGGTGTTTGTTCATATAGACAAGGATGATAGGACCAAGCTAGAGGCTAAATCGAGAAAAATGTACTTTCATTGGTTATGGTGGTGATGACTTTGGATTTAAATGTTGGAGTATTAAGGACAAGAAAATCATTCGATCTAGGGATGTGGTCTTTAATGAGAAAGTCATGTATAAGCAACGATTGCGGGAAAACAGGAAGAATCCAAGAAAGAATATGCGGTGGTAGAGGATCTTCGGATGGGAAAGTGACCCATGAATCGGTTCGGGAACCTACTCAGCGGGAACCCCAAACTCCTACGGTGAGGAGGTCTTCTAGGGTAAGAAAAGAACACAGACGTTTTCTCCTTCTCTTTATTATTTATTACTCACTTGATAGTGGAGAGCCGAGAGCTTTGATGAAGCAATGCGGGTAGATGCCGGTAAGAAGTGGGAGCAAGCCATGGATGAGGAGCATAAGTCTCTCATGGAGAACCCAGGACTTGGGATTTGGTGAAGCTACTAGGAAGGAAAAAGAGCATTGCGAAACAAGTGGGTGTACGAGTTAAAGATGAAGAAGGAGGAAAGAAAAGATATAAGGCCGGTTGGTGGTCAAGGGTTTGCACGAAACAAGGTATAGATTTTGATGAGATTTTTCTCTGTAGTAAAAATGACTTCTATTAGAAGCTGTTCTTGGAATAGTGGCGGCGAAGACTTGCACTTAGAATAGTTAGATGTAAAGAAGCGCATTTCTCCATGGTGATTTGGAGGAGGAGCTATATATGCAGCAACTAGAGGGATATGAGGTCAAAGGTAAAGAGGAGATGGTGTGTAAACGAAGAAAGAGCTTGTATGGCTTGAAACAAGCTCCACGTCGATGGTATAAGAAGTTTGATAGCTTCGCTGATGGAGCGAGGTTATATTAGATGTCATTACGACCATTGCGTGTATCTGAAAAGAAATTTGAGGATGGAAGTTATATTATCCTGTGTTTGTATGTTGATGACATGTTGGTTGCGAGTAAAAACATGCGAGGAAATAAAAGTACTCAAGAAACACTAAGTGAATCCTTTGATATGAAGGATTTGGGGGCAGCAGAACAAATCCTTGGTATGAGGATAACTCGGGATAGGAAGGAATGGAAGTTGACTTTATCTCGGGAAGAGTACATTAAGAAGGTATTGGATAGGTTTAACATGCGGGATGCTAAGCCGGTTGGGACTCCTTTGGCGAGGCCATTTTAAGTTATCAAAGGAGCGTGTCCCAAGACGAGAAGGAAAGAAACCGAGATGTCAAGGTACCTTACTCATCGGCGGTTGGTAGTTTGATGTATGCTATGGTGTGCACTAGGCACGATATTGCCCATGCGGTGGGAGGCGTGTGAGTAGATTTATGAGTGATCCGAGGTAAAGAGCATTGTGCAAGCGTAAAGTGGATCCTTCGGTATTTGAGAGGACCATGGGGACAGTTTTGTGCTACTGATGGATCGAGACACCACTTTACGTGGTTATGTAGATCGAACATGGCTGGAGATGTAGACAGGCGGGAGGAGCACGACGAGTTATATTTACACTTTGTAGGTGGGACAACGGTGGTGGATTTCACGACTACGAGAAGCTGGTGGCTTTGTCGACCACGAGAAGGAGTATGTTGCTTGCCACGAGAGAGCAAGCAAAGAGATGATTTGGTTACAACAATTGCTTGAGGAGTTGGGGCATAAGCGGGAGGAATGTAAGCTATATAGTGATAGTCGAGTCTTATACACCTAGCTAAGAACTCTGCTTTCCACTCCGGGGATGAAGCATATACGAGTTGAGATATCACTTCATCGGGACAATTTTGGAGGAAGATAAGTTGAAGTTGGAGAAGATTCATACCGTCGAGAATCCTGCGGACATGATGACCAAGGTGGTCACTGAGGATAAACTAAAGCTATGTTCGACTTTGGTTGGCCTTCGCGGATGACGGTGAAGGGTTGAGAAGCTTGCTCGGTGGAAATCTAGTCTCAGTGGGAGATTGTTATGTTTGTGGAGCCTATTTTCATGTTAGAGTGTGGTACACCTTCATGTGTTACACTCGGGTATTTTACGGCGGTCCCGCTCGCCGGTGAGCGGGTCGGGGGTTCGGGGGTGAAGCCCCAAAAGCTCATTTTCATGGGTGGTTTATTAACCCATGGGTAATGAAGTAACTTATGTTATGGGCTGTTTTTGGGCCCATGGTTTTTGGTACCCATTTTTTGCCCATTGTTTTGATACCCATGGTTTTGGGACCTTTTTGCCCATTTTTGATACCCACGGTTTTGTATCAAACTGCTTAAGCGGTTGTCTATTTATATGGTCTTATGCATATGATAGATATACAAGCAAATGTATTGCGAGATGTGTTTTGAATTGGGTGTGAATTACGTAGAGAGTTTGTTGAGCATAGCTCAGCGGATCTGGGTATTGTATTGAGAGAGTGGAGGCTTGTAATAAAATGCGAGCAAGTGATTCTTGGTGGGCGTAGCCCAAATTGGGTGAACCACGTTAAATCTTGTCTCTTTGTGTTGTGTTATTTTGTTACGCACTTTTATTTGAGATCTGTAATATTTATACGCATATTAGTTTCATAAACTAAATTATCTTTTGTTTTTCAAAACTATTTCCTACATATAATATCGTAAAATATTATGTTCTTTAATGGATTCCTTATAAAATGTTGTATTGTATGTTAAAATGTATTATATTAGATAATATCATCTTAATGATCATACAATATTTACACTTGTATGAAGCATGTTGATATAAACAAGGGTTATCAAATCCACAAATCCATAAAACTTCCTTTATATCATTGAAGTCAGCTTACAATTTATTTTCATCATATTCATTATCAATAATGAAAACGAATTGTACTTATTAATAACCACGACTCATTTTTCACAAAATTGAAAGATCCTTGTATAGTTGCACTCTCTCTCATATTTAAATTAATAAGTCCGAGATAAATGTTTGTGCTATAACCTGTAATAGCCACTGAAGAGTAAATAGGTGTGTGCCCACAATATTGAAATTTGATACCAATTAAACAAATAGAGTTGAATACGGATGAGAGAGTTATCTAAAGTGGACAATTTACACCCTCGTATTGAAGCATATCATTAACATTAATAATATCTTTGGTTCTCAATGTGTATAGTCGAGTCCGTTTCCAAGTGTAGGATTAAATAAATTAGTTATCTAGAACTTATCATCAAGTTAATGAGAATTTGATTGACAATTTATTCACGACCATGAGTCAAAGATAAACTTTCTAATTGATTACACAAATGAAAATTTTCATTCATTCCTGTGGAATAATATATTATTATTTTATATAAATTGGTCATAACTATGTTTATGAGCTAGTGTTGTTGTATAGAAACTTAGAAACTAGCACTGAAAGATGTGTGGAACAATAGAGTTCATAAAGTAATCTAACTCTCCACTTTTACATGTAAGAAAATATCAATGTTGCTCTCATGCCTAGTATAAAAGGAACGCATGTGTAGCCACTACTTACGGAGTTTGAGGTCATTCTAAAATTTGGAGAAATATTCTTCAGATTTGAAATATTTAGTACCCATTTGCTTTAACTAATTTTCACCTAAACATATAATTGTAACATAACATGGGCTAATTCATATTATACAAATAAGGAAAATTTAGTATAATAATTTTGAATCGTAAGAATAGGGTAACTATATAAATATTCAATTCGTACAAATAAGATAACCAATAGGGATAAGATACTTAGTGTTATAGATAGTCTTTAAATCTCATAAATCATTATAATATTAAAAACTAATCATAAATGTGTCTTCAAATGTTTAGTTGGAAAGTGGGTGTAAAAGGCTAATTTGGACAATAACATCAAAGGAAATCCAATAGAACACACACCACTATGTGTCTTTCAAAAATATTTTTTTGACGGAGTTATAGGGGTGGGTGCACAAAGATTCACACGTTTAGTGAAATTTGATATGATTATTTTCATGTGTGGATTGTGATTAGGCTATGGATAAGTGTTATGGTTATAATGCATGCGGTCCTATGTGGATATGTAAGTTATGACCATAAGGGTTACGACTGTAATCATTATTGTCATAACCTATAAAATAATAAAAAAATAAAGAAACATAGGAAAATGAAGAAAAATCGGCATATATGAAGAAGTGTTACTTTGTGATAACGTCCACAATTTACACAACCCATACAACACTAAAAATACTAGAATAATTTTTTATTTTTTAAAATACATTGCAGTACACATGACACTATACGAGATCACTTAGGACTACGCACAATACATGATAGGTTTGCACAACATTAACACATTTAGATAACATGAAAACATGTGATGCACAACAAGACCACCTTTTGTCAAATGAAAAGGCACGACATAACACTTCACCTACATTACAAACTTATAGATAGGGCCTTCCCGGCATGAGGTTATTTTTAGGATTACACATTTATTACAATGATGATTCAATCTTTAACTTAAGTTCTAAAAATGCTCATAATATTTGAATCATACATTCCTTTTAATGTTACTAGATTTCTTTTATATCGATTAAAATTTAGCTTACAATGTAACTCTCTACATTATTTCAATTACTTGTTTAATTCGTTCATTCATTAATAGGATATTCATTTACACATAAGGCTATCTGAATACACATGAGGCTTACTTATGTATTATCCCTAGGGTTTATTTATGAAGGCATGTTTCTCGGTTTACAATTAATATCGGTTGCAACAAGGAAGGTTCACATGACACCAAGTAAGTTTATTAGTTCAATAGTGAATATATTACATGTTCTTTTCATATTAGCATTTAATTACTAAGGTTACTCGATTCATGTTTTAATTAATTACAACTAACCATGTATCATATCTTCTTCATTTAAATGCTTTGCTATCAGGTCCAAAGACGTATGATTCACATTCAACCAAGGTTGGATTCCTGGAAAATTAAGTATTAGATGCATGATATCAGGAGACATTCAATTATAAATTTTTACCCACCTTACTAAAGTCACAACTAGAGTGATTTCACACCCATATCTCCAACAATAATCTTGTAACTCTAGGTAAATACGATACTTCTTTTCAAGCTTAAAATCTTGTTTGAAAGGGGTTAAAGGGAATTCACACTTAGCATTCTCATGTGTAGGTAATTAGAACATAAGACATGCTCGAATCTTTTACATTCATTTTAAAATGGTTTCACTTAACTTGATTTAATTACCCTTTTAAAGTTTGTTGTGCAACCCATTTATTAATAGGGACATTGGTATGCTCATGAGACTACTAGTCCTTATCCTAGGGGTTTGTCTCAAGAACATGATTACATGATTTCACATCATACATTCATTACACATTAGGAAAAGTGGGGAACAAGAGGGAATACTCCTTCATTTAACAAATTATGGCTCACATTAGGGATCGATATCTATGAATTTATTCCCTCACCATAAGATGGTTTATACACATTATATGAATGATCTAAATTTCACCTTTCTCCAAGCATATCATCTTATGGTTACATTTTCACCAACTAATCATAACTTAATAAGTTGCTAAGTTTCACAATTAACCCTTAGTATTGCACCATTAAGCCCAACGATAATTACAATTGGGCATCGGGTTCTTTTATGAACCCAACTCCTAAAGGTGACTTCTAAGGTTTGTTGGTGATCTTCGCCACTTAACTCGTGTGTCGTACCAAGAGTATTTTATACTCTGTTGTAGTTTGGTCACCCATGAACTACTACCTAAGAAAAATCACATTGTCCTTAGGACACACATAATTTCCAATTCTATGCGGGATGACACGTGGAATCAAGATAATGTAGGTTATGATGAAAAAAATAAAACTAGGGATCTCATTTAATTAAGTTAGGAGGTGTTATCAAGTATGAATATTTAAGTTCATTCTTTAAGGTCTTATATTTCTATCCTAAAAATGAATAAAACATGAAGTTTTATCATGCACGAATTGAGTACTAGGATCTACTACTTCATTTAGATTTATTTATTACATTTTCAAGGTAAAGGACACACCATACCAAATATTTAATCATCTATTACACACACTCTGAAAGATTGCACTACAAGATATTTTAATTCAATTCATTTAACATACATACATATATACATACATACATACATACATACATACATACATACATACATACATATATTATATATATATATATATCCGACATTTTACCATAAGTAAATTTGAATCAAAATTCCACCACCTATAGTTGAATGCTCATTTCCCAAGGCATCCCTAAAACTAGCATCTCATCCATGTTTCCAAATTTAAAATATTAAATTTTGTGTAACATGGAAATACATTATACATATATACATTTTCTAATAACATATATAAATTACAAAAATAAACAATGAATTACACCCTCCTTTTCACCATCTTGCTTGCATCTTGTGAAACCATGTGACCATGAAATCAACGATAAATCACTAGCATGACATCCACCTAAATCTAGCATAATTAACGTTTTAGTTTCCATTTACATAATAATAATAATTTGCATTCGAAAGGAGATGGTTAGAGACATGTATTGATTTAATTTCATTTCACTTCATTTCTTAACCAATGAGAGAGAAAGAGATAAGGAGAGAGAGAAACACTATTTTTCCAAAAGTTCAATTTCACACAACAAGTCACATGATAGAGTTTCAAACAATTATTTACAAGTGGTACTAAGTTTCCACAATGGTTTGCTAACTTGACTAGGGTCCTGCAACTTTATTTGACATTTTCTTACTTTAATTACAAAGATGTTCAATTTATTCAGGCTTGGAGGCTAAGAAACCACTTTTAAACAATTTTTTTATGAGAAAACACACCACGGGTAGATTTCTATGTGTCCTCCTATACACCAAAATTAATGGTAATTGATGGAATTCATAATTGGTGAAGATTTATGATTGGCAACCAATTTTACATGAGGCCATCAGGTCATCATTGTGAAATATCCCTTGTGGGATACCACTTAAAAAATGCACGAAATATTGAAAATTTGTAGCGAAATACAATCTTGATTTTTGCGAGATATTTATAGTTAGGGCAGCGAACGAAAATTAATATTTCCCAAAATATCCACCTGAATTACTTAAAAATTTAAAGAGATCTTGCTAATATTATAAATAACATAAGAATTTTTTTTTGGAATTTTTAGATAATAAAATGCTATCTATGAAATTACACAGGCGTACCCTAGGCAATTTGGAAAACTTCTAAAATTTGTAACTCTCCGAATACAAGTGCAAAAATTATGAGACTTTGGAAATAACATTTACAAATATAGGAGATGATATTTCAACCTTCAGATTTGAATTCGTACTACTAGAAACCCCTCAAATAAAGGCTGCAATATTCCAAACAAGTTGCCTAGCTTGGAAAAGGGTTGGAAATTGATGAAAATGCCTTCAAAGTGATGCTAAACCTTGCCCAAATGGCTGCCGTAAATCTGATATGAAAACCCTATGATTATCTTCCCCAAATGTCTCCAAAACCCTCAAAACCCTTCCTCTGAAACCTCTAAAAATATCTCTGTAAACCACCCTAATGGTTTAGCTCCAAAATGACAAGCTAGGGTAGATTTCTCACTATCAAGAATGCCCTGCTAGCTAGGGATGGATCTCTCACCACTAAAGCTAAGGTCCTTGTGGGATTTCACTCCATAAGCTATAGATTTGCAAACAAAAGTTTCACATGAAAGAAGCTAATTAGGAATGCAAAAATGCCCTTTCCTTCTTCCCCAACTCCTTATATAACTTCTCCAAGGTAAAAGAGCCTCAATAAACCCTAGTCACATTTTTCCTTTGGAAGGGCCAATAAAATAAAAAGTAACTTAAGTTACTTTTCCCCTTTTAATTCTCCATGGTCCAAATGTGGCTACACACAGTTAGAATATTAAGTGTCATGTGTCCCCTTCCTAATGACAAAACATAATATTTAGTCCCTCTAAAACACTTTATGCTTATGGAAATGAAGAAATATAACCAAATGGACTAGATATTTATACCCAATAGCTCCCCACATCTATAGCCCCTTGGGTATGGCCAAGGGTTGGACTCGAATTGGCCCTTAGGCCTTAGGCATAGGAAAGGGGACATTACAATCCTCCCTTCCCGAGAAATGGTTGATCCCAAGCATTATCTTGTCATGCTAAAGAAGATGAATACCACAAAGTAAGTTTCTCCACCTCACTTTGCCATCAACCAAAGATCAGTGTAATCCAAAGTAACCAAGAAACCCCATGTAGTCATCATGACCTCCATATTGTATCAAGAGCAATGTTGTCCATGAAGTATAATGATACCCTATACCGACTCTCCACTGGTACCCACATCGGGATGTTTAAACTGTCCACAAAATCCTTGCACTTTTTAGTGATGCCATCATCCCGGGACTCGTCTACTATCTCTCTTATCAAGTCATGGTATGAAAGTCCACTGTAATCCTTAGAATCCCATATTAAATCAATAGAAACAACTTGTATACGCACAATGGTGTTAAATCTCCCACATGACCTGTAATTGTGTGAGATAAATGCTCCTCATAATGTACCTCAATGTGTCCTATGGGGAAAAGTCCCAAGACTCTAGTAGATAGTCAAAATGGTAATATCAGCTCCACATAGTTCACCTCTTGTCTTTGAATGTGAACCTCTTCAATAACCATGAGTCTCTCCATTGACTAACACATGGATGAAGTCCTCACTAGGCATAGAAGCGGCGAAAATACATAAGAGTGTTATCCCATGTCGACTCAAAAATGATGAACTCGTAAGCTCGGACTTGTCATGGTGACAAATCGTACATGCTTCTGTATAAAGTTGAGGATATCCTCCTCAACCTATTATGCCATATGAACCTCTCTAATATGAACTGTAGGTCTCATCGAAGCTTAAGTGCCTAGTCACTGAAGAACAATGCACATGTCATAATAAATCCATCCTCAACCATGAATCTATGATAAGGTACAATCTTCCCGATAGAATATCATCTCATCCTCCAATGCAGAACATCGTCATCCCGTATGTGACCATCCGAGAATCTCACAAGTGTTTCGGTTCTTGGAGTACTCAACAAGCAAATGAGATATCCATTCTACCGAAAACCTCGGATAACAAACATAATAATAAACTCGAATGATCTGAACTGTAATCCCAATATTTGTAAGCTGTCTCATGTGCGCAACTCTATTTCTGTTAGTTACACCCACATCCATGACTCCACTCACCCCATCTAGAGTCAAAGTCCGTAATGTCCCCTTTTCCTGTGCCAAAGGCCTAAGGGTCAAGCGAGTCCAAGCCATGGTCATATCCAAGGGGTGGGCGATGCTGGGGGCTACTAAGAAGGGGCCGCATGGTAATAATAGTCGTGTTTGGCATTTGGGGTCACTTTGGACCTTGGCGGCTTAAACGGGAAAAAGTAACTTTAGTTACTTTTATTTTATTGACCCCTCCATGGAATGAAACGTGCCTAGGTCTATTGGGGATCTTTTTCCATGGGAAGTATATAAGGAGCGGGGAGAGTAAGGAAAGGCACTTTTGATATACATTTTATTGACCCCTTCTCGTGCAGTTGTTGTTGTTGCATTTCTACAGCTTGTGGAGTCAAATCCCACAGGGACCCTAGCTTTGGTGGTGAGAGACTCGTCCCTAGCTAGCAGGGAATTCTTCGGTAGTGAGAGATCTACCCTAGTCTATCATTTTGGAGCTATTTTTTGGGCTGTGTATAGAGATCTCATCTAAGGTTTCAGAGGATAGATTTTTGGGATTTTGGGGCATTTGAGGAAGAGAATCAGTGGGCTCCCGGATCAGATTCACGGAAGCCATTTGGGTAGGGCGTGGCAGCTCATTGAAGGTGCCTCCATCATTTACTGACCCCTCTTCCAAGCGTGGCGACTTGGGTCTTGGGGGAATTTGGGGAAGATAAGCAGAGGGGCTCTAGATCAGATTCACATCAATCATTTGAACTAGGCATGGTAGCATCTTTGAAGGTGCCTCCATCATTTTCTGACCCCATTCCTAGTGAGGTGACTTGCAACCTTTATTTGGGGGTTTTCTAGATGGTCGTTTCAGATCTGAAGGTGGAAATATTATTTCCTTTATCTGTTAATGTTATTACCATAGACCCTTAATTTCTGCTCCGGTATTTGGAGAGTTACGAGCCTTTGAAGTTTCCAGCATCTAGGGCACGTTGTGCTTTTTCTGGCAGCATTGTAATTTATGTAAAACTCCAAAACAATGTTATTATGTCCTTATAATAATATCAAGCCCTCTTCAAGTTTTCAAGTAATTTCAATGAATATTTAGGGAGATATAGATTTTATTTAGTTTGTCGTCCCAACACTTAAAAATTTACATAAATAAATATTTTACTTTGTAGCATTTTTCATATATTTTGTGCATTTTTAAGTGGTATCCCATTAGGGATATTTCAGTGGTATCGAGTAGTTGTTCATCCATTTTCGTGTTGGTTAAATATGGCAGTTTGGAAAGATCTCAAAGTGGGGTTTATGAAGGAAATGTTCACCAACATGGTGAAACAAACGGAAGCCACTAACCTTTAGTTGAGCCACTCACTCGAGAATGTGAATCAAAATAGATCTAGGGAAAATAATGAACATGGTGAGAACAATGAAAAAGGGCGGCCAATAGAGGTGTTTGAGGAGGATTCTTGTTGGAGGAAATATCAATCTTTGAGTAAGGGTTTGAAGTAATATGCCATTTCAGATTATTGCATGATGAAGATTGGTAGCAAGCCCAAGCAAGATCATCATATGTTGGTTCCTGAGTTACAAAGGAAGTCACCTAAAGAAGAAGAAGCTTCTAGAGAAAAGGTACGATTTCCATTGAGAAAAATAATCACGTTAGTGAAAATTTTCTTGTTGGAGAAATTATTCCATCTCAGGAGAAGGAATTTGTATATGCAAGCAAAGAGGATGTAATGGAAACTCTAAAATAGTGTGAGGAATGGAATAACGGAGATAGAGCTGCTAGATTGATAGCCGCCCAAGTAAGACAACACCAATAAGATTTCAAGGAAAATATGTGGGAAAATGATGCAAGGAATCCTACACTCATGAAAGAATACTTTATGGAACATATAGCACGTGAGGAGGAGCCTCACATGGACACTTGTGTAAAATTGCAGCTTGCTGTAATTTCCAAACCAACAACTATTGATCAACTTTCAGATACTTTCAACAGGCACTCAGGCAACAATGTTGGGGAAGCTCAACATATGTCTATCTTGAACACATGGAGGACATTGATGGCCTTGAAGGGTATGAAGAGCACACTAATATGTCTTATTTATTGTCACCTATTCCAATTTATTTCCATCATTAGATGCATGGTATGGTAGATGGCGAAGTCTTCATCATGGATTTTGTTGGACCATTGCTCCAACTATGTGTATTTGACCATCCGGTGGATGATATATGGTGACAAGTTTTATCTTGCTTACGAGATACAAGGGCTCGGAGGCATTATAAGCTATGGGATCTGGTAATATGTCACATTTATCCTAGACTAACAATTCGACATTGAAAAATTTGTGACTGATTTCATAAGCCAAAGAAGGAATTCAAATGTGTCTTGTGTTGGCAAGCACGATTCCTTCATTGGGGACTCTGGTTCAAGAAGGGAGAGTAAATCTCAAGGTACTAGCATTGGTTTTCTGATTGCTAAAAAGGTAAGAGAATATTTTTTAGTCATCTTCACCCTACTGGACTGTGTATAACATCAGTCATAAAGAGAGGAGAAAATGTTTTATTAATAGATCCCATGACTGATTTTTATATGGGCTACATGGTGGAACCCTTGGAAGGGTTAGTGGTGGAATTTGGTCCTGAAAGTGCTCAAAAATCAAGGTACAATTTTCTGTTAAAAAAGAAGAGTTGAATTCAAGGTGCATTCATGACTTTAGCATCATAAGGTATGAGAATGGTTACCATCTTTGTAGATTTTGAGTTCTAATATGTGTTTTCCATGTTTCTATTATTTGGGACAACATTTACATGCTTGGATGATTGAGGCGGACTACCTTTTCATAATCACGTTTCAAGGTATGCTAGATGGAATAAACACATCTCCCATTTACATTTCTCTTGATTCGAGAGAATAAACATATGTTGGAAAATAAAATAATACAGGGCCCATGATATTGAAATCACATGAGGTATGTGGTGTATTTATTGTGGTTGAATTTCTTTAGAGGTAAGGATGTTTTGGGATGCAATGGCTTTGATGTTAAGAAAATGATGATGCATGGGTTAAAAAATCAAAGGAGAATGAATATGTTGATCCTATATCGGAAATTCTAAGTTGTAAAGGTATGATGAGAAGCCCCAATTTTGCTATTCCAGATGTGTTGTCTTCTCTCATGACGAGAATCCATGGGTACAACCAAAGGGAATGAAGTTATTTATGATAAATTTAATGGATGCATGAGTTATAATATTGATTTCCCTTTGTCTTGCATTTACGGTGATATGAAAATATGGGGAAAGAGAATAAAGTATGATCGAGGAGCAGCCATGTGCATTCCCAACATACAGGGAATTGACGAGTTATGTCCATGGAATGATATGTCTTTCACAAAAGAAGGTAACTCATTTCTTTATTGTCATTAAGATATGTGAAGTACTTTAACGTGTTTGTACATTTGGGTTACTTGAAGTTGGAATCATTCATTAGACATATTGGTTTCCATCTTTTGGGAAATTTTCATTCATCCCTCGTGTGGATAAACAAAAAAATTTCAAGGAAAACAAATAAATCAGATTTCGTATATACGAGGGAGATCATCACAAAGATGTGATTGGTGAAGAAAGAAGCATGTCGTTGCAGTGGTTGAATTGTGAAGGAACGCAACCTCTTATGGGTCATGGTGACATCACAAGGTATGAGACAAGTGGGATATTTGATGACTCCTATTCCGACGGGTTGTTTGTTACAGACACAGAGCACACCATGATGACTTATGAGGAGAGCAAGGGTGACAGAGGTGAGGAGATAGAGACTCGTGAGATGGATGATGGAGATGGGGTTGCATTGGATAGTGCTGATGTAGGGGAGGAGGAGGATTTTCCTCGGGAAATTATAGCCACGTTTTCTAGTACTCGATGTACAAGGCATTTAGGATTGGAGGAGTTATGCGGGGTCAACAAGTTGGGGTACTCATTAAGTGTGGGGAAACCCACAAATCGTATTGATGCGTTATTGGTTGAGAGGTGAGGATTACAAGCAGAGAGGATTTTGAGGGCCTCAACGGGGTTATATCCCATGCAAAGTCTATGAGGGCACATGGCGGGTCCCCCAAGTGAGCATCATGATGGGTAACTATACAATTATCGATGATCTCCACATTGTTGGTATGGGAGAGACCAACATAGTGCTAAGAGTGCAATGGCTTCACTCCCTTGGTGAGTTTCGAATAACTTTCAGATGATGGAGCTGAAGTTTAAATCCGAGGGAAGGAATGTGATTTTGAGGGGATTACCTACAGGAGCACCTAGGGTGGTTACAGATGAGGGGATGGAGAGGACGTTCCAGCTTGGTGAGGAGTTTAATTATTGTGGATTGATGTGGAGAATGATGGATGTAGGTGTGGCCAACAATGTTGCACATGAGACTATTACTGAGATTGGGATTACAGGTTCAGATCATCCAAGCTTATCATTATGTTGGTTATCCAAAGTTTTGGTAGACTGGAGACCTCATTTGTTTGTTGAGTACTCCAAGAACCAACACACTAGTGAGATTCTAGATGGTCGCATATAGGATGACAACTACATATTTGAGGATGAGATGATCTTCTATCAGGGAAGATTGAGCCTTATGATAGATTCATGGTTGAGAAGGGAGATATTGCAATATGTGCATTGTTCTTCCATGACTAGGTGCTTGAGCTTCAATGAGACCTACAGGCTCATGTCTGAGAGGTTCATATGGTAGAGGTTGAGGGAGGATCTCCTCAACTTTATACAGGCATATACGGTTTGTCACTATGATAAGTCTGAGCTTACGGGACCATGCTTTTTTGAATCGACATGGGACAACACTCCTATGCTTTTTACTACTTCTATTCTCGGTGAGCACCTCACCCACATGTTAATAAGTGCGAGAAAAAAGCTGTCCCATGGTTATTCATAGGTTCACATTCAATACAGGAGGTGGACTAAATGGAGCTGATATTGCCAGGTTGACTTTGTATCTTTGGAGTATTAGGACTTTTCCTCCATGGGACACATCGAGATATAGTATGAGGAGCCTGGCTCTCACACGAGTATAGGTCAGGTAGGAGAGTTAGCACCATTTGTGCGTAAATAGGTTGTTTCACAGGATGATACGGGGGATTCTACAGGATTCAGAGTGGACTTTCATACCTAGGAGTTGGTTGGAGAGGCCGTGAGTGATCCCGTGATGACAACCTTGCATTGGCAGGGATTAGACCGATTGGAAATTTTGGTGCGGGCACCAGTGAAGAGACGGTTTGAGTATCATTCTATTTCATGGTTTCATGGTTACCTCGGATTACACACGATCCTTGGTTGATGGTAGGTGAGGTGAGAAACTTACTGATGTGGTATTCAACTATTGTAGCAAGATAGGTTAATGCTTGGGGTCAAGCATTTCTCAGGAAGGGAGGACTGTAATGTCCCCTTTTCCTATGCCAAAGGCCTAAGGGTCAAGTGAGTCTAAGTTGTGGTCATATCAAGGGTCAAGGGATCTTGGGGCTCTTTTAAGAAGGGGCCACATAGTAATATTAGTCATATTTGGCATTTGGGGGTCACTTTGGACCTTGGCGACTTAAACAGGAAAAATTAACTTTAGTTACTTTTATTTTATTGACCCCTCCATGGAATGAAATGCATCTAGGGTCTATTGGGGATCTTTTTCCATGGGAAGTATATAAGGAGTGGGGATAGTAAGGAAAGACACTTTTGGGATACATTTTATCAACCCCTTCTCATGCGAGCTATGTTGTTGTGTTTCTACGACTTGTGGAGTCAAATCCCACAAGGACCCTAGCTTTGGTGTTGAGAGACTCATCCCTAGCTAGTAGGAATTCTCCGATAGTGAGAGATGTACCCTAGTCTATCATTTTAAGGCTGTTTTCTCGGATGTGTACGAGATCTCATCTGAGGTTTCAAAGGATGAATTTTGGGGTTTTCGGGCATTTGAGGAAGAGAATCAGTGGGATCCTGGATCAGATTCATGGCACCCATTTGGGCAGGGAGTGGCAGCTCGTTGAAGGCTCCTCCATCTTTTATCGACCCCTCTTCCAAGCATTACAACTTTGGTCTTGGGGTATTTGGGGAAGATAAGAAGAGGGGCTCCAGATCAGATTCACGGTAGCCATTTGGGCTGGGCATGGCAACACGTTGAAGGTGCCTCCATCATTTTCTAACCCCATTCTAGGGTTCGGTGAATTGCAGCCATTATTTGGGGGTTTTCCAAATGGTCGTTTCAGATCTGAAGGTGAAACTATTATTTCCTTTATCTGTTAATGTTATTACCATAGACCCTTAATTTCTGCTCCGGTATTTGGAGAGTTACGAGCCTCTGAAGTTTCCTGTTGTCCAGGGCATGTTTTGCTTTTTCTGGTAGCATTGTAATTTATGTAAAACTCAAAAACAATGTTATTATGTCCTTATAATAATATCAAGCCCTCTTCAAGTTTTCAAGCAATTCAAATGAATATTTAGGGAGATATAGATTTTATTTAGTTTGTTGTCCTCACTGTTAAAATCTGCATAAATCAGTATTTTACTTTGCTACATTTTTCATATATTTTGTGCATTTTTAAGTAGTATCCCATTAGGGATATTTCAAATTCACCATCATATCTAACTCACTCCCCAATTCAACATCATCTGACTCACTCTCTACATAAGTCGTCATGGTGTGCTCTATCTATAGCAAATAATCCGTCGAATAGGAGTCATCAAATATCCCACTTGTGTTATACCTTGTGATGTCACCATGATCCGAGAAGAGGCTGAGTTCCTTCAAAATTAAACCACAAAAATGACATGCTTCTTTCTTCACCAATCACATATTTTGCAATCTACCCCTTGTATACCATGAAATTTGATTTCTTTATTTTCCTTGAAAATTTTTAGTTTATCCACATGAGGAATGAATGCAAATTTCCCAAAAGATGGAAGCCAATATGTCCAATGAATGATTCCAACTTCAAGTAACCCAAATGTACAAACACATTCAAGTACTTCACATCTCTTAATGACAATAAAGAAATGAGTTACCTTCTTTGTGCAAGACATGTCTTTCTAAGGACATAACTCATCAATTCCTTCTATGTTGGGAATACACATGGTTGCTTCCTCATCATACTTTATTCTCTTTCCCCATATTTTCATTTCATTGTAAATTCAACGAAAGGAAATCAAAATTAGAACTCATGCATCCATAAACTTTATCATAAGGAACTTCATACCTTTTGTTGTACCAATTGATTCTCATCATGAGAGAAGACAACACATCTGAAATATCATAATTGGGGCTGCTCATCATAGCTTTACAACCTATAATTCTGATATAGGATCAACATCTTCATTCTCCTTTGAATTTTCAACCCATGCATCATCGTCTTCCTTAACATCATGCAACCATTGCATCCCAAAACTATTCTTACCTCTAGAAAATTCAACCACAAAAATATACCACATACCTCATGTGCTTTCAATATCATGGGCTCTTGCATTATTTTCTTTTCCAACATATGCTTATTAGCTGAATCAAGAGCAATGTGAATGGAGGATGTGTTTATCCCATCTACCATACCTTGAGACATGATTATGAAACAGTCTTCCTCAATCATCCAAGCATGTAAATGTTATCCCAAATAATAGAAACATGGCAACAACATAGGAGAACTCAACAAGATAGGAAAATTGTAACCATCCTCATACCTTAGGATGATAAATTCATAAATGCACCTTGAATTCAACTCTTCTTTCTTAATAGCAAAGTGCACCTTTATTATTTAAGCACTTGAAGGACCAAACGCCCCCACTAACCCTTCCAAGGGTTCCACCATGTAGCTGGTATAAAAATCAGTGACGGCCTCTATTAATAAATAATTTTCTCCTCTCTTTATGACCACTATTATACATAGTCCAACATGCTGAATATGATTAAAAATATTCTCTTACCCTTTTATAGAATCGAAAAAAAACACTAGTACCTTGAGAGGTACTCTCCTTCTTGCACCGAGTCTCCAATGAAGAAAGCATGCTTGCTAACACCTGTAATCCCAAAAGACACATTTGAATTCCTTATTCGATTATGAAATCAATCAAAAAAATTTCAAAATTAGAATTGATAGTTTTGGATAATTGCAACATATTACTAGGATCCCATACCTTAGAATTCCCATGAATCTTTGTATCATGTAAGGTCTTCCATCTTTCTTCTCTTGTATCTCTTCATAAAGAAGATTATCACTCTTTATCTTCATGAAAACTTGATTTTGATGTACCAAATTCTTAGCATTCTTATCGATAATAGGCTAAATACCATGATGATAAAACTATTGTAATGATATAGAATGAAGATGATGAAATACATCCATGCTACTACAACCCTTACTCAAATATTGATATTTCCTCCAACAAGAATCCTCATCAATCACCTCTAGCCACCCTTTATCACTATTCTCACCATTTTCCTTATTTTCCCTATATCTGCTTTGGTTCAAATTCTCGAGTGAGTGGCTCAAATAAAGGTTAGTGGCTTCCTGTTGTTTCACCATGTTGGTGAACATTTCCTTCATAAAACCCACATTGAGATCTTTCCAAACTACCATATCTAACCCACACAGGATGGACGAGCAACACCTCCGATACCACTTAAAAATGCACGAAATATTGAAAATTTGCAGCCAAATAGAATACTGATTTTTGCATATTTTTACAATAGGAAGCGAACTAAAGAAAACCAATATCTCCCAAAATATCCAACTGAATTACTTTAAAATTTAAAGAGAGCTTGCTAATATTATAAATAACATAAGAAAAATATTTTTGGAAATTTTTAGATCATAATTTTTTTCCACGAAATTACAAAGTGTGCTCTAGGCAAATGGAAAACTTTTGAAATTCGCAACTCTCCGAATACAAGTGCAAAATTTATGAGACTTTTGAAATAACATTTAAAAATATAGGAGATGATATTTCAACCTTCATATTTGAATTCATACCATTGGAAACCCCTAAAATAAAGGCTGCAATATTTCAAAAAAGTCACCTAGCTTGGAAAAGGGTTGGAAATTGATGAAAAGGCCTTCTAAGTGATGCTAAACCCTGTTCAAATGGATGTCACAAATATGATCTGAAAACTCTTTGATTATCTTCCCAAATGTATCCAAAACCCTCAAAACCCTTCCTCTCAAAACCTTTGAAAATATCTCTCGTAAATCAAGCCTGAAAACGGCTCCAAAATGACAAGCTAGGGTAGATCTCTCACTACCGAAGAATGCCCTTGTAGCTAGGGATGGATCTCTCTCACCACCAAAGCTAGGGTCCCTATGGGATTTCACACCACATGTAGATTTTCAAACAATAGTTGCACATGAAAGAAAATAATTAGGAATGCCATAATACCCCTTTTCTTCTTCCCCAACTCCTTATATAACTTCTCCAAGGAAAAAGATCCCCAATAAACCTAGTCACATTTTTCCCTTGGAAGGGACAATAAAATAAAAGTAACTTTAGTTATTTTTCCCCTTTTAAGTCGCCATGGTCCAAAAGTGACCCCCAACACAAAATTAGAATATTAAGCATCATATAGCCCCTTCCTAACGACAAAACATAATATCTAGTCCCTCCAAAACACTTTATGCTTATGTCAATGAAGAAATATAACCAAATGGACTAGATATTTATACCCAATAGCTCCTCGCATCCATAGCCCCTTGGGTATGACCAAGGGGAATCGAATTTGCTCTTAGGCCTTAGGTGTAGGAAAGGGGACATTACACATTGACCTAGTTGTAAATGATCAAAAATTAGTTTGAGGGCTCAGTAAACAATGTCCAAAACTAATGTTGAATGGAAAAACGCAAAATGAGAAATTTCCTACATGTTCCCCTATATATGGGGAATTCACCAGATTCAATGGGATTGAGAATTAGAAAATGGTTTTCAAATGGCGACGGGTTTTCTTGAGCCTCTTATCAAAATTGGTCATGTTTCACCTAGTCAAACTGTGACCAAAGGCCTACAAAATGCCTTTCCCAAACTATCAAGATGACTGTTTTTCCCCAAACTGAAGGTTCCAAGAAATTGTCTAGATAAAATACTAGAGGTTTTCGAAGGTGATAAGCATTTTATTTTTCATGGTTCAAAGGGAAAACCGATGTGAAACCCAACTTTTCCATTTTAACAACTTCCTAAAAGTGCAACACGAGGTAACAAGTCTCTTAGAGGAGTATCGAAAAGAGCAAAAATGATCAATCAAGGTTGATCTAATTGTCGGTTTACTCCTCACATATAAAGGAACAATAAAGAAACTTAACATCTCTTTTTGGGATTTACTTAAGGTTGATTTATGAGTCTCTAAAAATTACGATTTATTGGTTTTAATAAGGGAATGGTCAACATAATTACAGGGAACTCAACCTTAACCTATCAATAAAAGGGTACTGTAGAAATCTAGTTTGGTTAGGAAGTTTGCTAGATCATCTCAAAGTGAGGGTTTAAGTTCATAGTTGACTTCCAAGGAATATAAAATTCTTTAAGTTATGATATAACATTTTATTGTTTTAAAACAAGTTTATTTAATACAATCAAATGTACGAAAAATCCTAAGGTTTAAAATTTTATTCCGTTGCAAAATAAAAACTAAAGAACATAAATTATGAGAGATGAGGAGATATGAACCATACCCGGGAGATACATGAAAATTGTACAAGACTCTTAGTGTACGCTTTCAACACATGAAAAGTAGGCTCCACAACCTAACAATCTCCCACTTGGAGACTAGTTTTCCTTTGAGCAAGCTTCTCAACCCTCCACTAGTTTTTGTGAAGACCAACCAAATTTGAACACAACTTCAGTTTTTCCTTGTGACCACCTTGGTCATCATGTCTCAGGATTCGACTGCTATGAATCTTCTCAACTTCAACTTCTCTTCCTCTAAAGTTGTCCTGATGAAATGGTACCTTAACTGTATATGCTTTGTCCTAGAGTGGAAAGCAGAGTTCTTAGCTAGGTGTATAGCACTCTAACTATCACTATGCAACTTACATTCCTTCTGCTTATGCCCCAACTCCTCAAGTAATTTTTGTAACCAAATCATCTCTTTGCTTGCCTCTGTGGCAGCAACATACTCAGCCTCTGTGGTTGACAAAGCCACCAGCTTCTGTAGTCATGAAATCTAGCTCACTGTTGTCCCACCTACAGTGTAAATATAACCTATCATGCTCCTCCTACTATCTACATCTCCAGCCATATCTGAATCTACATAACCACGTAAAGTGGTGTTTGATCCACTGTAGCACAAAACTATCCCCATGGTCCCTCTCAAATACCGAAGGATCCAATTTACTTTGCTTACTAATGCTCTTTACCTCGGATCACTCATAAATCTACTCACACGCTCCCACCGCATGGGCAATATCAGCCTAGTGCATACCATGGCATACATCAAACTGCCAACTTGATGAGTAAGGTACCTTGGACATTTGGTTTCTCTCCTGCTCTGTCTTGGGACACTGCTCCTTTGATAACTTGAAATGGCCTGCCAAAGGAGTCCCAACCGGTTTAGCATCCTGCATATTAAACCTCTCTAAGACCTTCTTAATGTACTATTCTGAGATAAAGTCAAACTTATGTTCCTTCCTATCCCGAGATATCCTCATACCAAGGATTTGTTTGGTTGCACCCAAATCGTTCATAGAAAATGATTCACTTAGTGCTTTCTTGAGTACTTTTATTTCCTGCAACCAACATGTCATCAACATACAAACATAGGATAATATAACTTCCATCCTCAAATTTCTTTGTATACACACAATGGTCGAATGACATCGATATAACTTGCTCCATCATGAAGCTATCAAATTTCTTATACCATTGACGTGGAGCTTGTTTCGAAGCCATACAAGCTCTTCTTTAGTTTGCACACCATCTCCTCTTTACCTTTGACTTCATATCCTTCTCAAAGTCATTGTTTGCATATATAGCTCCTCCTCAAAATCGCCATGGAGAAATGTAGTCTTTACATCTAACTCGTCTAAGTGCAAGTGTTCTGCTGCCACTATTCCAAGAACAGTTTTGATAGAAATCATTTTTACTACGGGAGAAAAATCTCATCAAAATCTATACCTTTTTCTATGCAAACCCCTTGACCACCAACCAGGCCTTGTATCTTTTCTTTGCCTCCTTATTCCTTTTTACTAGATAAACACCCACTTATTCTGTAATGCTCTTTTTTCCTTTGGGTAGATTTACCAAATCCCATGTCTGTTCTCCATGAGAGCCTAATGCTCCTCATCCATGGCTTTATCCCACTTCTTCTGGAATCTACCTACATTGCTTCATCAAATCTCTCTCGTTCTCCACTATCGGTGAGTAATAAATAATAAAGAGAAGGAGAAAAATGTTCACGTTATCTTCTTACCCTATAAGACCTCCTCAATATAGGAGTTTGGGGTTCTGTTGAGGGGTTCTGAACTAATTCATGTGTCACTTTCCCATCCTGGAAGATCCTCTACCACTGCATATTCTTTCTTGGATTCTTCCATGTTTTCCTGCAACTGCTGCTTATACATGACTTTCTCATTAAATACCACATCCCTAGATCGAATGATTTTCTTGTCCTTAATACTCCAACATTTATATCCAAAGTCATCACCACCATAACCAATGAAAGTACATTTTTTTGATTTAGCCTCTAGTTTAGTCCTATCATCCTTGTCTATGTGAACAAACACCTCACATCCAAAGACTCTAAGAAATGAATAATCAACTTTCTTACCATACCAAGCCTCCTCAGGTATGCCTCCATCCAAGGCACTTGAGGGTCCTCTGTTTATCAAGTACACAGCTATGCTCACCGCTTCTACCCAAAAATAAAGAGGTAGTCCTGCATGTAACCTCATGCTCCTAGCACATTCCATTATTGTTCTGTTCATCCTTTCTGATACCCCATTCTGCTGGAGTTCCTGGAACCGTCTTTTTCCTGCGGATTCCATTCTTAGAATAGTAATCATCAAATTCATTGCTGCAATACTCCCCTCCATTATCTGACCTGAGACATTTTAGCTTAAGACCTGTTTCATTCTCTACCAAGGATTTCCATTTAACAAAAGTGTCAAATACATCAGATTTGTTTCTAATACAATAAACCCAAACTTTCCTTGTTGTATCATCAATAAAAGTAACATAATAACTTGAACCCCCAAGAGATGATTCCTGAAGCCCCCCACACACATCAGAATGCACCAGCTCTAACTTACTCTCTTTCTTTGTAGGTCCAACCTTGAGAAACCTTACTCGCTTCTGTTTCCCATATATGCAGTTCTCACAGAAATCGAAACCTATTTCTATATATCCAGGAAAATTCTTCTTTATGATGTTCATGCCCTTATGGCTCATATGACCGAGCCTATAGTGCCATAATGTTGTATCTGCATCTGAAGCCACAAGATTACAATCATTAGTACTATCAGTGGTTAAATACAAGGTTCCAACCTTCTTACCTCTTGCCACCACAAGAGCACCCTTGGTAACCTTCCAAGAGTCTGCTGTAAATATCACAGTACAACCATCACTTCCCAACTGCCCTACCGATATCAAATTTCATCTTAATGTAGGCACATGTCTAACATCCTTCAATAGCCAAGTATTCCCATTCTGCATCTTAACTTAAACAGAACCTTTTCCAACTATGTTGCAAGGCTCATCATCACCAAGAAAAACATGCCCAAAATCTCCTTGAACATAATCAACAAAATAATGCCTATGTGGAGAAGCATGGAAAGAAGCCCCTGAATCTAAAACCCAAGATTCAGTAATATTGTGCAAAGAAAGAATCAAAGCATCCTGACATACATTACCCGTTGCCACATTTTCCTCCTTGTTTTCTTCTTGTTGTTTCTTCTTATCCTGAAGCTCCCAACAGTCCTTCTTTGCATGCCCAGGCTTTCCACAATTCTAGCATACAATCTTGTTCTTGGATTTTGACCTTGCCGATCTTTTGATTTTCATAGTTTCCTTTATTCTTCCTCGTCTCCCTCTAGTTTCCACTCACAAGCATTCCTCAAGTAGAAGATTCCCAGAGCTTTTTCTTTTCATTTCCTCGCTTAGAATCACCCCTACAACATCCTCAAACTTCAACTTCGAGTTAGCTGAACCGAGTTACTTACCGCCATTACCAGGCTTTCCAACTCTCGGTAAAGAGCACAAAGAACTTAATAAAGCCCTAACTTCTTCATCAAATTCTATTGTAACCAAAGCTAGCATATTCACTACCGTATTGAAATCATTTAAATGATCTTCTACTGAACTATTCTCGAAATCTTCATATTAAACAACTTTTTCATTAAAAATATCTTATTAGAGGCAGAGGGTTTTTCATACAACTTCCCTAATGCATCCATTAGATCTTTTGTAGTCTTTTCCTTTGAAACATTAAATAATACCGAAGATGAAAGACTCCAGATCGTTCCAAGTGCCTTCCGATCCAACAAATCCCATTCCGCATCTGTCATACTTGAGGGTTTGTTCACCTTCTTAGACAACGGAGTATAAAGATCCTTCTGATAAAGGTAATCTTCCATCTGCATCTTCCAAAGACTAAAATTATGCCCGTTGAATTTATCAACCCTAGATCTTCCTTCATCTACCATAGCTCCCACACAAGCTAAAAACTTTCCTGCGCAATTCAACACTTGAAAGAAACCAAACCAGGCTCTGATACCAATTATTAGGAAATAAGAGATAAAATATGTGGAATAATCCCTCACAGAATCACAACAGTAGAAACTAATATGCAGAAATTATTACAGATCTCAAATAAAATTGTAGAATAAAATAACACAACACAAAGAGACAATATTTAACGTGGTTCACCCAATTTGGGCTACGTCCACCAAGAATCACTTGCTCAGATTTTATTACAAGCCACCACTCTCTCAATACAATACCCAGATCCATTTGGAGCTATGCTCAACAAACTCTACAGAATTCATAGCCGAATTCAAAACACATATGTAATACATTTTCTTGTGCATCTATCATATGCATAAGACCGTTTAAATAGAAAAGCGCTTGCGGTTTCTTTTACAAAACCATGGGTATCAAAACCATGGGAAAAACTCGCCATATGATGAAAATCCCGTTTCCCAGATATGTCGGGTGCATTTTTTTTGAGGCCAAAAATTTTACGCTAGATGCATGAACCCCGAGGATACATGAAAAGTGTACAGATAATCTTGTGTGCAGTCTTCAACACTTTCACACATGAAAAATAGGCTCCACAACCTAACAAGAACAAGGTTTGATAATTGTTTCAAACAAACCGGTATAAGACGTGCATACTTTGCTGGCCCAAATTTCTCAAATAAAGAAGGAATCACAAGAGCCCATGAGAGAATTTGTGGCTTGATTTAACAAATTGATTAACAAAATCCCACCTGATACTCAACCTGTAGATCAAATTCAAAAATGCTTCTTCCTGAATGCCCAATTTCCTGAAGTTAGTTATGCATTGAGGAGAGCTAATCTTGTGACATTAACCGAGGATCAAACTCTTGCTTGGTTAGTGTTGAAGATGATTTAATCATGTCCGAGAAGTTGAGAAGAGACCCTTCTAAATCTAGGTCTTTCCCTTCCTCCTCTTCCACTCCTAGGCCTAATACTGATCCACTAGTACAAAAACTTGCAAATGATCTCATCGCCATTAAGAAACAATTGGCTCAACACGCCCCCTATGCAGACGTTCCAAGGAGGAATTTTCAGCCCAAAATCATTTTCCTACTTCTTAAACAAGGTACTGCACTTGAAGGACCTCCTATTAAAGTCCCTCACAATTAGCGCAACTGTGAAGTTGAAGAACCAAGGATGAAGAGGTCAGTGAAGATTGTGAAGAATTTGTTGAAGAGGTCGATGAAGAAGCAGAGGAACTTGAGGGATCTCAAGTTAATTTCTTCACTACTGAAGGTGTTGATGAAGAAGATGATTATGACGAAGTAGTAGCAGGACATGAATAGTGAATCATACGTTGTCATGACTCGAGAGTAGACAAACAAAAGGAGAAAGTGATGTAGCCTACCAAAAGATCCAAGGAGCATCCGATGACTATCCCTGTAATTGTAAAAAGAGGATCTCCTATCCCCATTACGTCCACACCAAAGGTGAGTCCTACCAATTCTACTACTAAAGTTACTTCTTCTTCAACTCCTAAAACTAATAAACCTAAGGTTCCAAGCGATGATAGCCCATCCACTTCTGGGTCTTTCGATATCATTGATCACATGAAAAGACTAAGGTTCAAATCTCGGAGGATGAGTATTATCGGACCCATCCCAAGGCTTTTTCTAAAATGGTACACTTTGTCAATTCTCATTCCAAAACTACCTCTAAAGGCCTTTTACCCACTCCATCTTCTGCACCACAACCTAATCTGGTAGCCACTATCACCTCACCCAATGACAAGATCAAACCATTCTATGTGACCCTCCTTATAGCCGGCCATAGACTCAACAACTACGTCATAGACTCAGAGGCATCAGACAATGTAATGCCTGCTAAAGTAGCCCATGCCTTAGGCTTAACTCTCACATGCACTTATCGGTCTTGCTATTCTATGGAGAGTAAGGAAGTGCCCCTAATCGGAAGAATTAAATATGAACAAGTAGATTTTGCTACTCTGCATGAGAATAAATTTTTGGCTACTACCCTAGTATCGACATTCCTCCTTCATATGGGATGTCATAAGTAGGAACTTTTGTAAGGATGTGGGTGGAGAAATTCAAATGGATTGATCACATGCCCTCATACCATGTTAATCGACAAATGAAGAAGTTCTTTTGCCTAAGAAGCATCTGAGTATATTATACAAAAAATAGATGATCCCAAAGCACAAATACTTTATGAGGATATGGGGCATGGAAACTATATGATTATGTCTCCGGAGGAGATCCAACTTCCCAAAAGATCACTTGAGGATCCTAATGGTGTTTGGATATTAGAGTTTGATGGAAGTTGTTCCTCAACTGGTTCTGGAGCTGGCGTAGTATTGATGTCTCCCGAAGGAAAGGTCTGTCCTTTCTAATTCAAGTTACAATTTGAAAATACTAATAATACAACAGAGTATGAAGCTCTCATTCTTGGGCTTCATGTGGCAAAAGAAAAGGGTGTGAAGAATCTTCTAGCTCGCGGAGACGTAGAGCTGATTGTCAAGCAAGTTAGAAACCTTTTTCAGGTAAAGAATAGAAGGTTGAAACATTATAGGAATCAGGTTTGGGACTCTATTGAATTTCTTGACGCCTTCTCTATCGAAGCAGTGCCTAGGGAGGAGAACACCAAGGCTGATTCACTAGCAGTCTCAGGATCATTACTGATACCTCATCCTAACTTCTCTCAAGATAGGTTTACCATCGAGATGATCCATAGGCCCAGTGTACCTAATAATGCAAGTAACTGGCAAGTTTTCAATGATGATCAGCATTTGCTTTCTTTCTTAGAACTCAGGGATAACTTTGAATAGTTGTACTTTGAAGGAAGTGACAATTTGCCTCATGAAAGTGTGCCTTCCAATAAAGAAGATGTCAATGAAGAAGAGACAGATCAAGATGGATGTATCAAACTCAAAGGGAACAAGATTCCAAAGGGACTGGTGAGTTTAGAAGAATTGTTTGACAAACATGATAGGTATGTGAAGTTTAAAGCTTCTACTGGATCACAACAATCAGCTGAGTATGATAAAACTAATATTGGGAGTTCTATTGACCCTAAACTCATGAACATTGGAAAATGTTACACACCGGAAGAAAAGAAGAAAGTAATTAATCTTTTAAGGAAGTATAAATATGTTCTTTCTTATTCCTATGAGGATTTAAAAGCTTTTCAACCAAAGGAGATGCAACATTTCATCCCTCTCAAACTGGGGATTAAGCCTTTAGGAAGAAACAAAGGAAATACAATCCTAAGATAGTTGACACCATCTTTCAGGAAATACAGAAGTTATTAAAAGCCAAAATCATTTTTCCTATCCACCATTCAACATGGATTGCCAACATTGTGCCTGTTAGAAAGAAAAATGGTGAGATTCGTATCTGTGTTGACTTCAGAAATCTGAATCAAGCTTCTTTAAAGGACAACTATCCTTTGCCCATGATGGATCAAGTCTTACAAGCTGTAATGGGATCTGAAATGTTGTCTATGCTTGATGGCTTCTCAGGATATAATCAGGTAGAAGTTAATACACCGCAGATCAACACAAGACGGCCTTCACTACCCCTTGGGGTACCTTTGCCTACAAAAGGATGCCTTTTGGGCTCATTAATGCTGGTGCCACTTTCCAGAGAGCTATGGACTTGGCCTTTGGAAGTTTAAAAGGAAAGTGTATTGTTGTATACCTTGATGACTTGACCGTATTTTCCAAAACAAGGGCAAATCATTTTCAACATCTAGAAATAGGTCTTTTGAAATGTAGAGAACATGGGATCTTTTTGAAATCCTAAGAAATCTATCTTTTGTGTCACGAGAGGAAAATTGTTACAGAATGTTGTCTCTAAAGATGCTATTAAAATTGATCTTGAGAGAGTTCAATCTATTCAATGATTCCCCTTCCAACCAAAGCAAGAAGGGAGTGCATTCTTTCTTTGGTAAGATTAACTTTTTGAGAAGATTCATCCCTAATTTTTCAGAGCTAACCTTGAATATCTCTCAAATGATGAAAGGAAAATAGATGTTTGGTTGGTCTCCTGAAGGGAAAGAGGCCTTTGAAGGTATTAAAAAGGCTATTGCTAAAACTCCTGTTTTAGCATGTCCAAATTTCAGCAAAGATTTTATTATCTATTGCTATGCCACGTATAACACCTTTGGTTTGTTTTAACTCAAGAAGATTATAATGATCACGTATTACCAATTGCATTTTTGAGCTACATTCTAAAAAATCATGAGCTAAGATACACCATAATGGAGAAACATGCTTTTGCAGTGGTTAAAGCTGTCAAGTAGTTTCGTTTTTACATTATTAATTCTCACTCCACAATATTTGTACCGACACGACCATCAAGTATATTCTCACACAACAGGAGTTTGGCTCCAAGAGAGGGAATTGGGTGGCTAAGGTTTAAGAATATGACATTGAAATTAGACCAACCAAGCTCGTTCGTGGAGAAGGCCAAGTGAACTCATCGCTAAGGGAGCTAGACATGAGTTACCGTGAGGATAAACTTGATCTCCCTACCGTTCTGTTTCTTGGCTCAATTGATGAATGGTATGCTGATATCGCACACTTTCTCACATATGGAGAATGTCCCTCTCATTTGATTTCCAAAGAGAGGAGAGCTGTTAAGCTAAGATCAGCCCAATATGTGTTGTGGGAAAATGCCTTGTTTAAGCGTGGGTTGGATGGAAGATTTCTAAAATGTGTGGACAAGGAACAACAAGAAGCTACTTTCAGCTTTTCATAATCAAGCATGTGGAGGGCACTACTCATCAACTGTCACTACTCATAAGATTCTTCGTGCAGGATATTACTTGGCCTACCTTGTTCAAAGACGCATCAAAGTGGATTGATAAATGTGAAGCTTGTCAAACCTTCGTGGGTAGACCCAAGTTGGCTTCTTTTCCCCTTAAACTAGTTGTGATCGAAGAGCCTTTTCAACAATGGGGTTTAGATTTCATTGGAACACTTAATCCCTCTTCTAGTGCTGGTCACACCCACGTATTAACTACTATAGATTATTTTACTAAGTGGGTAGAAGCCATTCTAGTGAAGAGTACTACTTCAGAAGTAGTATGCAGTTTTATCAAAGAAAACATCTTGGTGAGGTTTGGTGTACCAAACAAGATAGTGACAGATAATGCTTCAAATTTTTCTTCAACTGAGATGATGGATTTTTGTTATGGATATGGCATCTCCCTGGCTCACTCCTCGGATTATTATCCTCAAGGGAATGGACAAGAAGAATCAACAAACAAAAATCTGGTGGCTATAATAAGGAAATTAGTTAATGAATCTCAGAGGAACTGGCACAAGAAACTCTATGATGCTCTTTGGGCAGATAGGATCACACCTAAAAGAGCCATTGGGATGTCTCCTTTTTAGGTAGTATATGGAGTGGAAGCTCAATTTCCAGTAACAGTGGAACTACCAGCCTTGCATTTAATGAAGGCCATTGAAGACACCAGTTTCAATGATTCTTTGGATAAAAGGATCATGTACCTTTACAAATTGAATGAAGACAGGTTGAAGGTTGCTGATAGAATATCTACTCACCAATAGAAAGTAAAGGCCTTGTTTGATAAAAAGGCCAGGTCCAGGGATTTCAAAGTTGGGGACATTGTTTTGTTGTGGGATAAAAGGCATGAACCTCGTGGCAGCCATGGAAATTTTGATTCTCTTTGGCTCAGACCTTTCAAGATCAGGGACTTTGCTGGTGAGAATTCTTTCTACCTTAATTATATGGATGGTTCTTCTCTCCCACTTCCTTATAGTGGGCAGTACCTTAAATTGTTTAAGTCATAGGTGATTAGGAAGTCCTTTGTATATTCTGTATAGTGTGTCTTTCCCCTTCCTTTTTCTTGTTTTGGTGTGTTGTCTTCTGTATTGGTTTTCTTTTGACTCCGTGGCCCAATGGATAAGGCACTGATCTGCTTCCCCTAGATTTTCTAAGAATTCTTGCCTTGTCTCATTCCTTTGGACTTTAGCCAAGTCATCCCCAGAAGGAGCCAGCTGTTGTCCTCTCAAAATTTCCCTCTTTTGAGAAGTTCAAAATTGAAAATTTTTGAGTTAACACCTTTTCTGTTGTTCTGGTAAAGGGAAAAGTCAAGAAGTTGGAAAAAATTGTGTTTTTGGGTCATTTTGTGCGATTTGCGGGTCTGTCGGACATTTTTGTCCCAGATGTCCCAAGTTCATTCAGGGCTCCTGTTCACAATCAACCGCTTTATCCAAAACTTATTTTCTCGCGGCCCATCGAAACTTTTTGTTCCAAATAACACAAGTTCGCTCAGGCTCAATGTTCACCTTTCACCCGCGTCGCCGCATCACACATTTCATGTACTTTCATCCCTCATGTCTCAAAACATTTGTGCATTCTTTTGCCGCGTCGCCCACATCGGCCGAGTCGCTCTTTCGCATCCCTCATGTCCCAAATGAACCAAAGGCCATCCGGGTAATTTTTCCCGCCCTTTCTAGATATCTTGCTTTTCAAGTTGGTAGATGTGTATTTAATGCACATTTATTATCTTTCTCTCTCCTAAACGGCTATTTAATAAGCTGCCCTCCTACGCATTTTTGCACACTACTTTCTTGTTATCAATTGCTCATACCCTCGTAATCAAAATTTCTATGCGCATACCCATTCCCCCTACAATTTCATCAAGAATTCAGACTATGACTTTGTTTTTGAATTGCTATCAACATGAAGATCAAATTCCAAGGTCAAGAGAAAGTTTCACCACTCGAGTCTGCCATTCCCGATATCGGGATAGTGAAGTTTGTCACATGGACTTTGGATATTTCTGGACTAGGATGACAGACTCAAACCCCTCTCCTATGGCACAAATGATTCACGATAGTGGCTTGGCATTCGCCGCTAGTTTCCCAATCTTAGTGCAATGTGCAGATACGGTACTCACCTACGGTACTCATTTCAATCCCGACTCGAGTGAACTAACGAATGTGCATGGGGAGCTCATTGCCAAGCTCGATGTCTGCCATTGGCACTGCCCTAAGGATTCTGAAATGGACAATTCTATAGTAATCTCTCAGAACCAGGCACATGCCCTCTTCGACCAGGACAAGTGAAAAATACAAGGCGAGGGTGGTGAAGTCTTGGCTTAAAAACCCTAAAAAGGGGCATCCCATCTGTCCAAAGCTCTGTTTCATGCCAATTTTAATGAGGAGCTATCAGATTTTATAATCCTACTAGCTTGGGTCATGGGCTTACCCTCTACCAATGAGTTCCATTTCTGGATGTGCCCACTTATCAACATGGTGTGCGAAGGAACTCAAAATATCAACTGGTAGAAATCATCAGCATGAACCTAGTAGAGCAACTGTCCAATGTACAACAAACAAAGAAGTTTTACATGACTTCATATCTGATGTATACCCTAGCAACATCAAGGAAATGGTTTGGATTCACATACATTGATGCTCATAAAGGTGACCCTATATATGCTTATTGTCCTCAATTCACCCTGGACACTAGCAATCACAACTTTAGGAGGGTGAATGATGCTTTCACCATGTACATTGTAAGACTTCTGGAGAGCGACATGGCAAGGAGGTTCTCTGATGAAGCCATGAGCCTAATATCGAAGTATGGTGCCTACTTCATCCAGTTTAGAAAATTATCCTATATTAGGCTAGTAGGCTATGAGAGTACCCCTCTCAAGCTTCCTATGTTCTGCAATTATAAAATGGCCTTGATCGAGATATGCAGGCAATTGGACAAGTTACACAGAACCTGCAGGGATAAGAAAATCACTAGCTTGCACTTCCCTATATCTTTGGGAAACTACACCTGTAAGACGGCTCTAGATGCACAGAACATAGAGAGATCCCTGGCTCCCATCACTGTCCATTTCTTTAGGCCAAGAACTTGTTTTGACTTGAAGAAATTTATTGAGCAGAACCTCAGAATCAATTACCATCATAGGGCAGACATAGAAGACTATTGGGCTGACTGTGCTGATGATTTTGAGGCAAGGAGGAGACATTATGGCAGGTTTTCTCTCCAACTGATTCAAGAGCTTAACTTGTACCAAGTTCCTGAAGGACTTCAGGATGACAATTCCGACCTGTTTTCATATGAATATGACAACTTGGTCAAACACACTCCCTTGGAGGATTTGGATTGGTTCAAAAAGGATAAGGATGATCTAGCTGAAATCCTAGTACTGTCCTAGTAAGAACCAAAATCTGGTTTGACAGGAGAGTTCGTGAGCTTAGAAGGCATTCAGGTGAGTCCTCCTCCAAGGATACTTCAACACCAAGGAAGGAGGCATTGACACCCAGTTTGGAAGCACCTGTACAGACCCCTCCTGCCTCATCAACTAAAGGTCCTACATCCTCCACTCCTTCCTCATCCACCCAAGTATATCAGAAGAAAATCAAGGAAGTCAAGAAGGATCCTATTGAAGAAGATCCCCTGATGAAGCATTCAGAATTGCCCTCAGGACTAGAGAACATTATTGTTCTCAGTGAAAGTGAAGAGAGTGAAGTGCCAGTCTCCGTAAGCGCTCCAGAAGCCCCAATGGATAAAGAGAAGGAAGTTCAAAGCACCGAGCTTCCGAGCACCATTGACTCCTCTGTACCAGAAGCCCCGAGTGCCCCACTCATATCTCAACTAGAGGCAATAGTAGTGCACACTCTGAGTGCCATGAGTTCTCTTTCTCTTGGTCCTCTTGCCCCACCTTCTTCTTCCTCCTCTTCTTTTGCATGGGTACAACCTTTCATTGATAGTAGGAAGAGAAAGTCTTCCTCTCGAATCTCGGGACCCAACTTTGATGTTGTGGCAGCCTTATTGGGTACTACCCCTCCTACTCCTACCAAGAAGGCCAGGACCATCTCACAAATATTATCCAATGCTCAGGGCCAGCGATTCCTTGAGATAGTGAAGCCCAGGTTGACAAGCCATAATAGGATTTGCACATAAGGCTACTAGGTATTATCCCTAGGGTTTATTTATGAAGGAATGTTTCTTGTTTTTACAATTGATATTAGTTGCAACAAAGGATGTTCACATGACACCAAGTAATTTTATTAGTTCAATAGTGAATGTAATATACGTTCATTTCGTATTGGAATTTAATTGCTGAGGTTACTCGATACATGTTTTAATTAATTACAACTAACCATGTAACCTATCTTCTTCATTTAAATGCTCACCATCAAGTTCCTAAGGAGTATGATTCACATTCAACCAAGGTTGGATTCCTTTACAATTAAGTATTAGATGGATTATATCATGAGAAAATAAATTTTTACCCACCTTACTAGGGTCACAACTACAAAGTGATTGCACACCCATATCTCCAACAAGCATCATGTAATTCTAAGTAAATCCGATACTTCTTGTCAAGCTTAAACTCTTGTTTGAAAGGGGTTTAAAGGGAATTCACACTAAGTATTCTCATGTGAAGGTAATTAGAACATAGTCCATGCTACAATATCTTTCATTCATCTTAAATATGGTTTCATTTAACTTGAATTAATTACCCTTTCAAAGTTTGTTGTGCCACCCATTTATTAATAGGGACATTGGTATGCTCATGAGACTACTAGTCCTTGTCTTAGGGGTTCATCTCAAGAATGTGATTACTTGATTTCACATCATACATTCATTACACGTTACGAAAAGAGGGGCACAAGAGGGAATACTCCTTTTTTAACAGATTATTGTTCACATTAGGTTCACACGCTATGAATTTAGTCCCTAACCATAAGATGGTTTATACACATAATTTGAATGATCTAAATCTCACCTTTCTCCCAACATATCATATTATGGCTACATTTTCACCAACTCGTCAGAACTTAATAAATTGCTAAGTTTCACAATTAACCCTTAGTACTTCACCATTAATACGAATGATAATTGAAATTGGGAATCAAGTTATTTTATGAACGCAACTTGTAAGGTGACGTCTAAGGTTTGTTGGTGATCTTCACCACTCAACACATCTATTGTACCAAGAGGATTTTACACTGCTGGGAGTTTGGTCACCCATGAAGTACTACTTAAAAATATCACATTGTCCTTACTACAAATATGATTTCCAATCCTAGGAGAGGTGCCGAGAGACTCAAGATAATTTTCACCATCATTCTTATAGGTCAGGTTCACGACGATGCCACTACGCGCATGTAGGTTATGACAAAAACTCAAACTAGGGATCTCATTTACTTAAGCTAGGAGGTGTCATCAAGTTTGAAGATTTAAGTTCATTCTAAGGTCTTATATTTCTATGCTAAAAGGAATAACACATGAAGGTTAGTCATGCATGAATTGAGTACTAGGGTTGACTATTTCGTTTAGATTTCTTTATTGCATTTTCAAGGTAAAGTAAACAACACATAATTTGTGTAATCATCTATTACACACTTGGAATGCAATAAAAGATATTAAATTCAAATTCATTTAACACACACACACACACACATATACATATATATGTATATGTATTTGTATATGTGTGTATATATATATATGTATATATATGTATATATATAAATACACATATACATACATACATACATATACACATACATATACATAGACATAAACACACACACACACACACACACACACACACACACACACACACACACACACACACACAAACACACACACACACATATATGCATCCAATTTTTTTAACCATAAGTAAATCTTAATCCAAAGGACACCTATAGTTGAATGCACATTTCCCAAGGCATCCCTAAAACTAGCATCTCATCCTTGTTACAAAATTTCATATGTAAAATTTTCTATAACATGACAATACATTATACATATATACATTTTCCACTAACATATATATAAAGTACAACAATAAACAATGCATTACACCCCACCTTTTCACCATCTTACATGCATCCTCAAATCTGTGTAAGCATGAAATCGTGATAAATTGTTGGCATGAAATCCACCTAAATCTAGCATAATTAACATTTTTGGTTTCCATTTACATAATAATAATAATTTACATCCGAAAGGATAGGGTTGGAGACATGTATTGATTTCATATCATTTCTTAACCAAGGAGAGAGAGAGAGACACTATTTTTCCAAAAGTTCAATTTCACACAAGTCATATGATAGATTTTAAAATATTTATTTACAAGTGTTACTAAGTTTCCATGATGGTTTTCTAACTTGAATAGGGTCCTACAACTTTATTTTACATTTTCCGCTAGTTACAAAAACATTCAATTTAGACTCGGAGGCTAAGAAACCACTTTCAAACATTGTCTTCCGATGAGAAAACACACCATGGGTAAATTTCTACGTGTCCTCCTATACACCAAGAATTCACAGGAACTGACAGAATTCAGAATTGGCGAATGGTTTATGATTGGTGGCCAATTTTCTAAGGCCATCGGTTGTAATTGACCTAGTTACAAATGATCAAAAGTTAGCTCGAGGGCTCACTAAACCACGTCAAAATTGACATTCAATGGATGAAAGCACAATGATTAATTTCATGCATGTTCCCTATGTATGGGGAATTCACCGAGTCGATGGAATTCGAATTAGCAAATGGTTTTCAAATAGCGATAGGTTTTCTGGAGCCACCGGTCGTAATTGGTCTAGTTTGACCTAGTCAAACTATGACCGAGGCCTAAAAATGCCTTTTCCAAACTATTAAGAAGAGTTTTTTTCCCCAAACTGAAGGTTCCAAGAAATTTTCTAGTAAAAATACTAGAGGTTTGCGAAGGAGGATAAGAATTTTGTTGTTCAAGGTTCAATGGGAAACCGATACGAAACCCAATTTTTCAATTTTAACAACTTCCTAAACATGTAACACGAGGTAAAAGGGATCCTAGAGGAGCATCAAAAGAGGAAAAATGATCAATCAAGGTCGATATAAGTGTCAAGTGACTCCTCACATAGAAATGAACACGAAGAAACTTAACATCTCTTTTCGGTATTTACAAAGGTTGATTTGGGAGTCTTCAAAATCATGATTTAATGGTTTTAATAAGGGAATTATTAACATAATTACAGGAGCTTAACCTTAACTTGTCAATAAAAGGGTACTGTAGCAATCTAGTTTGGTTAGGAAGTTTGTTAGATCATCTCAACGTGAGGGTTTAAGTTTTTAGTTGACTTCCAAGGAATATTGAATTTTGTAAGCTATGATATAAAGTCTTATTATTTTAAAACAAGTTTGTTTAATACAATAAAATGTATGAAAAATCCTAAGGTTTAAAATTTTATTTTGTTGCAAAAGAAAAACTAAAGAACATAAATTATGAGAGATGAGGAGAGATGAACCATGCCTAGGAGATATTTGCATCCATAGTGTATGAGGCACTCCAAGCGTGTTCACCTACATTCCACAAGGCTCGGACTCTCTTTTAGAATTCCTTTAAATAGTTTGTGTGCATCCGCAACCCTTGATTTTATGAAATTCTAGTTAAAATCCTAGAAGGTTGTTGATAAATGAAAAATTAATAGTTTGACACCTGATCATGCATTTACTTGGGAACTTCTTTTTTTTTTTTCAAAAGAGTTCTTTCGTTCCTAGTAAACAACAACACATTTGATGAGATGACTTCCCTTTAACTCCTTTTTGCAAATTGTTCATATGCCTTTTGTAGGCACCCATAAGTTACCCACGATGAACATATCTTGAGGCTGGATTTACACCTTAAAAATGAATTTTCTTGAAGTCTCCAACACCTTTTCAAAAGCTCTATTTTTTATAATTTTATTTTTACACAGACAACAATCATTTCCTTTATCAAATCCATTGATCAATATCATGCTTCAAATTCAACAATATTTTTAACATCTTATTCATTCCTTGTATCATCTACACAACATTATTCTATAATTTACTCTCCATACTCTCTTTATCGAATCTTTCTACATACAACATCATTCAAACCATTTCCTATGATGTGCTCTAGTTCCATGAGCTTCATGGTCTACTATTGAGGGTCTACATCTCAAATAAACATGACCAAACTCACATGTTCACTCACTCATACACAATCTACACTATGCACTTTGAAGATCACATCTTTCTAATACACACAATTCAAACCATTTACCAATGACACACTCTTTCTCTACGGTTCCTTATATACTGTTGAGGGAGCATGTATAAATTAACCTCATCACTTGGATAATCATCTACACTCACTTGGAGGTCATGGAGATCTTTTCACATTCACACTATATTCCATTCCATCTCATTTCATGACATACTACTTATCTTTTTCACATTTATTCTTGCTTCCATTTACTTTTTACATTACACTTTATTACACATGCTAGATAGATATATTGTATGTCATGGTCTTTTCCCATACACATATGCACTTTCATTTTCTTTCTAGTGGTGAATGTATATTCTACGAGATCCATACATGCATCACAAATGCTTGCAGTAGTACTCTATTACTAGTCCCACGAGAGGCTCCTCGGGGCATCCAATTTCTTAATCTATAGGTGCTTTTGCTTCAATTTTTCACAGGACATTATTTTCAGATTATACACACTATGACATAGATTTTTATCTTCCTAACATGCTAACGGGTGCTTCATGTGGAAAATTTTTCTTGCATGTCTATTTGCACCATAGTTGTCTATTACATTGTTTTCAATTACTTTTGGGCTTTGCCATTTGTCTTATGTGCACACTAGTACGATTTTAGCTTAGTCATCCTTGATTTTATAGTGACATTTGGAGTTATGTACCATGTTTGAATCCATATTTTCGTGGTCTACATTGTCTTCTTGCATATTTTTGCTTGCATCTTAGCTTACACATTACCTTCGCTCTCGATAGCTAATCATCCGTGTTCTACATAATTTTTTTCTTTTCTTTTACTAACACTTGTCTCTTACCACTTATTTTTCACATGCCTTTGTTTTTACCAAGCATAATCATCCCCCTTTAGGGCATCAATTTTAGTACAATCCTCATGCACGAATTGAGTACTAGGTCTACTATTTCGTTTAGATTTATTTATTACATTTTCAAGGTAAAGGACACAACATACCAATTATTTAATTATCTATTACAAACTAGGAATGCAATACAAGATATTAAATTCAATTCATTTAACATACATACATACATATATACATATATATATATGACCTATTTACGATAAATAAATCAATCAAAAGTACACCTATAGTTGAAGGCACATTTCCCAAGGCATCCATAAAAATAAGATCTCATCCATGTTTCCAAATTGAAAATATAAACTTTTGTGTAACATGGAAATCCATTATACATATATACATTTTCCAATAACATATATAAATTACAAGAATAAACAATGAAGTACACCCCTCCTTTTTGCCATCTTACTTGCATCCTGCGAAACCATGTGAGCATGAAATTAGCGATAAATTGCTAGCATGACATCCACCTAAATCTAGCATAATTAACGTTTTTAGTTTCCATTTACATAATAATAATAATTTGCATTCGAAAGAAGAGGGTTAGAGACATATATTGATTTTATTTCATTTCACTTCATTTCTTAACCAAGGAGAGAGAAAGAGATAAGGAGAGAGAAACACTACTTTTCCAAAAGTTCAATTTCACACAATTCACATGATAGTGTTTCAAATAGTTATTTACAAGTGGTAATAAGTTTCCATGATGGTTTGCTAACTTAATTAGGGTCCTACAACTTTATTCTACATTTTCTTGCTAGTCACAAAAACATTCAATTTAGGCTCGGAGGCTAAGAAACCACTTTTAACATTGTCTTTTGATGAAAAAACACACCACGGGTAGATTTCTACATGTCCTGCTATACACCAAGAATTCATGGTAACTAATGGAATTCAGAATTGGTGAACAATTTACGATTGGTGAGTAGTTTTTGAGGCCATCACTCATAATTGACCTAGTTGTAAATGATCAAAAGTTAGCTTGAGGGGTCAATAAACCATGTCCAAAATCGACGCTCAATGGACAAACGTGCAATGAGAAATTTCCTACATGTTCCTCTATATATGGGAAATTCACTGGATTCAATGGGACTGAGAACTAGAAAATGGTTTTCAAATGGCAATGATTTTATTGAGCCACCGGTCATAATTGGTCAAGTTTCACCTTGCCAAGTTATGACCAAAGGGCTACAAAATGCCTTTCCCAAACTATCAAGATGAGTGTTTTCCCCAAACCGAAGGCTCCAAGAAATTGTCTAGATAAAATACTAGAGGTTTTGAATGTGGATAAGCATTTTGTTTTTCACGGTTTAAAGGGAAAAATGATGTGAAACCCAACTTTTCAATTTTAACTTCCTAAAAGTGCAATATGAGGTAACAGTGTCTCTGAGGAGCATCGAAAAGAGCACAGATGATCAATCAAGGTCAATCTAATTGTTGAAGTGACTCCTCACATAACAAGGAACATAAAATAAACTTAACATCTCTTTTTGGGATTTACGAAGGTTGATTTGTGAGTCTCTAAAAATTGTGATTTATTAGTTTTAATAAGGGAATGGTCCAAATAATTAATGGGAACTCAACCTTAACTCCGTCAATAAAAGGGTATTGAGAAATCTAGTTTGGCTAGGAAGTTTGTTACATCATCTCAAAGTTAGGGTTTAAGTTCATAGTTGACTTCGAGGAATATTAAATTCTTTAATTTACAATATAATGTATTATTATTTTAAAATAAGTTTATTTAATACAATCAAATGTACAAAAAATCCTAAGGATTAAAATTGTATTCCATTGCAAAATAAAAAATGAAGAACATAAATTATGAGAGATGAGGAGATATGAAACATACATGGGAGATATTTTCATCCAGTGTATGAGGCACTCTAGGCGCATTCACCCGCATTCCACAAGGCTTTAACTCTCTTTTAGCATTCCTTGAAATAGTTCGTGTGCATCCGCAACCCCTCCATTATACTCAATTCAAGTCAACATCCTAGAAGGTCATTGAAAAAGGAAAATTGAATAGTTTGACCCCTGATCTGGCATTTTCTTGGGAACTTCTAAATTTGTTTCAAGAGATCCATTTCATGAAAAATAAGTAGTCAACACATTCCATGATCTCGCTTCCTTTAACTCCTTTTTTACAAATTGTTCATATACCTTTATAGCACCCATTAGTTTCCCATGATGAACATATTTTGAGACTAGATTTACACCTTACAAATACATTTTCTTGAATTCTCCAACATCTTTTCAAGAGCTCTCTATTATTTTTTGCATAGACAACATCATTTCCTTTTATGAAATCCATTGATCAATATCCTACAACCATCGTTTTCCACATTTTACACACACATCTACCATAACATTTGTAGAATAACATATGTGACAAAATTTGTCTATCTCTTATGCTTTGATGGATGTGAAGATGCTGTTCTGAAGCTCGTATTTTGGCACAGGCTAGGAGTAGTCTCCAATGTCCAATGAAATCCATTAAATACTAAAATATCTTTATTTCCATGACCAGAACTATATACAAATAAGGGTGAAAATATGTTAGACCGCGTCCCAAAACCAAACATTTTATAAGAAGCATTTGATCAAACAATTGATTCTTGCTCAAAATTTCCCCTTCTCGGTGCATGATAGGAGAACATTACCCAAAATCAATTATCCTAAGGTGCCTACTCCCATTGAGATTTCTACCATGTCCCCGGAAATTTCACAACTCCACTTAGACGTAGGGAAGAGTGGAGGAGAAAAATCTTACAGAGCCATAAGTGGAATAGTAGAAATTTATTTCAACTCAAAATACAAGCTCAATCTGAGAAGAGAGAAGCAAATGATGGATGTCAAAAGTAATAAAAATGGCAGCCAAAATTTTTGCAGAGATTTCCTCTAACCTTCTTTACATGTTGCAACTATCTTATTACTACTAAATATTTACAATGTTGCCTTGGGTATGAGATTTATTATTGCCTCTGGATCTCACATAAAGATTTTGTATTATTATGTGAGGGAAATGATAGGTCTCTAGGTTCTTCATGCTTACCATGTGCCCTGTCAGGGAACCTATGTATTTAACCTGACCACTACTTGATCCTCACCAACTGCATTCACTTCACTCTCTCTGTTTTTATTTTATTTAATTTTTTTCTTAATTTTTTTTTCGGGCACTACATTTTCGTCCCCTTATAAAAGCATTATCCTCGATGCGACACAAGGATAAGATTAAAAGAGGGTACTCAGAAGAAAGGATGAAATAATCATGACCCATGTCTCTAGCGAATGATACACATTGTGAAAGCATGACCACAAGGAAGAAGGGAAGTTTTAAAAGTTTTTAATTTTGAGTGAAGACTGGTAGTTCTCTTTGATAGGAAATAAGAGATAAAATATGTAGAATAATCCCTTACGGAATAACAATAGTTGAAACTAATATGCAAAAAATATTACATATCTCAAATAAAAGTGTAGAATAAATAACACAACACAGAGAGACAAGATTTAACATGGTTCACCCAATTTGGGCTACGCCCACCAAGAATCACTCGCTCATATTTTATTACAAGCCTCCACTCTCTCAATACAATACCCAAATCTGTTTGGAGCTATGCTCAAAAACTCTATAGAATTCACACCCAAATTCAAAGCACATCTGTAATACTTTTGCTTGTATATGTATCATATGCATAAGACCATATAAATAGAAATTTTCTTAAGCGAGTTTGATACAAAACCATGGGAAACAATGTGGGTATCAAAACCATGGGAAAAAAACCGTGGGTATGAAAACAATGGGTACCGAAAACCATGGGCCCAAAAATAGCCCATAACGGTTACGCATTACCCATGGGTTAATAAACCACCCATGAAAATTTGCTTTGGGGCTTCACCCCTTGACCCTCTCACCAAAGGAGAGGGACCGCATAACAATACCCGAGTGTAACACATAAAAGGTGTACCACACTCTAACATGAAAATAGGCTCCACAAACATAACAATCTCCCACTTAGAGACTGATTTCCACTAAGCAAGCTTCTCAACCCTTCACTATCATCCACGAAGGCCAACCAAAGTTGAACATAGCTTTAGTTTATCCTCAGACCACCTTAGTCATCATGTCTCGTAGGATTAACTGGTATGAATCTTCTCCAACTTCAACTTATCTTCCTCCAAAGCTATCCTGATGAAGTGATATCTCAACTATATATGCTTCATCCCAGAGTGGAAAGCAGAGTTCTTAGCTAGGTGTATATCACTCAATATCACTATGCAGCTTACATTCCTCCTCCTTATGCCCCAACTCCTCAAGCAATTGTTGTAACCAAATCATCTCTTTTCTTGCCTCTCGTCAGTAGCAACATACTCAGCCTCTGTGGTTGACAAAGCCACCAGCTTCTGTAGTCATGAAATCTAGCTTATTGTTGTCCCACCTAAAGTGTAAATATAACCTATTGTGCTCCTCCTGCTATCTACATCTCCAGCCATGTCTAAATCTACATAACCATGTAAAGTGGTGTCTGATCCACTATAGCATAAAACTATTCCCATGGTCCCTCTCAAATACCGAAGGATCCACTTTACTGCTTTCCAATGCTCTTTACCTGGATCACTCATAAATCTACTCACAGCTCCCACTGCATGGGCAATATCAGGCCTAGTGCACACCATAGCATACATCAAACTTGCAACCGTTGATGAGTAAGGTACCTCGGACATATTTTTCTTTCCCGATCTCGTCTTTGGACACTACTCCTTTGATAACTTAAAATGGCCTGCCAAAGGAGTCCGAACCGGTTTAGCATCCTACATGTTAAACCTATCCAATACCTTCTTAATGTACTCTTCCTGAGATAAAGTCATTTTCCGTTCCTTCCTATCCCAAGTTATCCTCATACCAAGGATTTGTCTCCAGCAGCCCCAAATCCTTCATATCAAAGGATTCACTTAGTTATTTCTTGAGTACTTTTATTTCCCGCATGTTTTTACCTACAACCAACATGTCATCAACATACCAACATGTCATCAACATACAACACCCACATTGTGATGTCTCCTAAAAAAATGGATGCTAAAGATTTCAAGGACTTGACCTATCAGTCTTGTGAATGCCATATATAGAATTTTTACCAAAATTATTACTACTAGACTTCACTCATTATGAATGATCTCATCTCAAGGCATTAGAGTGGTTTCATCAAAGGCAGATTATACAAGACGGAGTGATTATGGTTCACGAGACCATACATTCCATGGAAAATAATAAAAAGGAAAATATGGTCCTTAAGCTTGATATGAATAAAGATTTTGATAAGGTCTCTTGGGTTTTCCTTGACAAAGTCTTAACTAAATTTGGTTTTTGGAAAAGTTTAGAAGAATTATTAAGGCTTGTATATCTACGGCGATTCTCTCGTGGTTATTAATGGTGAGCTCGTGGGTTTTTTCACTAGCAAGAGAGGACTTACACAAGGGGACCCTATCTCCCCCTTACTCTTCATTCTTTTGGCTGACAGCCTTAGTATAACTATTGGCAAAGTGGTTAAAGACGGGATTTTAAATGGCTCTAAGCCCACTTCCATCAGCCAAGCTGTCTCCCATCAGCAATTTGCGGATGACACTATCCTTCTTCTTCTAGCATCAGTCATTGAAGCTAAGGCTATCAAGGCTTTACTACAACTATATGAATCGTCTTCGGGAAAGAGATTAATTAAGATAAAAGTACCATATTCTTTTTCAACACTCCCGAGGAAAGACACTCAAAATCAAGCTAAAATTAAGGTCAGAAAATAAGTGCTCTTCCAGCCACTTACTTGGGCCTCCCTCTCGGCACTAGGAAAGTCTCTTACAAGGTGTGGGATGATTTATTGGAGAGATTCCAAAAAAAAATGGCTGGTTGGAAAGGAGCCACTTTATCTAGTGCTGGTAAGTGCCTGCTCATTAAAAGTACTCTTCAAAATCTGCCCATCTATGTCATGTCGCTCTTCAAGATCCCATCTTCCTTCAGAGATAAAATTGAAAGGATTCAAAAAAAAAAAAATTTATGGCAAGGCATGGAAGAGAAGTTCAAATTTCACTTAGTGGCTTGGGATAAGGTTTGCACCCCGAAGTTTATGGGTGGTCTGGGTATAAAAAATATTGAGAGAATGAATGAGGCCCTCATTGCTAAAATGGGCTGAGTATGTTGTCTCGAGAAACAACCCTCGATTGATTTAATCAAAGAAAAATATTTAAATCATCAAGTCATGTGTATTCTTATCTTCAAGAAGAGCACCTCCCCTATGGTTCCATTTTTGGAATAATCTGGTCAAGAGCAGAAATTTCATCAAGCGTAAGAAATGGAAAGTGGGGATGGTAGGGACATATGCTTCGGAGGATAATTGGTTTAATGGCAATCTCATGGACAGATTTGGGGCCGTTAAGACAAGTCTCATAAGCAAGTATGGTATTAAAATCAAGGACTATATTGAAGGAAATGATACCAACAAGTATTGGAAAAAACTTATCGTGGAGAGAATTGATCTCAAACAAATTACTTCCTCCCTTCAAGATCAATTATACCTTATTCCATTAAGTCACCGGATTCCAAGGATGAGCTAGTATGGAATAATTCTCGATGATGGGAATTACTCACAAATCGGATATAATAATTTCTTCCATAATAGTCAAACAGAGTTCAATTGGAAGAAGATTTGGATGTCTCAATTAACTCCCAAAATAAAAATTTTCCTTTGGTCGCTATCGAGGCGGATTCTTACCACTGAAAACCTGATGAGAAGAGGATTTATAATTCCTAATAGATGCCATCTTTGTAAGAATGAATTTGAGGATATCAGCCACCTGTTCATGCATTGTGAATATGCCACCTAATATGGAATTTTTCCTCTCTAAATTTGAAGCTCTCGGTTTTGCCAAGGATCTTAATCAGCTTTGGACTCAATGGAACCCACCCTTCAGGCATTGTGTTGTTAAAAGGATCTGGAAGCTGGTCATCCCTCATTTAATCTGGAGGATATGGAAGGATAGAAATGATATTATCTTCAGAAATAAGAAGCAAAACTATAAACTTAGTATTGGTAAAATTTCTAATGGTATCAAAGAAAATATTGCTAGATTTAAACCCCCAAGAACAAGAGATATCCGTGAGAATGAAGAATACATTTTATCCAATTGCCAGATTGGAACTATCAACAGTCGGAGCAATCCCGGGAATAGCATTGATAGATCTTCGATCAAATGGCATCCTCCTAATTTTAATTGGTATAAGTTGAACTTTGATGGGGCCTCTAAGGGAAACCCTGGGATAGTGGAAGGAGGAGGAGTGATACGTGATCATAAAGGTAATCGATTCTTTGCGTATGCTAGGAAAATGGGAATTCAAACTAATCATTTTGCAAGCATTATCTGCACTATGGGGCCTGAGAATTGCCCAGACTCAAAATATTCAGAACCTCATTATTGAAGGGGACTCCTGAATGTCATTAATCTTCTTAAAAAGTGGTCATATCCTAGTTGGAGCATTAAGGATTTTATCTCGAGTCCATAAGTATTAGTCATACTTTCAATAACATCAAGATCATGCATACTTATGGGGAGGCTGATAAATTGGCGAGCGCTGCTAATTATGGCATTAATGTTAACCTCACTGTTTGGGATAATAATAGCATCCCTAAGCAGCTCCATAACATCATTCATGTGGATTTCTATACGCAAGCAATATCTAGAGATGAGTCATGATCTTTGGGTGTGGATCAACATCAATAATACTCCCACACGTATTAACTTAATGAATATGATGATGCAAATCATGTCAAATAAACATGTTAGTGTGAAATATATGGGGAACTCCAAGTGGAGTTATATTGATTTGAAAATCGTGCATGCGGGCTGCATCATGACTGCTAAAAGTCGGATACAAGCTACACTGTGAAACAAGATGAGTAATGTGATTGATGATAGGGAGTGGGCTATTCCCACATGTGATTTTCCACAGGCTCAGTTCAGCAGACACGCAGCCATTCGTGGGAAAAGCAACGGCTCTCATTTCCAATCTTGTGCGGATTACAATAGCAAGAAGCGGATGGGTCTCAGCGCTCACAAGAATTTGGGAATTTGTTGTAATCAGTTAAGCACAGAGAAGATGGGGGGACCTCCCTACCAAATTGAGCCAAGTGCGGACCCGGACTGGAAGGATAATTTTGAGCTATGGAGCATTCTCAGCAAGGGTGGCATTACCAACTTCATGGAGAAGGTTCAGGGGCATGATCAAAGCATTTCTGTGCGTTTTGCAAAGGAATGGAAGGAGCGGACTGTTGATTATGGGGGACAGAAGATCTTGGTCAATGAAGAACTTGTTGTGAAGCGGGCCTTAGTTTTTTAAGGATACCGCTTCTTTAACAAAAGAGTCGACAGAGATGCTGAAGAGAGGAGATTTGTGGAAGGATCTGAGAAGCTAATATATGTTACAGCGGGCCTACTTGTTAGCTTGATTCCTCCACCCTATGATGAGGTTACTCGCATGATGATACGGTTCATCTCCTTGGAAGGTAGGTTTGTCACTGTCCCTGCTAAACATCTTATCTTTCTTAACCACTTCCGTAGGAATCGTTTGGTTTGTTTTCCCCATTACTTGTTGAACTCTCTTGAATGCTCCATTTTGGAGTTTCAGAAGCATACCCGGGTGGTTCCCTTACACCAAGGGATTATTTTTTTGCTCCATAAATGTTGTCTTCTTAAGTACCCTGGTCTCCCTTCCTCTCCTAGCTCGGTTCCCCCTGTGCTCCGGCTCTGCTTTGCATACCTGCTTCTCCATCTGCCCCCACCACCACTACAGTCACACCCCTCTACCGGCTGTTTAAGATTCTCCTTCCATTCCCCTTTTTGCTCCCGCCACCCACCTCGCCTCTACCTCTAGAAGAACGGTTACCAGGGCCTCTAGAAAGCTTAACCTTGAGACTCTTGCTGTGGAGAAGGGGCCTCATGAAATTGAAATTGCACATGACCTTCTGAATATCATTGAAGTGCCGAGTCCTGGGATGTGCATATGAAAATTTCTTCAAAAAGGTTGGATGCCTTAGAGGATGATATGAAATTCTTGAAGGATGAGGTTAAGAACTTGGCTAAACAGAAAGGCAAGAGAAAAAGGAGGAAGATTTTGATAGCAGACCAAATTGGTGATATCTAAAAGAAGTTTCGACTACCTTAGACTTCCGTTTAGGGAAGGCAAAAACTTGACATGATTACAACATGGCCATATTGAGGGCGATTGAGGATTTCATCGAACAACATGTCAAAAGTGTCTCCAACCTCAGCGGTGTTCTAGCTACACTTTGGGATAACGAAAAGGAAAGCAAAAGGACCATTGAGCAGCTGGATAATACTGATGCTGCCCACATGACAACTTTGGGTATGTTCCACTCCTGGAAGAATATCAAGACCAACATTGACAAAGCTACCAAGAAGTAGTTGTAGTTGCTTTTGTTGTTCTTGTATGTTTTTATGCTTTTTTTTTTGCGGTCTCTCTACTACTTTTTTGTAGTAATTTTGCTGTTTTGTCTCATTTGGGTAGCTATTTTTAGGCTACTTCGAGCTTCATTGTAACACTTGGATTTTGATCCTTTTCTTTCTGGTTCACACTGCTTTATCTGGCTCCTAGGCCATATTTTGTTCTCAAGGGTATAGTCCCTTTCAAAAAACTATTTGCCAATAATAAAAAAACATACAAACACGAGGATAATATAACTTCCATCCTCAAATTTCTTTGTATACACGCAATGGTCATAATGACATCTGATATAACCTTGCTTTATCATGAAGCTATCAAACTTCTTATACAGGTTGATGTGGAGCTTGTTTCAAGTGATAAAAGCTCTTCTTCAGTTTTACCATTTCCTCTTTACCTTTGACTTCATATCTTTTTGGTTGCTTTGCATATATAGCTCTTCCTCCAAATCACCATGGAGAAATGTAGTCTTTACATCTAACTATTCTAAGTGCAATTCTTATGCTGCCACTATTCCAAGAATAGTTCTAATAGAAGTCATTTTTACTACGGGAGAAAAGATCTCATCAAAATCTATACCTTGTTTATTGCAAACCCCTTGACCACCAATTGAGCCTTATATCTTTTCTTTCCTCCTTCTTCATCTTTAACTCAGTACACCCACTTATTTTGCAATGCTCTTTTACCTTCCGGTAGCTTCACGAAATCCCAAGTCCTGGTTCCCCATGAGATACTTATGCTCCTTATCCATGGCTTGATCCCACTTCTTCTTGGCATCTACCTGCATTGCTTCATCAAATCTCTTTAGTTCTCCACTAACAATGAGTAATAAATAATAAATAGAAGGAGAAAAACATTCGTGTTCTTTTCTTACCCTAGAAGACCTCCTCACTATAGGAGTTTGGGTTTCCTATTGAGTAGGTTCCTAAATTGATTCATGGGTCATCGTCCCATCCGGAAGATCCTCTACCACCGCATATTCTTTCTTGGATTCTTCCTATTTTCTTATAATTGTTTTTTATACATGACTTTCTCATTAAAGACCACATCCCTGCATCCGAATGATTTTCTTGTCCTTAATACTCCAACATTTAAATCCAAAGTCATCACCACCATAACCAATAAAACTACATTTTTCCTCGATTTAGCCTTTAGCTTAGTCCTATCATCCTTTTAATATGAACAAACACCTCACATCCAAAGACTCTAAGAAACGAGTAATCTAATTTCTTATCGTACTGCAAGCCTCCTCGTGTATGCCTTCATCTAAGGCACTTGAGGGTCCTTTGTTTATTAAGTACAAAGTTGTGCTCACCGCTTTTGCCTAAAAATAAAGAGGCTCCCCGCATGTATCCTCATGCTCCTAGCACATTCCATTAATGTTATGTTCATCCTTTCTGACACCCCATTCTCATGTGATGTTCCTCGAACTGTCTTTTACCTGTGGATTCAATTCTTAGAACAATAATCATTAAATTCATTACTACAATACTCCCCTCCATTATCTAACCTGAGACATTTTAACTTAAGACCTATTTCATTCTCTACCAAGGCTTTCCATTTAACAAAAGTATCAAATACATCAGATTTGTTTCTAATACAATAAACCCAAACTTTCCTTGTTGCATCATCAATAAAAGTAACATAATAACTTGAACCCCCAAGAGATGATACCTGAGTTGGCCCCCACACATCAGAATGTACCAGCTCTAACTTACTCTCTTTCTTCGTAGGTCCAACCTTAAGAAACCTTACTCACTTATGTTTCCCATATATGCATAGTTCTCATAGAAATCTAAACATGTTTCTGTATATCTAGGAAAATTCTTCTTTATGATGTTCATGCCCTTATGGCTCATATGACCGAGCCTATAGTGCCATAATGTTGTATCTGCATCTGAAGCCACAAGATTACAATCATTAGTACTATCGGTGGCTAAATACTAGGTTCCAACCTTCTTACCTCTTGCCACCACAAGAGCACCATTGGTAACCTTCCAAGATTCAAATTGTAAATACCATAGACAACCATCACTTCACATTGCCGTCGATATCAAATTTCTCCTTAATGTAGGCACATGTCCGATATCCTTCAATAGCCATGTATTCCCATTTGGCATCTTAACTTACAAACAGAACCTTTTCCAACTATCTTGCAAGACTCATCATCACCAAGAAAAAAACATGCCCAAAATCCCCTTGAACATAATCAACAAAATAATGCCTATGTGGAGTAGCATGAAAAAAGCCCTGAATCTAAAACCTAAGATTCAATAATATTATGCAAAGAAAGAATTAAAGCATCCCGACATACATTACTTGATGCCACATTTGCCTTCTTGTTTTCTTCCCTGTTGTTTCTTCTTGTCTCAAAGCTCCCAACAAATCCTTATTTGCATGCCTAGAGTTTCCACAGTTCAAAAATACAATCTTTCTCTTGGATTTTGACCTTGCTCAATCTTTTGATTTTCCACAGCTTCCTCTATTCTTCTGTCTCCATATAGTTTCCACTTTATCAAGCATCCCTAAGTAGAATATTCCCCGAGCTTTTTCTTCGCATTTCCTCGCTTAGAATCACCCCTACAATATCCTCAAACTTCAACTTTGAGTTAGTTAGAACCGAGTTGCTTACACCATTACTAGTCTATTCCAACTTTCGGGTAAAGAGCAAAAAAATTAATAAAGCCCTAAATTATTCATCAAATTCTATTGTAATTGAAGCTAGCATATTCACAACCATATTGAAATCATTTAAATGATCTACTTAAACTATTCTCGACATCTTCCTATTAAACAAATTTTTCATTAAAAATATCTTGTTAGAGGAAGAGGGTTTTCATTAAACTTCCTTAATGCATCCATTAGATCTTTTGTTGTCTTTTCCTTTGAAACATTAAATAATACCGAGGATGTAAGACATAGCTAGATCATTCCAAGTGCCTTCGATCCAACAAATCCCATTCCGCATCCGTCATACTCGAGGGTTTTTTCACCTTCTAAGACAATGGAGTATAAATATCCTTCGATAAAGGTTATCTTCCATCTACATCTTCCAAAGACTGAAATTCTTCCCATTGAATTTATCAACCCTAGATCTTCCATCATCTGTGCCATAGCTACCACTCAATATAAAACTTTCCCTGCGATTCAACACTTCAGCAAACCAAAACCATGCTCGATACCAATTGATAGGAAATAAGAGATAAAATATGCGAGAATAATCCCTTAATCACAACATTAGAAACTAATATGTAGAAAATATTACAGATCTCAAATAAAAGTGCGAATAAATAACACATCACAGAGAGACAAGATTTAACATGGTTCACCCAATTTGGGCTACGTCCACCAAGAATCACTTGGTAAGATTTTATTACAAGCCTCCACTCTCTCAATACAATACCCGAGATCCGTTTGGATCTATGCTCAAAAACTCTCACAAATTCACACCAATTCAAATCACATCTGCAATACATTTTCTTGTATATGTATCATATGCATAAGACCATATAAATAGACAATTAATTAAGTAGTTTGATACAAAGCGTAGTATCAAAACCATGGGCAAAAACCGTGGGTATTAAAACCATGGGAAAAAAACCGTGGGTATGAAAACAATGGGTACCGAAAAAACATGGGCCCAAAACAACCCATAATGGTTACCCATTACCCATGGGTTAATAAACCACCCTTGCTTGACCCACTCACCGACGAGTGGGACCACTTTAAAAGTACATTAATGTAACACATAGAAGGTGTACCACACTCTAACATGAAAATAGGCTCCACAAACATAACACTCTTTTACATTTTCATTTATTCATTTCATTTATAAGTGTTTATTAATCTCAACTCTTATTATTTTATTGTTTAAGATTTTGGATGCCTTATGTTCGTGGGTACCCAAAAAATTGATATAAAAATACCACATTAGGGTCACACACAACATTAATGGTTCATAAGACATCATGATATATACCCTCATGAGTATATCACATCACCAGAACTCAACCAAACCATGGAAAAAACATACATAACCCTCACAACATAGCACTTGTCACACATGCTTGACAAAAAAGTACTCAGTAACATAAACATACTACAACATGGAATTCCCAACAAGCACACATTCAAGGGTTTAATGCAACTCAAAACCATAAGCATTGTTGCTTAATAGGGTCAAGATGGAAACAACATCATACCAAAAATGAGGGGCATCAATCCTCAAAATCACAAAACAGAACCAGAATCATGAGAGTAAATATAAATCATAACACCAACACCATACACCTCCCAAAACATCACAAAAAAACTCCATGTACCTCCAAAAGCATTTCCAAAATTACATATGCCTCCCAAAGCATCAAAAACATAAAAATAAAACTCCAAGTGCACTAATCACACACACACACACACACACACACACACACACACACACACACACACACACACACACACACACACACAAGTCTCTTATGCCTCCCTCAAGTCTCATTATGTTTCATCGAAGTCTCTTATGTCTCTGTAAGGTCTTTTTGCCTACCTCAAGTCTCTTATGCCTCCCTCAAAGCATCACAAAACAACTCCATATACCTCCCAAGAAATAAAATAAAGATAAATTTTCCTTTTCGCTCCCTAAAAGAGGTTGGTCACCCTATGGCCTTGGGCACATAAGTTCCAAACACCTCTAACCCAAGTGACATAACAACTCGTCATTCAACAACCTCTAGTTATTTGTAAATCCTTAGGCCATACACCCATACAACGATGTGGGTCCATAGGTTCCACCACTCTGTATGGTCAACCCCATGACCCTATTCCAACACATTATGACGTTAGGACCAACATAACAATCGGTGTCAAATGCCAAGTGGCAAAAATACCAAGCCTTGGGCTAGGCTATAAACTTTTAAACTTGATACAAAAATACAAAACTAAGAAAATCAAATGGCTAATTAGCCATATTTAGTGAAAAAATACACATGTTAGTGCAACAACCAAGTAAAATGCCAAAAATATAATAACACATCAATCAAGAAAACTGTTGGTTCTAGAAAGAAAAAAATGTTCAATTTATGAATAAAATATGTATATAGAAATAACACATCATGATAACTATGTGGCCTTATACGACCACCAAAGGGGTACTCAACAAGTTGTTGGCACTCAGACATTGAGCCTCATCTCATAAAATAACATATCAAATAATACAACTATCATCACCTTTATCTGAGTCATCCATCCACCGCTTCTATAAGGCTCAACATAGTCGTAACTACGTTTAGGTTGAATCCATATGTTAACCATATAGGGAGCGAGAAAGGAATATATGTTTCAACTAGTGAGCCTAAGGTTTCCGCAAAAAATAATATGCATGACACCCATTAAGCAAGTGCCATATATACCAAATGAAAAAAGTGGGTTTTAAGCCTATAAAATACTCTACTTCATATCTCGTACTCATTTTGAGTTACTTGATCAACGGTACACATTTCCTCACTCCTAACATACACCTTTTACTTATTTCCCTCAGGGTCGGTTGGTGTAGGGCTCACAACATAACACAAAACCACATCACTAACATAATGGTGATACACACACATTAACTATAACGTCTTACACATGGTATATATAAAAGGTATAACACAATCATTATTGTCATTGGTTACGATACATCACATTACAACATACCACACTCAAAGTGTAATCACTATACAATAGGTTTCATATGCTCACCATATGACCCTAAATCATGACATAAACCATCACAAATTACATGAATTATACGTATGAGAAACACAATATCTAACATTACAACATATAGTCAATTGCACTAACAATATGGTGATACACACGGTTCATCACAACACGGTGATGACATCATGATATAATCCAGATTCAATTTACACCAATTTTGGCATGCAATATATCAATACACCTTCATATCACATAATGCCAAAATGCTCTAACAATCCTTAATCCATAATAACATTATTTTCACACATAACAAGGAAGTACATCACACATGAAATCCTCATTGAATCCATGAAAAGGAGAGAGAATAATCTCAACTCGACACATCAATAGGATAAAAATACGCACTAAGTGGCATGCACACCATGTGCATTCATAATATCACAATTACAACATTGTTCACAACACACTTATATCACATTACTCTTCCAATCTCCAACTCCACCACAATACAAAACCATCATGACTCCAATCTAGCCCAGAGTTTCGAGAGCAATAACCTTCACTCGATATAAAATGTAATGCCCATAATTTATACAAACCATAAAACACTAAAAATATCATAATATATATTTTTGTTCAACATACATTGTAGTACACATGACACTATAGGAGATCACTTAGGACTACACACAACACATGATATGTTTACACAACATTAACCCACTTAGATAACATGAAAACATGTGATGCACAACAAGACCACCTTTTTTCACATGACAAGGCACGACATAACAATTCAACTATAGTATAAACTTATAGATAGGGTCTTCCCACGGCACGAGGTTATATTTTTGGATTACACATTTCTTACAATGATGATTCAATCTTTAACTTAAGTTCTAGAAAGGCTCATAATATGTGAATCATACATTCCTTTTCATGTTGCTAGATTTCCTTTTATATTGTTTAACATTTAGCTTATGATGTAACTCATTGAATAAGGATCATCTACATTATTTCAATTACTTGTTAATTTTTTCATTCATTAATATTTATTTACACACAACGCTATCTCGCATACACACAAGGCTACTAGGTATTATCCCTAGGGTTTATTTATGAAGACATGATTCTTGGTTTCACAATTAATATTAGTTGTAATGAGGGAGGTTCACATGACACCAAGTAAGTTTATTAGTTCAATAGTGAATGTATTATATGTTCATTTCAGTATTAGCATTTAATTACTCGACGTTACTCGATTCATGTTTTAATTAATTACAACTAACCGTGTATCCTATATTCTTCATTTAAATGCTCAGTCATCAAGGTCCTAAGGAGTATAATTCACATTCAACCAAGGTTGGATTCCTTGACAATTAAGTATTATATGCATGATATCGGAGACATTCAATTATAATTTTTAACCCACCTTACTAAGGTCACAACTAGAGTGATTGTACACCCTTATCTCCAACAATCATCATGTAACTCCAAGTAAATCCAATACTTCTTGTCAAGCTTAAACTCTTGTCTGAAAGGGGTTAAAGGGAATTCAAACTTAGTATTCTCATGTGAAGGTAATTAGAACATAGGACATGCTCGAATCATTTTCATTCATCTTAAAAATGGTTTCACTTAACTTGATTTAATTACCCTTTTAAATTTTGTTGTGCAACACATTTATTAATAGGGACATTGGTATGCTCATGAGACTACTAGTCCTTGTCCTAGGGGTTCATCTCAAGAACGTGATTAACTGATTTCACATCATACATTCATTACACATAAGGAAAAATTGGGCACAAGAGGGAATACGCTTTGTTTAACAAATTACATTCAAATTAGGATCACACGCTATGAATTTAGTCCCTCACCATAAAATGGTTTATACACATAATTTGAATGATCTAAATCTCAGCTTTTTCCTAACATATCATCTTATGGCTACATTTTCACCAACTCATCGTAACTTAATAAGTTACTAAGTTTCACAATTAACCCTTAGTACTTCACCATCTAGCTGAATAATAATTAAAATTGGGCATCGGGTTATTTTATGAACCCAAATTCTAAGGTGACTTCTAAGGTTTGTTGACAATCTTCACCACTCAACACATTTGTCGTACCAATATGATTTTCTACTATGTTAGAGTTTGGTCATCTATGAAGTACTACTTAAGAAAATCACATTTTCCTTACTACAAATATGCTTTCAATCCTAGGAGAGGTGCCAAAGACTCAAGATAATGTTTTACCATCATTCTTATACATTGGGTTCATGACAATGTCACTACGCATGTAGGTTATAACGAAAAACTCAAACTAGGGATCTCATTTACTTAAGCTAGGAGGTGTCATCTAGTTTTAAGATTTAAGTTCATTCTAAGGTCTTATATTTCTATGCTAAAAGGGAATAACACATGAAGGTTAGTCATGCATGAATTGAGTACTAGGGTCAACTATTTCGTGTATATATTTTCAAGGTAAAGGACACAACACATCAATTATTTAATCATCTATTACACACCGGGAATGCACTAAAATATAGTAAATTCAAATTCATTTAACATATATATATATATATATAGACACACACACACACACACACACACACACACACACACATATACATATACATATATATGTGTATATATCTAGGTTTTTCACCATAAGTAAATCTAAATCAAAAGGACACCTATAGTTGAATGCACATTTCCCAAGGCATCCCTAAATCTAGCATCTCATCCATGTTACAAAATTTCATATATAAACTTTTCATAACATGGTAATACATTATACATATATACATTTTCCAATAATATATATATATATATATATATATATATATAAATAAAGTATAATAATAAACAATGAATTACACCCCACCTTTTCGCCATCTTACATATATCCCATAAGCCAAGTAAGTATGCAATTAGTGATAAATCACCAACATGATATCCACCTAAATCTAGCATCATTAACATTTTTGGTTTCCATTTACATGATAATAATAGTTTACATCCGAAAGGATAGGGTTAGAGACATGTATTGATTTATTTTAATTTCACTTCATTTCTTAACCAGAGAGAAAGAGATAAGGAGAGAGAGAAACACTATTTTGCCAAAAGTTCAATTTCACACAAGTCATATGATAGATTTTCAAACAATTATTTACAAGTGTTAGTAAGTTTCCATGATGGTTTGCTAACTTGAATAGGGTCCTATAACTTTATTTTACATTTTCCTGCTAGTTACAAAAATGTTCAATTCAAACTCGGATGCTAAAAAACCACTTTCAAACATTGTCTTCTGATGAGAAAACACACCATGGGAAAATTTATATGTTTCCTCCTATACACCAAGAATTCACGGGAAGTGATAGAATTCAGAATTGGTGAATGGTTTACGATTGGTGGCCAGGCTTTTCTAAGGGCATCGTTTGTAATTGACCTAGTTACAAATGATCAAAAGTTAGCTTGAGGTCTTAGTAAACCACGTCAAAATTTGGCATTCAATGGAAGAAAGAGAAAAGATAAATTTCCTACCTGTTCCCTTATATATGGGAATTCACCAGAGTTGATGGGACCGAGAAGCGGAAAATAGTTTTCAAATGACGACAGGTTTTCTGGAGCCATCGGTCGTAATTTGTCCAATATGACCTAGTCAAACTACAAGTGGAGGCCTATGAAATTCCTTTTCCAAACTATCAAGAAGATTATATTTCCCCAAACTGAAGGTTGTAATAAAATTTCTAGTAAAAATACTAGAGGTTATCGAAGGTGGATAAGAGTTTTGTTGTTCAAGGTTCAATGGGAAAACTAATACAAAACCCAAATTTTCAATTTTAACAACTTCCTAAACATGTAGCACAAGGTAACATGACTCTAGAGGAACATAAAAAGAGCAAAAATGATCAATCAAGGTCGATCTAAGTGTCAAGTGACTCCTCACATAGCAAAGTACCACAAAAGAAACTTAACATCTCTTTTCAGATTTATGAAGGTTGATTTTGGAGTCTCCGAAAATCGTGATTTAATGGTTTTAATAAGGGAATTGTTAACATAATTACGGGAACTCAACCTTAACTCGTTAATAAATAGTAATCTTAGCAATCTAGTTTTGCTAGGAAGTTTGTTAGATCATCTCAAAGTGAGGGTTTAAGCTTTTAGTTGACTTCCAAGGAATATTGAATTCTATAAGTTACTATATAACATCTTATTATTTTAAAACAATTTTCTTTAATACAAGAAATGTATGAAAAATCCTAAGGTTTAAAATTTTATTTTGTTGCAAAATAAAAACTAAAGAACAGAAATTATGAGAGATGAGGAGAGATGAACCGTGCCTGGGATATATTACATACACACAAGTATGAGGCACTCTGTGCATTCACCTCGCATTCCACAAGGGTTTTACTCTCTTTAGCATTCCTTCAAATAGTTCGCGTGCATCTCGCAACCCCTTCGTTTTACAAAATTCTAGTCAAAATCCTAAAAGGTTGTTGAAAAATGAAAACTTAATAGTTTGACACCGATCATGCGTTTACTTGGGAACTTTTAAATTTTTTTCAAAGAGAGCCATTTTGTGCCTAATGAATAGTCAACGCATATTATGAGACAACTTCCCTTTAACTCCTTTTTGCAAATTGTTCATATGCCTTTTGTAGGCACCCATAAGTTTCCCATAATGAACATATCTTGAGGATGGATTTACACCTTACAAATGCATTTTATTTAAGTCTCCAACACCTTTTCAATAGCTCTATTTTTTTTGCACAGATAACAATCATTTCCTTTTAGCAAATCCATTGATCAATATCCTGCAACCAGGGTGTTCCACATTTTACATACACATCTACCAAAGCATTTGCAATTACAACATCTAACAAAATTCATCTATCTTCTATGATTTGATGGATGTCATGACCATGTTTTGAAGCTCGTATTTTGGCACAGGCTTGGAGTAGTCTCCAATGTCCAAGGAAAGACATAAAATTATAAATTCTCTTTAATTCTATGAAAAGAACCATATCAAAATAAGGGAAAATATATGTTAGACCGCGTCCAAAAACCACACATTTTATAAGAAGCATTTGGTCAAACAATTCAAGTTCTTGGTCAAAATTTCCCCTTTCTAGCGTAGGATGGGAGAACATTACCCAAAATTAGTTATCCTAAGGCACCTATTCCCATTGAGCTTGCTACCACATCCCTGACAACTTCACAGATCCACTTAGGCATAGGGAATAGTGGAAGAGACAAATCTTACAGAGCCATAAGTGGAATAGTAGAAATTGATTTCCAACTCAAAATACAAGCTCAATCTAAGAACAGAGAAGAAAAGGATGGATGTCAAAAGAAATAAAAATGGCAACTAATTTTTTTGAGAGATTTTCTCTAACCTTTTGTACATTTTGCAAATATATTTTTTAAAGTTCATTAAAGGACTCATTACATATTACAATTTTAACATAGTATCTTCCAACCTCGGTAAACTTTATCCTAGCATGAGGAGAATGACCGCTGTGTGCTAGAGTTTCATACCACCTCCTTATAGCTAGCACACACTTCATACCACCTTTGTATAGCTGGCACACACTCGGGGACGTCCATCGGACTACTCTAGCCATACCATTGCACAATTGTCGTGCACTCAGAAAATTGATCGACTATTCTTGTGAGTGGGCATGCCAATGGGGTTGAACCCTAGACCTCCTCTTAGTAAATTCCCAAATTTACCAATCAGCCAAGACCCCATTGACATTCTCGCAACTATCTTATTACTGCTAAATATTTACAATGTTGCCTCGTGTATGAGATTTTTATTGCCTCTCGATCTCACATAAAGTGTTTGTATTATTATGCCAGGGAAATGACACTCTGCAGGTTCTTCATGCTTACCACATACCTTGTCGGGAACCCATGTATTCAACCCGACCACTACTAGATCCTCACCAAGCGCATTCAATTTGCTCTCTTTTTTATTTAATTTAATTTATTTTTCTTATTATTGTTTTTTCCTAAGACTACAATTACGGTCCTAACTTGCAGTTATGAACCTAAGTGTTTTGGATGTAACAATTACGACCGTAACACTTACAACTATATGTAATGAAAACTATGTGGCACAACGATGGTGACAAAATTGGCATGAAATTCAATAGACCATGTTTTTCCACATAGGTGTCACTTTAATCCTTCAAAAATAGGTGTACTTGGGAATTTATGTAAAAACGAAATTGTATATTTTTAGTCTTCATTTCACTTTACTTAAAAAAATATAATAAAAAATTACATTATGTATATTATTTTTTTATTTTTTTTCCAGGAAAGTGAAGTTTTAATTCCATTTTAACATGGTTAAAAATAAAAATAAAAATTATAAAATTTTGGAAAGGGACCTCGCACTAGAAAAATGTTTTCTTGACACAACCATATATATTTTTTTCTGACCATAGTACTTTCATTATGAGATATTAAATGTGGGATAGATTGTAGTTAACTTCACATAAGTTTTTTTATATAATTAAATAAAAAATAAGATTTTTAATCCAAATATTAAAAATAAAAATTGAGCTACAACATTGAAATTACAAAATGTGTTCAAATTTTTTTTTAATAATTATATTTCATTATCATACACACGCATGTGAATTTGTCACTCAATGTGCGAGCTTGCATAAATAAATTAGTGTGCTACTAATAAAGAAAAAAATTATGATATTTAAAATATATATATAACAATATTCTACACTTTAAATCCATTTTTTCGTATATATACACTATTGTAAAATTCTAAACCAATGTATTACTTATCATGACTCAAACTTGGGAAAAATCACATTTTAAAGAAAATTCATGTCACTTCTCTATACAAAAGTGGGTCACATGTTTGTGCACTAACACAAAGTCTAAAACTAGTTGGAGCCCTTTACCTTTTCCTACAACCTAATTTTTAATGTTTGTAAACCTTATATTTGATTCAAAGAAACTCTTGTGAGACCACATTTTTCCAAACCCTAACCTCATATTCTTGATAACAAATCATATCACAAGGGGTTAACATTTTTGCTTGAATAATGTCAAAACAACATGTGATGTTAAGTTAAAAATTAAAAGAAATGTGTACTCGTGAAAGCCCATATGGGAGTTCACAACTTTGTAACTGGAATGTCTCACTCTATACCTATGAAAATATACAAGAAAAATTATGTATGTTAATGTATATTAGTTATAAATAATCTAAAATATGTGAACTAATGATAAATATTGAAAATGAAAAAAATCCAAGGAATGAATGCAATTAATGGTATGTGAACCAGTTTACACTTAGTGAACTTATTCGAGTTATTGTCTCATGGTGGATATGAAATGGAATATGCCACTACTAAATCAAAGAGGTTATTTAGGAGGGTAAAATCCCTAAATGACATAGAGAAAGGTGATCCTAGAAGTCAAGATAAAAAAATATGAACTACATTTCCCAGGGTATATAAATTTAAACTTATTTGAAATAGAGAAAATGTGAACTATCATAATATTTTTCTTAGCCAAAGAATCAAACAAGGGTGTAACAACACACAATATACTTATACATTGAACTTTATTTCTATGTAAAAACAAATATAGCATAGATAGATATAGACCATACAATATGTTTACATGCTACTAACTCTCACCAACAATCTCAAACTTATAAATAAAATTGCGTGAAAATGCATAAATTTCATTCCCGTGTGAAATTTCCTCCCAAAATATTATTGTGCCACCTCAATAGGTGCATATAGTATGTTTAATGGATAAAATGCATGCCTCATGTGATAAAATATACCTCAAAATTATATATTGATTAAATATACTATCAAGTTTCCTTGAACATGATATAAAATGTCAAAATATGTGATCAATTATCCCTCAAAATGATATATAAAGTGTCCAAATATGTGATTTAATTTATCCTCTAAATGAAAAATAATGTGTAAGTATAAGATCAAGTGTCTTATCACATTACGACTGCCAATGGTCTTTGTGTGTTCCATTTAGTAGTCCTTGTTTCACGAGATCCTTGTGCTTCTCCACTAACACTTGGGAAATCTTGGCTTGATTATATTGGGGGCACTTTAGAATCTAGTCACACTACTATAAATTTTCCTATGTCATTCAGTTGTGTTTCTATTTGTAATGATTCATCTCCTTGATAATCACAAAAACTCACTCATTGGTTCACACACGGGTTTCTGACAACACCTTTCACCGATAAAGAGTATGCAATGACCATGTACACCCTAAGTCAAAATGGCTCTTTATATGATCCACCTCATACTATTTCTTATCAAGTCTCCAAAACATATCTAGTTGGCTTCGATATGGAAAATTATGATCTTTTAGACAATGTCACTTGATCACTCTCATCATGACCCACTTTGGGGGAATCACACCTATTTCTCTCCGTGGCATCGAAACTCAGCTTATCTTCACATCATTTCACATCTAGTATCACACTTACAATATACATATCTTGATACACATTCATATCATCATAACGTTGTGATGTACTTATGTGCTAAGGTTCACACTTAACTGTTGAGGGAATATTATGAACATGAACCTCACACACTGCACATTTCACATTTATGACACCTTCTTCTAGAAATTTTACACTATAAACATATTCAACATCATCTCTTTATATCTAATATGCATTACATGTGCTTTCATCTTTCCACACTTATAAAATCTATACATATTACACTACACAATATACATCCTAACACTCGGCACATTCAACACACATATTTCTAGTTTTGTAATCTAAAACATCATATTACACATTTAAAATCTACATCATTCTATCATATTCTACTTACGTATCATGTTATTATATTCTACACTCTACGCATCATGATCAATTATTTGTAGCACACATTATTCGACGACACACTCTAGTCTCATGGTTCATAGTCAAATCGGCGTCGAAATCTGAATTGAACCTCACCTCATCACACTTACATCCTTATAACCTTGTTCTTCACAATCAATCAATCTTTCTATCTATCACATCATGCTACATTATTTTACAATTTATGCTCCATGCTTCAAGATGAAGAATTTTTACAATATTATTAACACATTCCATGATCTATGCTTTATGCTACATCATCAATCATTCTAGCATCTCATCCTAAGATTCTTGATCAATCCTTCTAATGTCACATTCAATCTTACACATCACATAACATCACTTTACAATCTACACTTTGTGCTTCACATTCAACACTCTTTTAACATCTTATTCAATCCTTCTATCATCTACACAACATTATTCTATAATTTACTCTCCATTCTCTCTTTATCACATCTTTGTACATACAACATCATTAAAACCATTTCCCACATGGCACTCTCTAGTTCCAAAGTTCATGGTCAACTATTGAGGTCTACATCTCAAATAAACATGACCACACTCACACGTTCACTCACTCACACACACAATATACACTCTGCACTTTGATGACCACATCGTTCCAATACACACAATTCAAACCATTTCCCAATGACACACTCTTTATCTACGGTTCCTTCTTCACCGTTGAGGAGCATGTATAAATTAACCTCATCACTTGCATACTCATCCACACTCACTCGGGGGCACACGATCCTGTCACATTCACACTACATTCCATTCCATCTCGTCTATGTCATACTACATATATTTGTCACATTTATTCTTTCTTACATTTACTTTTTACATGTACACTTTATTACACATGCTAGATAGATATCTTGTATGCCATGGTCTTTTTCCATACACATATGCACTTTCACTTGCTTTCTAGTGGTGATTATATATTCTACAAATCCATACATGCATCACAAATTCTTGGTGTAGTACCTATTACTAGTCCCACAGAGGCTCCTAGGGGCATCTAATTTCATACTCTATAGGTGTTATTATTTCATTTTTTCATAGGACATTATTTTCATATTATACACATTATGACATACTTTTTATCTTCCTAACATGCTAATGGGTGCTTTATGTGCAAAATTTTTCTTACATGTCTATTTGCACCATGGATGTCTCATTTACATTTTTGCTCTTTCCTGTCATTGTTTTCAATTATTTTTGGGCTTTTCCATTTGTCTTATGTGCACACTAGTATGATTTTAGATTAGTCATCCTTGATTTTCTTGTGACATCTGGAGTGATGTACCATCTTTGAAACCATATTTTCACCGTCTACATTGTCTTCTTGCATCTTACCTTACACATTACCTACTTGCTTGATAGCTAACCATCTATCTTCTACATAATTCTTTTCTTTTCTTTTACTAACAATTGTCTCTTACCACTTGTTTTTCACATGCCTTTGTTTCTACCAAGCACAATCCCTCCCCTCAGAGGGCATAAATTTTATCGAGCCAACGGTCAATTATCCTTTTGACCACATACTTCTCGAGAGATGTTACATACACCCCAAATGAGGGCATCATAATTTGGGTTAATTACACACCCTATACATAATCCTACACACATAGTTCAATATATCATAATACCAATACAACAGAGTCATCAACATTGAATATGGATCTCATCTTGACTAGGGTCCTTAACACAACACAGACACCAACGCCCGCACCCAAAAATAAAACTTGAGTGGCCCTTATCCTTCCTACACACATGTGAACAAGTATAACCACACATAATTATTCAAAGGTGCACTATAATCTACAAATAATCTATACAACAATGTTTATAGGGGAGATAGTCCTTAGCACACAACATAATACATTTTTTTTCGGCATTGGGTCGAAAATGGTAAAAATTGACCAGATTTTTACACACAATCTCCAAAGTGGTGTTCTACATTGCAGAAGTAGTTAAATGTTGGAGAATGACACCATAATTTTCTCCCCTATACTTATTCTATATCATTGGTGTGAGATCAACTTCAAAAATCACACTGGCACAACTAGTGTGAGATCACCTAAAAACTCAGTCTTCTACAACATCTATAAGATTATTTCTACACTCTTTCCTCATCATGGATCAGGTGCAATTTTTGTGTTTTGTTTTTACATTTTTCATTTTGTAAACTTTTTTACATGTTTTTTATACATATACATGTGTATTTGAATAAATGTTAATTCTTCTCTTTTGCAGTATGTTCGTATGGGAAGTGGTATTCAACATAATTCATCACCATCCTACATCAACAAAGAACATAAATAACATCAAACAAAAAATCATCGACATAAAAAATAGGGACATTTGCGACATCTACAACATACCATTTTTCCATAGGGTCATTATCTCATCACTTTTTACACTTTCTCATCTTTAGTCCCCATGCTCCACCTTTTTATCACTTCATGATTTTCCTTTTCTCTCTACATGTTTCTTTCCATCAATCTACATGATTATCAGGTACACATTTCTTATCTACTCTATGTTATCAATATTTTTCTCAACAACATAAAGTGGGCACAAATGTAGACACAAAATCACGCACTTTGGGTAATTATCTAGTCCCGATTACATATTAGTATTTGTATGATTACTAAGTAACAAACGTCATTTAATGAACCCAGATATTTGGCCATCTTTTTTTACTTTCTAATTCTAATTTTTGTCTTATACTCTTTATAGATAACTCTATATTTTCATACCTCCACATTTCTCATTCTTGACACTAGCACCTAGCCATGCGACGCCAATGCCAGCACTCCCATCCCCTCTAGGTGCACATGACCTCTTTATGCTTTACTCACATCTTTTGGCTTGTTTCTAGCCATTTGAGCATCTTATCTTTTTGGTAGTTGTAATTTTTGTGTTTAATTATGAAATTACAGAGAGGAAATCATATAAATATAAATTTATTTGATCATAATAATAGAACAAACACTAAGAATTAGCTATCACCACCTTAGGTTGCATCCAAAGGCTATTTAAGAGCATTCAAGCATCCAGTCAAGGGAAAGGTACTGCATTATTCTATATACACTTCATAGGAGGGATTATATTTTATTCCATGCACACATCTATTACATTTCTTTACATCTATCTACTTTATTGCTATCCAAGTGCAACATGCACAAGAGCCACCAATGGCACAATTCCACACATATACACATGGAACTACATTGGGTTTTAAATGTAGTATAATGATCATTTGTAAGATCACTTATTTGATAGATGATGATAGTGTGATCCCTCATTTTTCATCTTTATTTTTAGAATTTGATGTATGTTTAAGGGTTTTTAGGTCATTATTTCATTGTAGGTTTTCAAGCAAGCTAGGAAAAGATTGTGTGACATAATAGTGAGCAAAGGAAAAGGAAAATGAACACATTGAACTAGTCAAATATTGTTTTATAATAATTTTCACACTCACATGTGACCACCACCAGTTTTGACACCCGTGTACATAACTACCTCTTTCAAGGCGCCCATGTCCAGCTTACTCCTCCAGGATATGCATTTTCTTAGCTTTGGCATGACATTGCGTGTTTCATATTATTCCAAATTTCTAGATCTGTACACCTTCGAGATCTTTGTGAATAATATAAGATTTTATCTCAACCCTTTTCACTCAGTGGTTTCATATTTTCTAGCTTAGTTTTGTTGGGTTAAATTATGTACTTATTTGATTATCCATTTATTGCTACAATAACAATCAGATTAAGAATTTTCATATCTTATTTATTCATATTTTTCTTAATCAATTGTATTTATTCCTCTCAAAAAGTAGAAATATAAATAGGGTTTCCTTGCAAAGGTTTATAGAGGTGTAGTTATTTTCAATGCAAATAGAACTATTACACAATTTAATATAGTATCTTTGATAGGTCTATCTAGTTTTTGTTGTTTTTTTAAAAATTATTTAGAGCTGATAAATTTGGAAATATATTTTTACACATATCTAGTAGGTTTGATTAATACATTATGCACATCGAGGGTAAATGAAGGAGATAATAAATTTTGAGGGAAAAGGTGGGATACGATGAATTTAGCATTGAGTAACTTGAGTCAACTTAATCCAAAAATAATTGGGTTTAAGAATAATAGTGTACTGTCTCATTTAAGCCATATAGAGGGGGTTACTCATTAAAATATTTTTCATACAGAGGAGAAACCAAGGAGAGAATATTTTGGGGCCGACTGATAGATATGATGAAAGATGTATTAAGTAACACGATTCAAATTATTCAAAAAATAGTGTGGCCCTTCCACAACTAAAAGAAATGGAAAAATTGTTAGATAAGACGAAGACATGAATGGAAAGTTGGAAATAAAAATGTGGGAATTAAATTCCCACAATGTCCCATACCTATTACATGGATTACATTGTTCCTACCTAAATAATATCTTCTATCTATCCTACAATTTCTGATCTCGGTCTTACTCGCATTATTTAAACAAATTCAATATGGGATCGGGTGTGATTGTTAGTTATAATGAATAATTAGAATTTCTTTTTTCCATCATGCTACATTGACCTGATCATTTTTTTGGAATGATATCCTTTCTTGTATAAGATTAGGACATCACAAATCATCATTTTATTAATTAAAAATAATAGGAAAAGAAAGGAAATTTATTTTTATATACTTGAATTACTTCGGGTATGTAGGTCAACATCAACAATAAGGAGACTTGTCTTTTGATAAGAGCACCTATAGGGTTAAATATACCCATGTGGCTGAGTATTCTTCTCCGGTGCCCCATTATGGTTCACATCCTTTGGAGAAAAATCCTGAGGTTTCAGTGGGCTGGGTTAAGGAGAAGGAATCTCCTATTTCTCCTCTAAAGTTATTTGTTTCAACCTATTTTCTCAAGAAGAAAAGTGAGAATGGGAAGTGGTCTAGAATAAGAAAAAAACTTCTTTAAAGAATGTTTCATCTCCAACACATGACATTAAGATCTCATTCCTTTTATTTGAGTTGATTTAATTTCACGTCTTTGGGTTTTTCCCATTTCATCCAATTGATTGAGTCAAGATTATTTGGATCTTTGTTGTCTAGTTTTTTAGTTCTATGTGAGCTTCAATGTTATATTTTTATTGTAATGGTACATGGATCATTTCCATTAATTATCAATAAAAAACATCAACAATAATACAATATAGAAAGTTAACAATGAAGTGGTTCATGAGATATCCATGTAGCACCAAATATGAAATAATTTCCACACATTAGAAATATGAAATGGAAAAAATAAGAAAGCTAGTTGTTGTAAATGTATTCATGTTGGTCATTTTCTTTATCATAGTGGTCATTTTTCTCTAAAAGAGGAATGAAAAGAAGAGGGTGCAGAAAGGCCCTAATTTGAAGGTAATGAATTTGTTATTAGAAAATGAGAAATGGGAATATGGAAGGGGGAAAGATGGGATAAAAATAAATTTTGAAAATTAAAATGCCTTGAAAAGGATTGAAATGTGGAATGATGTGCAAAAACTTTTTGTTGAATTAGATAATGATACTTGGAAGAAAATGTAAGAAGAAATGTAGATTTTAAAATATGGAAAGTGAATTATATTCACAAGGAAAGAAAAAATGAAATCCCAAAACATAACAAAGTAGTAATAGTATGGCGTGGAAATTCATATTTGTGATAGAGGGGAGGTAAATAATTATAAAAGTGTTGTGAAGAGGAGAGAGTGTGTAGTCGATAATCTTAGTCTTACTTGTGTCGTTGTAGCATAACAGTGCCAAAAGACATTTTTTTTAAATTATCAAAAGAGAAAGGAGGAAAAATGCATATATTTACAAGGTAGAAGACTTAAAAAAATAGTGAAGGTAAGACCTTTTCTCACCATCTTACAAATGTCAATAGTTATAAATTATTGAAAGTAAGAATTTCATACTTGTGGAAAATTGAATCCAAAGCTATTTTTATTAAAAGTTGGTTGTGATCCCATCTTGAAATTGGTGGAAGAGGAACATACATAGGGTCTAAATGGCCTTATATATATGTGAAATATGACAAAGGAAAAAAGAGGCAACATAGGTGGGGTCATACAATATGTGTAAACAATGTCAATGATTATACCTATTGAGCTAATAAGGCCATATTCAAACCACAAATTTGTTGTGAGCATGAATATTTCACTTCTACAAAGAATAAATTGTTATTGTAATTGATTTTCATCAGGATATCAAGAACTAACATGCACGGTAGATTGTGCAATGGAACAAGAGATAGGAATGTTTAAAAATTTCAGCATAGTCAAGGTTGTCCAAGTTGAATTGGTAATTCTTTGTAAACAAATGTGGATCTTCACAAATATATGAATTTATTCTTGTAAAATGTAAGAATCCATTCGTGATATAAGAAGAAAATTGTTCTTGATTAGAAAACATGTGTCACAGATGTTGAGAAACATTCGATGGAATGAAACTTGTGTGGCTGAAGAACCATGCTAATGTAAAATGGTTTACAAAGATATAGATGTATGGAATTCATTCAATAGTATGGTGTCATAGGAATGGCTTGCATATAATGGAATGTGCATGACATGTGATAGTATGGAGCTTAAGAATAATGGTGTAGTTTTTATTTTAGCCATGGTGTTCGCCTAGTAAACAACATTAAGTTGTTCATCAATTAAAGGACATCGTATGTTTACATCAGGAGATAGGAAGATAACCCCATTGGGTGCTTTTGGATAATTTGACACGTGCATTTTCTTTTAAAAGAAGTAAAGGATTTTGTTTTCATTGCCATTGAATCATAAATAACCCACACATGAAAAACACTTAATGTCTTATTTTTTCCTATAATGGTGCATCTAGTTAACAGTTCACCAAAATATACATACATGAAATTTATCATAGGGTAATTGGATGGCGGCATAGATAGAAGATATTTACACAATACTTGTCAAAATATATTCCCTAATATGATCGTGGGTAAAAGAACAAGCTCACGTATCGTTGTGTATCATTTGTTCTCGATGTGTGATACACATTAGTTTTTTAGGATAAAAAAATTGAGATGCTATGAAAATGGCATCGCTTGGATATGAAAATGATATGACATGGCTTAATTCGACTTAAGAACAAATTACGTGGAAGCTAAAATTTCCTCCCCATGGACACAAGAATCTTGTTATATATAAATAATATGATAATATTGAATTATAAAAATGATGATAAAAAATGAATTTCTTAAAATATATAAATATATTTAAATTGAAATTAAGCTAGCTCCAAAACTTATAAAATTTTACAATAACGTGCGTTTTAATAAGCCTCAAATTTTATTCTCAAATAAAAAAATATAGACAAAAAGCTAGAAGACACATGTCCTCAAAACTTGTGGGCCTTACTTGAGTAAAGAGTTATGACATAAGAAAATATGTTAGAGGTTTTGGGATTCCAAATTCCATGTGTTAGGGGATGTCAAATATTTGAAGCTCTACCCACTGTCATCTTGCAAACTCCCAAACACTAGGTGCCTAGAAGTATTAGTTTCATTTATAAATTCTCAGCCCCACATGTGTATCTTGCAAGGCGAAGCGAGAAGGGTTTTCTAGTGGGAATAATGGTTATGGTAGAAGTGAATATGTTAGAAACCCAATCGGAAAGGATGTTAAAGTGGGTGAAGGGTCTTCAAAACTAGATCAACAAACAAGATGCACTACCTTAAGTTATATGTTAATTATGTATCAATTGTTTCAAAATGTATATTTATCTCAAATGTAGAGAGAAAATTAGTATATATTTTTATTATTCATATAATGAAAGACAAGAAATTATTTGGTGCGTGGGTAACATCGTCCCCAAACAAAAGGGTCAAGTAGACATACTACAACAAAAATTCTTAGGGGTTGATTCAATCCGTAGAATAGATTAGTGTAAGGAATCCCTAAAATTTATAGAAATTTAGTTTTCATATACTAATTCAATATTCATTTTATCATATATATGAAGGTACAAATTAAAAATGAAGTGCTATTGTAAACGACGCTTGTTCTTTTCTCGAGCAATAATCGGGAGAATACATATTGTATCTTTTAAATGTTGGATTAAGTGTGATGCAAACTTGCATGTATTACCATTTGGTGAAGGTGGATTTGAGAACCTCAAAGGGAAATTTACTTACAATTTTGAGAAGCTTCTTTGGATGGAGAGAGTGTAACTTCCAATCATTTAATCAACCTATTCAAATGTTGATGTCATTATAGACCAGGGTTGTGTTTAAGGTTGTATGCAAAGAAGTTGATATGCAACTCAATATTATGGTGGTTCTCTTTTTTAGTGGGGGTTTTGTTTAGATTCATTTTTCTTGTCTACTATACTTAAATACTAAATGTCAAAGCTTGAATTTATGGAGAAAAAGTATATGAAATGCATCTACTCTATTGAAACAAAGTTGCTGAAATGAAATGCTTGTTAAAGGAAATGTTTACTTAAAATGAAATACTTTCTTAAATAAAATGACAAAGAAAGAGAATGCGTTGAAACAAATAAATACAAGATTGCATTTAGATAATTATCAAACCAAGATACTGAAACTGAAACTAGAGAAAATATAAAGATCTTGCATAAAATACCAATCCTCCAATCTCCTCATTTGGGCCCTTGCTCTACTTCGATTGAGGCTCTCAACACAAACGTATACTGAAAATAACATGTATTATATTGATCAAAATCAGCTCATCACATACTCCACAAAGTTGAAACTGAAAATAATTTCTTCTATTATCTACCATAATACTAAAAAAACTAATAGTTTAAAGTAGGTGTTTTATGGATACAATAGACTACAATACATGCCAAAAATATAGGAAAAAAATTAACCGACAGAAATTTCATAAAAGTTCCGTGACACCCTATAATTCTATTTGAAAAAGGGGCCCTCATTTATAGTGGTTGTCAGGTCAATCCTCCAAAATGGTGAAGTGGTTGTGGACTCAAAGATCCTTGACTGCAAGTACTAAAATAGTATAAAATGCACCTCATCAGCGTGCATATGTCACCAAATCATTGAGACAAAGCGCTTAGTTAGTAAAGTTCCATTGGTCATTAGTTCACATAAGACAAAATACAGGAGATGCATAACTTTCTACTTTAGATAAAACTATTTATAACAATCTCATTCATATATTAACATTTTTTGGAGTAAAAGTTATGATTATATAGATTCTATGATGAGTTGATTTATGGACTCATCATCTCCCCTATACTTTACCTTTTGCAATTCCTCATGCAAACTATCTCTAACCTGATCTCTTCCCAAGCTACTTCACCATATCATATTCTTCAAACTTATATGCATATTGTTTCCTTGTGCCTTTACATCCTTGGGTTTCCAACATAACCTCATCCCATGCCTTAAATATTTCATGTGATTGGGGAGTGTTGTTTTGTCAAGTGGTCATTGGGTTAAGGACTAGAGGATGCCTAACTTGCATAACAAAACATTCATTACTATACTCATTATTCCATTTCTCTACTAATTTCTGAATAATCTCCACAAGTGCATCCTCCATTCACATACTCCAGTTGAGATTCTGAGGAGAGATAACTTATCTTTATTTTTCAATGGAAAACTCAAAGTGTCCCATCTCTTATCACAGGATATCATAGCCTTGCCAAAGTTTTGCTGACAATAAGTTTCAAATTCTTGGACACATTTGGCCAAGATCTCGATGTATTTCTACCAATTCCAACGATGATAATAAAGAGATCTAAAATATTTTTTCATAGAAACATCATTATGGTGTTGAGGCCGAATGTAAAAACTAACAATTTTGGCATGCTAAGTAAAGAGGTTGGTTTGTTCTTCCCACATAATTTGATTCCTGAATAATCATTAAAAGGATTTCAAAATTAACTCTCCCACTTATAGATTTATAAATAAATCAGAAAATTTGAAACAAGCATGTTACGTAGATAAAATTCACATAATAATTATTGGACTTCTAGAGTACAAACTTGATAAATATTTTAGTTGTTATTTTAGAGCCAAAATTTCATCTTAGTCTCACCTCAAAACCTCATCTCTTTGTGATTTCGTTAAACCGACCTCTTTTGCGTATTTTTGTAGCTCATTTCTACATTTCAAGAGTTACACATATACTTTATGGAACTTCCAAAGGAGTTTCTGGTGCCTCAACAACATGGCTATGTTGTTCAGGAATGGATGATGTAGATTCAAAATCTCATGACTATTTTTCTAGGGCATAGGAAGTCTTAGTGCTAGAAAACTCTTCCAAAATATGGGTTGCACCTTCATCAGACAATGTAGGCTGAGAAACTTCATCTTTCCTTGCGGGACCAGACCTTATTTTTCTCAACAAACTCTAAGTAGGGGTTGACAAAAAGAGTCTTTTTTTTTTAAATCTCAAGGCTCGAGCTTCTCGACTTCATCCGTAGAATCTTTTATAAAAACAAGGGAAGGCTACAGAGTATATTGAAGGTTAGGTTGTGAGATGTGATTTTATTTGGTAGAGATTGACATAAGAGCCCCTTTGATCCTCTTCTACCTAGAACTTTCTCCCTGAAGTCACCTTTTCTAGTTTTCTCTTTGGTTTCTAGAGGCCTTGTGTACGTAAATCAACCGAATAATCCCTAGATGCCTAATTTCAAAGTGTCACCACCCCAAATCTTATACATATGTCTTACCTTTATGAAAACATTTGTGAGGTATTTGGGAAGATTCACCTTAAGCTCAAGATTTGCCCTAAATTTCTTCAAATGGGTTAGAATCTTCAAAGTGTATCATTGTTAGTGTAGGTTATTGTTTATCCTTTTATTTATTTATTAGGATAATTATTACACTTTTTTATCCCTACAATTGTTGGGTTATCTTGTTTATGTGTACTAGTTGTGTTGAGTTAGCTTCTCGCTTATGTGGAGTTAGCTTACTAGTATTTTGGAGTTAACTACCATTATCGCTAGTGGGAGTTCTTCACCACCGATTTAGGTAAAGCTTACACTTCCTCCTCCTATATGTACATCTTTCTTATTGAGTAATTCAAGTCATTGTATTGTAATGTATTGAGCATTATGGATTATGATGGATGTCCATATATGGTATTTTAGCTCTTCTATTTTGTAAAGCTAATATGGTGTACTATTATCATCTAAGATCATGGCTTGAACAATCTTCTTATCATTCCTTTCATGGTATCAGAGCTATAGATGATGTAGACATCCATCTATAAGTTTTTATTTGCAAACAAGGGTTTATTATTTTCATGTATTCAAAATTTGTTATCACTTTTCTGTAGCATGCATTTTTATGCAAAATAGAGTGCGCAATTGGATTTGGAATGTTCCAAAACCCTAGAATCAAGTGTAAACTTGACCATGTTTTGAGTAGTCAAATATGGATGCGTATATGTACCCTCTAGGTGTATTCTTTTATCCATCGATATAAGCGTGTACCTTCCGTGATGCATTCTTCTACCATCCGGATATTTCATTTTTTCATGTAATATTTTATCCATCGACGTAGATATGTACCCTTTGGGTGTATTCTTTATCCATTTGATATAAGTGTACCTTTCGATGCATTCTTTTTACCCTGGATATTTCGGTTTTGGATGCAATATTTTATCTATTGGACACATATTTGTACCCTCTAGGTGGATTCTTTTATCCATTGGATATAAGTGAATACTTTCGATGCATTCTTTTACCCTCTAAATATTTCGGTTTTAGATGTAGTCTTTTTTTGGGGTTAGCACACCGGTTGTAAACAATATATCGATCTAAACGTACATGCAAATAAAAGCGGATATTCTACCGTAAGAAAAATACAAAACAAGAGACATAAATCAACAATAGATTTAACATGGTTCACCCAATGTGGGCTACGTCCCACCAAGAAACAAGCCAATCTATTATCCAAAGCTTTGACAAGATATACAATGAAGATTTACAATCTTCCACACCTCTCGATGTTCAAGAATTTCTTTCCATCAAGCCTTTTTCTTCATTTCCAAGGATTCTCTCTCACATAATTATCTTGTAATTATGTTCATTATCTTCCTTCTAAACCCTAGCTTTTGTGCTTATATAGTCATTTATAGACTTAGGGAACTTAGCCATGTAATTACAATTAATAAATCTATTTCAATGGTAAAAATAGACATAATTCCCGAGAGTTAATTAAAACTTTTTCACACAGGTAACCGACATCGGTTTTGCCTAATCGATGTCGCCTTACTTGCTTGACCGATGCCAGTCATACCTGACCGATGCGCCACTCCCGATCTATGTTGGTTACTATATTTTCCAACAAGTTCAAACTGCATGTACTATTGCCTTGGAGCTTGCTTGAGCCCAAATAGGCTCTTTTTCAACCCGCATAATAGTTTCTACTTACCCTTGACTTCATACCCAAATAACTACATCGCTTATAAATCTCTTCATCCAAATCACCATGAAGGAAATTTGTCTTCACATCTAGTTGCTTTAAATATAAATTTTCTATTGCAACTAAACTCAATACAATACGAATAGAAGTCATCTTTACAACAATAGAAAATATTTTACCAAATTCAATACCTACCTTATGTCAAATCCCTTTACTACAAGCCTTGCCTTGTACCTTTTCTTTCCACCCTCATCTTCCTTAATCCCGTAAACTCACTTATTCTCGCAATGTTCTCTTACCTACCGAAACTTAACAAAATCTCAAGATTGGTTCTCTGCTTCCAAGGAGTCCATCTCCTCATCCATGCCATACTCCAACTCAACATGAGTCTTATCCTACATTACTTCTTCAAAGCTCTCGTTTCACCACTATTAGTAAAAAATAAGTAAAAAAGAGAAGGTGTAAATATTTCTGGAAGTTTACTTACCCTTTGTGACCTTCTCACAAGAGTTTGGGGTATAGGAGGCTCTATCTATGTCTCCTAAACATTAGTATCAAATTCTAACAAAGTTGACCGATGCCGGCCACCTCTAACCATCATCGCCTCTACTAAGCGTTGATTCGCTTCTAATCCTCTCAGAATCCGTGATGGTTCATCTGATCGATGCCGGTTAGGGTCAAACCGACCATGGTTACTATGTATTTCTATAGGTGTTTCTTTAAAACCCGAGAGTTCATTTTCATTAATAAAATTTTTAATTTTCTCATCCTTGGGTACCAAAATTTTATCCTCAGTACATTCTCTTTTCATTTCATTCAACATCACGATCCCTAACAATTTAAGAATTCTCTAAATCCCAAAAATGGAAACTGAAATCACTAAATCCATAACCAATGAAAGTGCACCTCTTGGATTTTGCATCCAACTTTTTCTATTTTCCCTATCAACATGCACAAAAGCTTCTGAACCAAAAATTTAAGAAAAGAAAGATCTACCTCTTTTTGGTCCAAGCTTCCTTTGGTATTCCTCCATCTATTGAACTTGAAGAGCCACAATTAATCAAATAAACCATCAGTATCAACTTCTTCTTCCCAAAACTGTAAGGGCAATCTAGAATGTATCCTCATAATTCTAGCACATTCCATGATTATCCTATTCATTCTTTCTACTGCAACACCATTCTCTTGTGGTTTTCTTGAACTGTTCTTTCTCTTTATATTCCATTCATTGAACAATAATCATTGAAAGCCTTGCTATAATATTAACCACCATTTTCAAATATAAGGCACTTTAACTTAGAATTTATTCATTCTCAACAAGGGCTTTCCATATTTTAAAAGTCTCAAAAACATTAGATTTAAGTTTAATACAATAAACCCATACCTTTCTTATAGCATCATCAATGAAAGTAACATAATACTAGGATGCTCCATGAGAAGCTACCCGAGCTAGTCCCAACACATATGAGTTTACAAGCTCTAATTTATGCTCCTTCTTAGTTGCCCCAACTTTGATAAATCTCACTCTCTTTTACTTTGCAAAGATACAATGCTCACATTAATAAAGAACTAAATCTTTCAAATCTGATAACTTACCCTTAGCCTTTAAGATTTGCATTCCTTTTTGACTCATATGACCCAACCGATTATGCCACATGCATGCATCTGAATCTGAAGTAGATAATGCAAAAAGAATCAGTAATACAAGTAGATAAATATAATGTTCCTACCTTCTTACCTCTTGCCACAAAAAACACCCTTGGTGACTTTCCAAGAGTCTCCTGTAAAAGTAACCATGCAACCAGATTCACCTAGTTACCCTGTAGAAATAAGATTCCTCCTGAGGCTTGGCACATGCCTCACATATTTCAATACCCATGTATTTCCATTCTACAATTTTAGATGAACTTCCCTTTACCAGTAATAATGCAAGGTTCATCATCACCCAAATAAACATGCCCAAAATTTCCCTAGACATAATTTATGAAATAACCCTTATAAAGGGGTTACATGGAAAGAATATCTTGAATCTAAAACCTATGATTCAATTCTACAATCTAAAGAAATAATAAGAGCATCTTGAATTACCTCTTGATGCAACAAGATTTTCCTCTTTACCTTTATCCGGTTGTTGGTTCTCTTTGTCCTTTGACCAACAATATTTCTTTACATGTCCTTTATTTCCACATTTCCAACAAGTAATTCCCTTACTTCTATATTTGATCTACTATCCCTTGAATTTTATTTCCCATTATTCTTACTCATGTATCTCTCCTTCCTTTTGCCCCTTTTTTATACATTAAAATTATTTATAGATGATGTTTTCTCGTACTCTTCCTGCGAATTTTTCATTCAAGATTATACTAACCACATCATCAAACTTCAAAATATTATTAGCTGATGGTGTATTACTAACAACCATTACTAAGTTATCTCAACTATCGTGAAAAGAACATAAGAATAAAAGTGTTTTTACTTCATTTAATCAAACGGTATTATCAACTAATTTTAACTGATTTACAATAGATCGAAAATCATTCAAATGACTAGAGGTAGATTCACTTTCATGCATCTTAGAACTAAATAGTTTCTTCATAAAATAAACTTTATTTGAAGCACTAGGTTTTTCATATAAATGAGCAAGAGATTTCATTAAGTCTACCGTAGAAGCCACTTCGTAATATTGGAAGTCACAGATGTGCTCAGGCTCAATCTTATAGATCCCAAAGCCTTTCACAAGAATCATCCATTTTTCATCACCATCTTTATAGGTCTAGACCTCTCATCCAATGGTAAATACAAATCTCTCTTAATACGAGATAATCCTCAATCAGATCTTCCATAATTGATAATTTCATATGTCAAATTTCTCTACCTTGTATTTATTATCTTCTTCCATTGTTGTAGCTCTCTCTCAAGTAGAAAACCCTCTGTGAGTAAATCTTTCAACACAAAAACCATCAAAAAAAGCTTTGATACTAGTTGTTGGGTTAGCACACCGATTATTGTATAGACAATATATCAAATCTAAGCATACATAGAAATAAAAGAAGATATTCTACCAATAAATATATATAACAAGAGACATAAATCAACACTAGATTTAACGTGGTTCACCCAAAGGTGGGCTACATCCACCAAGAAACAAGTCAATCTATTATCCAAAGCTTTGACAAGATATACAATGAAGATTTACAATCTTCCACACCTCTTAGATGTTCAACTTTCTTTCCATCAATCCTTTTTCTTTTCACAAGGATTCTCTCTCACATAATTATCTTTTAATTATGATCATTTTCTTCTTCTAAACCATAGTTTTGTGTTTATATAGTCATTTATAGACTTAGGGAACTTAGTCGTGTAATTACAATTAATAAATCTATTTTAATGCTAAAAATAGATATAATTCCCAAGAGTTAATTAAAACTTCATCGCACAGTAACCGATGCCGTTTTTGCCTAACCGCTTTTGGTTCCGTACTTGCTTGACCAATGTTGGTCATATCTCGATCGATGCCGGCCTACCTTGACCGATGCCTCGTTATTGTATTTTCTAGCAAGTTCAAATTGCATGCTAACATGAAGTAATTAAGATTCACAACTTAGCATATTTTATCCACTCGACGCAGATCTGTACTTTTGGGTGCATTATTTTATCCATTGATATAAGTGTGTACCTTCTAGATGCATTTTTACTCTTTGATATTTCTATTTTGAATTCAATATTTTATCCACTAGACACAAATCTGCACTTTGGGGGCATTCTTTTATCCATTGATATGTTAGTGTAACTTATTATTTATCATTTTATTTATTAATTTGATAATTTTACACTTGTGTTAGCCCTACACTCTTGGTTGGGTTAGCTTGCTTAGGTGTAACCAGTTGTGTGGAGTTAGCTTACTAGTTATGTTGAGTTAGCTTCTCGCTTATGTGGAGTTAGCTTATTAGTATTATGGAGTTAACTTAACTACCAAAGATCAATTAGTGGGAGTTCTTCACCATTGATTTAGGTAGTATTTGCACTCCCCTCATCCTATATGTACATCTTTCTTATCAATAATTCAAATCATTTTATTGTAATGTATTGAGCATTATGGTTTATGATGGATTTCCATATATGGTATTTTAGCTCTTTTATTTTGCAAATCTAATGTGGTGTGCTATTATCATCTCAAATCAAGGCTTGCGAACAAGCTTCTAATCACTCCTTTCATTATATCGTTTAGCTATAGATGATGTAGATATCCATTTGTAAGTTTTCTTTGCAAGCAAGGGTTTATTATTTTCATGTATTTGGAATTTTTTAGCAATTTTTTGTAAGATGCTTTTTTATGAAAAAGCTGAGCACAACATTGGATTTTGAAGGTGCCAAAACCCTGAATCAGCTATAAACTCGACCATGTTTTGAGAAAGTCAAATCTAGGTGCATTCTTTTATCCATTGGATATATAAGTGTGTACAAATTACGTTATCCAAAATTCACCCTCACGGTAATTTTGATAACATGTACCAAAATTTTCATCCCGAAAAGTAGTATTGATTCAAGGCCCAAAATCATGTTTTGGGGTCCCCTTGGTTTCTCTCGTAACTTCCCATCCAAGAAAAAAAATCCAACAAGTTAGAAAAATTGAAAAATGCAAAAAAAGAAGTTACAGATTGTTTTAATGCATTTTAGGTTTGAGGTCATGGATCGTACATTTGCAAAGGTTGTCAGGGTTTGGGAGCCGAAATACAAAGGAATCAAGAAAATTAGGCATTTTTGTCTCAAAGTGTCCATGGAATAGTTGGGACGCTGAGACGCGCGGATGCGAAAACCCACTTTTGCCACAAGTCGGTGCATTACAGTGGTGCGTTTTAAAGTTTCTAGGGCATTCAGACAAAAGTATGCGCGGACATGCGGGATGCGCAAAGGTGAAAAAAGCCGTAAAAGGAACCAATGGATACGGGCTGATGCGGAAGTCAATGGCCCTCATAGCCCAAATCTGCGGTGGATGTGCAGTGGACAAGGAAGCCCAAATCGAGCGATGTGGAGATTTTTTTGTCTAGGACACGCAGACCCGATTTTGCCGCAATATCCACAATTCAAAGGAAAAGTCAATGTTTGACTCCGTAACTTCAAACCGCCATAACTTTTGACTCGAGATCCGATTTTCATAAAATTGGACTTTCTAGAATAAGAACGATTTACACCAAACTTCTTTATAAATATATTATAGCAAGATTTTTCTCTCTACTTTGTTATTATTGGTTGTGAGTATCTTGTAGTGTCCATTTTTCCTAGTTGTTGTATATGGGTACCTCATTTTGTCGCCTTGTTGCTTGGGACCCACCTTCTTTTTTCTCCCACCTAAGCTATGCTTACTGAGGGTGTTAGTGTAGGTTATTATTTATCCTTTTATTTATTTATTAAGGTTTCTTAATTTTAATGAAGGTATATATATTTAAATAAAAGAAACATATTCAACTCCAAATGCTTAATCCTCATTCTCGTTAAATGACAAAACACCCGCAAACCCAAAATAGTCCTTTGCAGACTCGTAAGGCCATAACTTTTGCATTTCTCAAAAATCACACAAAATTAGAACATTGGAATCGTGGTTTCAAGAACAATGCACAACAATGAAGACATTCTGGATTTGATGAGAAATAGATGGGGTTTTTTCATAAAACGTGGCCAAAGTTCATCACAATGTTTTATTTGGTAGTTGGGAGGAAATTAAGAGGGATGGTCAACATTATTTCTTTGTTGTAGCACTTGGGATAGTATGAGGAGACTTTTACAAGTAACATACAATCATTTCACACCATTTAATGTTTCTCACAAGTGGTTGAATGACAGATTTCAAGATTTCCATTTTCCCTTCTCTCTCTCTTCTCATTCTTCTATAAATTGGAGTGTTAAGCTCATCAGTAGGAGGAGGTAGTTTTATTATAGAAAAGCTCTATCAAAATTGCTTTATGAAGCCAATGTGTCATGCAGTAGCCCTCAGAGACTCATTGCATGGTGATCTAGGCCCTTATCTTGCAATAGATTGAATCGTGCATATCATGAAGCAATAAAATACAAGTTTGTGGATGCATCTTCCCCGCCGTGTTTGTTTGCAATATTCTTGCCCTTTCAACATTCATTACAAAATTATTGTGTCTATCTTTATGCTCTTGCAATGATCCATTATTATTATACATCTATGAAATATTGTTGTGAATGCATTTTTAGATTGTGGAGAAATGTTATCACCCCTCCTAATATGAACTTTACTTCTAGTTTTCACACATTGAAGACTACTCTCAAACCCTCCTTTTCGGTGTATCACCGTTGTAGTGTAGGATTTCATTTTTATGTACTCTCTCTCCTTGGTCCTTGAAAAATTTAGATTCAAATAGCTTAGTTTCACCTGCATTAGAATAGATTGTGGCAGTAGTTTAGGAGCAAGAACCAACTTTCTCGGAGGTCTATCTCAAGTAGCAAGTCCCACAACTTGGAGATAGTACCCATGTTATCCAATCACACTTTGTGAGCTCAAGTATAGGCACTTGTGTAAACATAAGGGTGTTGTGATTCGGTGATAACAATACCTTTTGGAAACATTCTCAAGTACCCACTAGATATTTCAGTTTTGGATGTAGTCTTTTATCCACTAGATGCATATTTGTACCTCTGGGTGCATTCTTTTATTCATTGATATAAGCGTGTAACTTTTGGATGCATTCTTTTACTCTCTTCATATTTTTGTTTTGATGCGGTCATTTATCCACTAGACAAAGATTTGTATCCACAATGTAGGTGCATTCTTTTATCCATTGGATATAAGTGTACCTTCCAGATGCATTCTTTTACCCTCTGATATTTCGCTGGATGATGTCTTTTATCCACTCGGATGTAGATCTGCACTTCCTCTTGGGTGCATTATTTTATCCATTGGATATAAGATGGTACCTTCGATGCATTGTTTTACCCTCTAGATATTTCTATTTTCGATGTAGTATTTTATCCATCGATGTAGATCAAGACTTCTTCTAGGTGCATTCTTTTATCCATTGGATAGTGGCGTTACCCTTTGGACATTTGGGTGTCACGTGTACCTTTAAAATAAAGTTCAACATTAAAATATTATTTTAATAGTAAAACCTTTTAGAGCTCATAACTTTTGATCGGTAGCTCGATTAAGGTGATCTTTTTTCAAATTATGTATTTTTTTGAGATCTATGAATTGGTGACATTTTAATACACATATTTCAAATGTAAAAGGTACGGTTACTCATTTTAATATTTACATTCACTCAATTATAAAGTTTCAAATTCGAGAGGGTGCTATGATCACTTATGGATGCAATTTTGGTTGAGTCTGACGTCCTAAAATTTTGGGTATTGCATTCTTGTATCTATGGGTGTATACATTTATATCTCTCTTGTTTGTTGAGATATTTTAGATCTGTATTTTTGACACTTTTTTGGCATGTTGATAGTCTCTCTTGTGGGGGAGCTATTTTAGTGGAGCCCAGTGTTAGTTTGTCAATGTTCGAGTAGTTGATTTTGAAAACTCATACAGATCTGTGGTGTCACTCTACCCATTCTACAATATGGGAGGGTGTGGTGTTGATACTACTTATTCAAGTTTCATGTCCTTGACTTGTTACCTTGGCTTATCTTTGATCATGGCAATCCTATTTATTTAGATCTCATGTCCGCCTTGTTTCCTTGGTTTTTCTTGATCATGGCACACCTATTTCGCAGAAATGATCGATTATGTTTGGTGTTTTTTTCACTTTTGACATCACTCCATTGCCATATCCTTGTATGGAGCTATTCTGTGAAGCCCAAAGTGTCATTTTTTTTTAGTTCTATGATCAAGCAAAGGATTCAGACCACGCATGCATAACACTTCTTCAAAGATTGCATACACGCTTTTGAACCGAGCTTCTGATAATATCTTACAAAGATGATTTTTCTCTCTAATTTTTTATTACTCTGGTTTTGGGTACCTTATGTGTCCATTTTTCCTAGTTGTTGTATGTGGGTACCTCATCAAATAGCCTTGTTGCGGGCCCACCTTCTTTGTCTCCCACCTAATCTATGCTTACCTGAGGGTGTTAGTGTAGGTTGTTATTTATCCTTTTATTTATTTATTAAGATTTTCTTAATTTTAATGAGGGTAGATATATTTAAAGAAAGGAAACATATTTGGCTCCAGCTTAGTTAATGCTCATTCTCGTTCTACAAATGACAGAAAACTTCGACAAACCTAAAATAGCTTCTCGCACTCAAAAGGCCATAAATTTTGCATTTCTCAACGAAATCACACAAAATTTTTACCGTTGCAATTATGGTTTTGATCCTAAAAACAAAAATGAATAAATTATGCAATCTATGAGAAATAGATGGGGTTTTCATAAAACGTGTCCAAGTTCATGACAGTTGTTTTATTTGGTAGTTAGGAGTAAATTAAGAGGGATGGTCATCATTCTTTCTCTACTTTGCGCAGCACTGGGATAGTATGGGGAGGATTTTGCAAGTAACACACAATCATTTCAATCCATTTAATGCATCTTACAAGTGGTTGAAGGACAGATTTTTGGATTTCCATTTTCCCTTCTCTCTCTCTTCTCATTCTTCTATAAATTGGAGTGTTAGGCTCATTGTAAGAGGAGGTAGTTTTGTTGTAGAAAAGCTCTGTCAAAATTGCTTTGTGAAGCCAATGTGTTGTACGCCCTTGTAGTGGACTCCTTGCATGGTGATCTAGGCCCTTATCTTGTAATAGATTGAACTGTGCATATCATGAAGCAATAAAATATAAGTTTGTGGATGCATCTTCCCTTGCCGTGATTGTTTGCAATCTTCTTTCCCTTTCAACCTTCATTACAAAAGTATTGTGTCTATATTTGTGCTCTCTGCAAGGATCCATTATTATTATGCATATATGAAATATTGTTGTGAGTGCATTTTTAGATTGTGGAGAACCAAGTATCACCCCCTCCTAACATGAACTTTACTTCTAGTTTTCACACATCGAAGACTACTCTCACACCCTCCTTTTCCGGTGTATCACCGTTGTAGTGTAGGCTTTCATTTTTATGTACTCTCTCTCCTTGTTCCCTTGGAAAATTTAGATTAAGCAGCTTAGTTTTTCCTAGATTAGAATAGATTGTAAGGGTAGTTTAAGAGCACGAACCAGATTTCTTTGAGGTCTAACTCAAGTAAAGCAGTCTAACAACTTGGAGATAGTACCCATGTTATCCAATCACACCGTGAGCTCAAGTATATTCACTTGTGTAAGCATAAGGGTGTTGTGATTCGGTTATAATTATACCTTCCGGAAGCATTCTTTTACCCACTAGATATTTCGGTTTTTGGATGCGCCATTTATCCACTAGATGCGATCTCGCACTTACGGGTGCATTCTTTTATCCATTGATATAAGCGTGTACCTTTCAATGCATTCTTTTACCCTCTTAATATTTTTGTTTTGATGCATTCTTTTATCCACTAGACACAGATTTGTACCCTCCGGTGCATTCTTTTATCCATTGATATAAGCGTGTACCTCCGGATGCATTTTTTACCCTCTCGGATATTTCATTTTTGGATATAGTCTTTTATCGACCGGACGTTTAGATTTGTACTCCTCTGGCCGCATTCTTTATCCATTAAATATAAGCATATACCTTCTCGATGCATTCTTTTACCCTCTCGGATATTTATGTTTTGGAAGTAGTCTTTTATCCATTAGACGCAGATCGGTACCCTCCGGTGCATTCTTTTATCCATCGATATCGGCGTGTACCCTCTCGGATGCAATGATTTACCCTCTCGTACATTTTAGGTTTTGGGCACAAAATTTTATCCTTTGTTTGCAAGCATGTACCATGTGGGTTCACTCTTTTACCCTTTAGAAATTTGGGTTTCATGCGTATCCTTAAAAAAGATAAGCATTAAAATATTATTTTAATAGGAAAACCTTCTAGAGCTCATAACTTTGAGCGGTAGCTCTGGATTAAGGTGATCTTTTTTTTTGAAATTATGTATTTTTTCAAGATCTATGCATTAGTGACATTTTAATACACATATTTCAAATGTAAAAGGTATTGTTACTCATTTTAATATTTACATGCACTCAATTATAAAGTGCCAAATTTGGGAGGGTGCTATGATCACTTGTGGATGCAATTTTGGTTGAGCCTCGACGTCCCAAACTTTTGGGTATTACATTCTCAGTATCTATGGGTGTATATATTTATATCTCTCTTATTTGTTGAGATATTTTAGATCTCGTATTTTTGACACTTTTTTGGCATGTTGATAGTCTCTCTTATGGGGAGCTATTTTGTTGGAGCGCAATTTTAGTTTATCAATGTTCGAGTAGTTAATTTTGACAACTCATACAAATCATGGTTTCACTCTACCCATTCCGTAGTATGGGAGGGTTTGGTGTTGATACTATTTCTTCAGTTTCATGTCCTTGACTTGTTACCTTGGCTTTTCTTTGATCGTGGCACTCCTATTTATTTGGATCTCGTGGTCTGCCGTGCTTCCTTATCAGCCTTCGTTGTTCTTGGATCGTGGCACACCTATTTACAACAATTGATCGATTATGTTTGGTTTTTTTTTTCACTTTTGACATCACTCCATTACTAGTCTCCTCAGTAGGGAGCTGTTTTTTAGTGAAGCCCGCTTCATGTTGTTTTTGAGTTCTATGATCAAGCAAAGGATTCATACCACAACAGCACACAACACTTCTTCAAAGATTTTACATTTTTTTCGGAGCCGAGCTTTTAATAATATCTTACCGCACAATTTTTCTCTCTAATTTGTTATTACTAGTTCGGGTACCTTATGTGTCCATTTTTCCTAGTTATTGTATGTGGGTACCTCATCGTGCCTTGTTGTCGGGACCCACCTTCTTTTTTCCCACCTAATCTATGCTTACCGAAGGGTGTTAGTGTAGGTTATTATTTATCCTTTTATTTATTAATTAGGATTTTCTTAATTTTAATGAGGGTAGATATATTTAAACAAAAGAAACATATTTGGCTCCAAATGCTTAATGCTCCTACCCATCAAATGACAAAAATGCCCAGCAAACCCAAAATAGCTACTCGCACTCGAAGGCCATAAATTTTGTATTTCTCAACGAAATCACACAAATTTGGTACCATTGAATCATGGTTTTGATCCCAACACAAAAAAATAAAGAAATAATGTATTTGATGAGAAATAGATAGTTTTTTTCATAAAACGTGGCCGGGTTTATGACATTGTTTTATTTGGTAGTTGGGAGAGAAATTAAGAGGGATGGTCATCACTCTTTCTCTCATTACGCAAAGACTGGACAATATGGGGAGAATTTTTACAAGTAACATATAATCATTTCACTCCATTTAATGCATATTACAAGTGGTTGACAGCACATATTTCAGATTTCCATTTTCCCCTTCTCTCTCTCTTCTCATTCTTCTATAAATTGGAGTGTTAAGCTCATTCTAGGAGGAGGTAGTTTTATTGTAGAAAAGCTATGTCAAAATTGATCCGTGAAGCCAATGTACTATAGGCCCTAGTAGTGGACTCATTTCATGTTGATCCGCACTTATCATGTAATAGATTGAGTCATGCATATCATGAAGAAATAAAATACAAGTTTGTGGATGCGATCTTCCCCTTGCCGTGATTGTTTGCAATCTTCTTTCACTTTCAACCTTCATTACAAAAGTATTGTGTCTATATTTTTTCTCTCTTGCAAGGATCCATTATTATTATGCATATATGAAATATTGTTGTGAATGTAGTTTTAGATTGTGGAGAACTATTATCACCCCCTCCTAATATGCAATTAACTTCTAGTTTTCACACATTGGAAGACTACTCTCAAACCCTCCTTTTCTCGGTGTATTACCATTGTAGTTTAGGATTTCATTTTTATGTACTCGTATCTCATCGATCCCTTAGAAAACTTAGATTAAGTAGTTATTTTTACCCGCATTAGAATAGATTGTGGCGGTAGTTTAGGAGCAAGAACCAACTTTCTCCTGGAGGTCTATCTCAAGTAGCAGGTCCCACAACTCGTAGATAGTACCCATGTTATCCAATCAAACCGTGATATCAAGTATATTCACTTGTGTAAACATAAGGGTGCTATGATTCGGTGATAACAATACCTTTTGAAAGCATTCTTTTACCCTATGGATATTTTGGTTTTGAATGTAGTCTTTTATCCACCGGACGTAATTGTACCCTCTCCGGTGCATTCTATTATCCATTAGATATAAGCATGTACCTTTCGGATGCATTCTTTTACTCTCTTGATATTTTAGTTTTGGATTCTGTCTTTTATCCGCTAGACATAGATCTTTACCCTCTGTAGGTGCATTCTTTTATCTATTGGATATAAGTGTGTACCTTCTAGATGTATTTTTGACCCTCTAGATTTTTCGGTTTTGGATGCAATCTTTTATCCACTAGACGAAGATTTGTACCCTCTAGGTGCATTATTTTATCAATTAGATATAAGCGTGTACCTTCGGATGCATTATTTTACCCTCTAGATATTTCTATTTTGGATGCAATCTTTTATCCATTGATGTAGAGTAGTATCCTCTCGGTGCATTCTTTATCCATTGATATTGGCGTGTACCCTTTGGACGCAGTGATTTTTACCCTCTAGACATTTTAGGTTTTGGGCCCTAGTTTTTATCCTTTTATTGTAAGCATGTATCGTGTGGATGCACTTTTTCAACCTTTGAACATTTGGGCGTCACGTGTATCTTTTAAAAAAAGATCAGCATTAAAATATTATTTTATCAAGAAAACCTTCTAAATCTCATAACTTTTGATTGGTAGCTCGGATTAAGGTGATCTTTGTTTTGAAATTATGTATTTTTTCGAGATCTATGCATTGGTAAAATTTTAATACACATATTTCAAATGTAAAAGGTATGGTTACTCATTTTAATATTTACATGCACTCAATTATAAAGTGCCAAATTTGGGAGGATGTTGTGATCACTTGTGGACGTAATTTCAGTTGAATCCGACATCCTAAACTTTTCGGTATTGCATTATTGTATCTATGGGTGTATATATTTATATCTCTCTTATTTGTTGAGATATTTTAGATCCGTATAGTTGACACTTTTTTTTTTACATGTTGATAGTCTCTCTTGTGGGGGAGCTATTTTGGTGGAGCCTAGTGTTAGTTTGTCAGTGTTTGAGTAGTTGATTTTGACAACTCATATAAATTTGTGGTGTCACTCTACCCATTCTGCAGTATGGGAGGGTATGGTGTTGAAACTAATTCTTCGTGTTTCATATCCTTACCTTGTTACCTTGGCTTTTCTTTGATTGTGGCACTCCTATTTGTTTGGATCTCATGTCCACCTTGTTTCCCGTGTGTTGTTCTTGAATCGTGGCACACCTATTTATAGCAGCTTAATCGATTATGTTTGGTGTTTGTTTTTACTTTCGACATCACTCCATTGCCCTCAGATAGAGCTATTCTGGTGAAGCCCAATGTTTGTTGTTTTTGAGTTCTATGATCGAGAAGTGGATTTAGACCACAATGCGCACTACAATTCTTCAAAGATTGTACATGTTTTTGATCCGAGCTTCCGATAATATCTTGCGCAAGAGGATATTTCTCTCTACTTTGTTATTACTAGTTTTGGGTACCTTGCGGTGTCCATTTTTCCTAGTTGTTGTATGTGGGTACCTCATCAGGCCTTATTACCGGGATCCACCTTCTTTTTCTCCCACCTAAGCTATGCTTACGGGAGGGTGTTAGTGTAGGTTATTATTTATCCTTTTATTTATTTATTAGGATAATTCTTACACTTGTGTTAGCCCTACACTTGTTGGGTTAGCTTGCTTAGGTGTACTAGTTGTGTGGAGTTAGTTTACTAGTTATATTGAGTTAGCTTCTAAGCTATGTGGAGTTATCTTACTAGACTTATGGAGTTAACTTAACTACCAAATCGAGGCTTAGTGGGAGTTATTCACCACAAATTTAGGTGGTAGTTTCGCTTCCCTCCTCCTATGTGTACATCTTTCTTATTGAATAATTAAAGTCATTTTATTGTAATGTATTGAGCATTATGGATTATGATGGATTTCCATATATGGTATTTTAGTTCTTCTATTTTACAAATCTAATGTGGTGTGCTATTATCATCCTAGATCATGGTTTGTAAAATCTTCTTATCATTCCTTTCAGGATATTGACGTGTACCATCCTGGATGTAATGAATTACCCTCTGGACATTTTAGGTTTTGGGTGCATGCTTTTGTCCTTTGGTCACAAGCTTGATCATGTGGATTCACTCTTTTATCCTTTGTACATTAGGGTGTCACGTGTACCTTTTAAAAATGAATCATCATTAAAATATTATTTTAATTGCAAAACCTTCTAGAGAGCTCATAACTTTTAATATGTAGCTCAGATTAAGGTGATTTTTTTTTAAAATTTTGTATTTTTTGAGATCTACGCATTGGTGAAATTTTTATACACATATTTACAATTTAAAAGGTAATTTTAATCATTATAATGTTTACACGTACTTAATTATAAAGTGTCATATTTGGGAGGGTGTTGTAATCACTTGTGGGCTTAATTTTAGTTAAGCCCAACGTCCTCAACTTTTGGGTGTCACATTCTTGTATCTAAGGGTGTATGCATTTATATCTTTTTTTTTTTTGAGATATTATGGATCTATATTTTTACACTTTATTATTTTACATGTTGACAGGTCTCTTGTAGGGGTGTTATTCTCGTGTGAAGCCCAGTGTTAGTTTGTCAAGTTGTTCGAGTAGTTGATTTTCACAAATCATACGATATGTGGTGTCACTCTATCCATTCAACAATATGGGAGGGTATGGTGTTGATACTGATTCTTTTGGTTTTTTTTTCCTTTCCTTACTACCTTGTCTTTTCTTGGATCGTGGCACTCCTATTTATTTGTATCTCATGTCCTTACCTTGTTTCCTGATTGTTCTTGGATCGTGGCACACCTAATTGTAGATGTTGATTGAATTATGTTTGTTTTTTTTTTTACACTTTTGACATCACTCCATTGACAGTCTCCTTGCATGGAGCTATTTTTGTAAAGCCTAGTGTTGAATTTGTTTTGATTTCTATGATTGAGCAAAGGATTCATACCATAGTACACACCACACTTCTTCAAATTGTATGAGTTTTTGGAGTCGAGATTCTTAGGATATCTTGTAGCAGATTTTTCTCTCTCTACTTTGTTATTATCTGGTTTTGGGTACTCTTGCGTGTCCTATTTTCCCGCTTATTGTATGTGGGTACCTCATCAGCCTTGCTTCCGTGACCCACCTTCTTTTTCACCCACTTAAGCTATGCTTACGAGAGGGTGTTAGTGTAGGTTATTCTTTGTCATTTTATTTATTTATTAGGATAATTCTACACTTGTTCGGTTAGCTTTCTTAGGTTTACTAGTTATGTGGAGTTAGCTTACTAGTTGTGATGAGTTAGTTTCTTAGCTATGTGGAGTTAGCTTACTAGTCTTTGGAGTTAACTTAACTACCAGTATTAGTTAGTGGGAGTTCTTCGCCACTAATTTAGGTAGTAGTTATAGCTCCTCCTCATATATGTACATCTTTCTTATTGAGTAATTCAAGTCATTATATTGTAATGAATTGAGCATTATGAATTATGATGGATTTCCATATATGGTATTTTAGCTCTTATGTTTTGCAAAAGCTAATGTGGTGTGCTATTATCATCTTAGATTGCAACTTGGAATAATCTTCTTATCGTCCTTTCAATCACCCCATAATACCAATGGTTTCTCATCAAAAATGAAATACCTATTTACCCAAGAAGTAACCTCCTCCAATGGCTTGACAAAACTTCCTCTTAATACCCTTTTGAATTCTATGGGATTAATGATTATCTCAGATGAGTTTTCCTTCCTCATGAAAATGGATATCAAATCTTTAAGTGGGGAGTTAGTTACAACCTTAAGCCAAAAATATGGAAGACCGAGATTTTCCTAACAATTTAGTAGTTTACTTAATTTCTTTTCCCTCCTACTCTAGAACAAGTTGCTTCAAAATTTGACATAAATTACTTAATTCAATACTAGTCAAACCCGTAAAATTTTTAAATAAAATCCAACCAACCTACATCATGGAATACTTTAAAGATAAGGGCATTCCAGAGTATTAGCTTTGTAGATTCTAGCTTGACTTCTTCTTCTTCCCATAACACAGATCGGTTTGCAATAGAAATTGAAAAGGCAAAGTGATGGGTTTTTTTAGAATAATGGAGATGGTTTTGTGAGAGAGACAAAGTAGTTGTATGTAATTTTAGTAGCTTAAATTTTAACTACTCATTTGTTTATAATGGCATCAAGTTGGCATAACATGGCGGCAGAAAGGACTGATGTGATTGTTGAAGGCTGGTGAGATTTTAATTCATTTTCATGTCTCCCATACTTCCATCTGTGTCACTTGTGCCATATTTCATTCCTCAAAAAGAGTGACAACATGTATTTATTCATTCATAATTACCTCTTATCTATCCAATTACTGTGTTATATTTTCTCTTATGATTTTAATAAATAGATTTAGAAGTTCAAATATAGTTAATACCTTAAGAAAAAAGTATATACACATCACGTTACATCACTCAACATCCTACATTTGAAAAGAAATCATGGTTAATACACATTTTGATAAATTACATTTCTAACCTTTATTTGCATGCATGAAAGAAAACATATTTTGTATTTTTTAGATATAGGGAGGAAGAGGATGATAATCAAAACTATGGTCTTCTTCCTTTAGTTATAGATTCCTAAAAAACTACTCACGGCTGGAAGAGTTGAAGTATTACAATGAATCGAATTCCTGACATACCTACATGTCCTTAGTGAAGGTTTTTTTATCCTGGGGACATTGAGACAACCTCATTCTATAGCCATTCACTAAGAAAATTATCCTATAAACATCAATTGAAATGGTCCTCAGAGATCCATTACAAATATATTTTTAATTTGGTATGGTCCTAACAATATTTTTCTCAGCCTCCCTTTGAATTTCGTATTTTAAGTCAAACAAAATGCCCAGCTCTCCTTCTTTTCAATCTCTTGGTCTTGATATGAGAATCATGCCAAACCTTCCTCTAATGTTGAAGGATCTCAAATTGTTGTTGTTATTCCATCTACATCTCATCCAGCTTCATTTAGCTACATCACTCACCGAGCCTCATCCAAAATCAATTCCTATCTTTAGTGTTGTTCTCCATGTCTGTAATTCAAATTCCATTGGGAGAAATGGATTCTTCCCATATATACTAGTTTTTATGGGGAGAAACCAAATGTAGTTTTCCATGTTATGTTGTATGCCCATATTGCTTTAGGAAGTCTAGGCACCAAATTATTTTGATCTCGCATTTACAATTTTATTCAAGAGGTTTTCCAGTTTTTTTATTTATGACATCCACCTACCCATTGATCGGAGGGTAGGGTGACTATTTCCTATTCTTGATTTCGTAAATATTTGAAAAGTTTTAAATCATGTTAGATATGAAATGAGGTCCTTGAACAGATATTATATCTTTGAGAGCTCCAAATATTAACATGACCTTTTCGTATAAAAATCTAGCTACAGGGTCCTCATTGCGCATGCTAGTGCTTGAAACTCATCCATTTTTGTAACATAGTCAGTGCACACCAGTATGTACTCTTTTCTATAGGTCTAACAAAATCAATCCCTTATTTATCATATGGCCATAAGAATAATTGAGGATTGAGTGGCATTTCGTAAGACATAGTAGGCTTCCCCATTCTTTAACATGCATCACATTGCCATACATATTTCTTGAAAACTTTGTGGAGAGAGGGACAATAGTACCTAAATCTAAGGACCTTATGAATTATCCTCTTTACTTGATTAGTGTCCCCCTCCAGTTTTGTCATGGCATGCTCTCAATTTGTCATATACTTCATATTTTCGAACACACCTATGAAGAATCATGTTAAAAATTAAACAAGATTCCATTGCACTAGTTATATGTATATCATTTTCGACTAATATTTTACTTTTTTAGTAGTAAAGTAAGTTGGAAAATTCCATCTAGTTAGATAATTTTCCGATTAGGAAACCATGAAGGGTATTCTTATATTGAAAACAAGTTCTCATCTCGAGAAGTTATCTTGAACTACCTCACCTTCTCATAAAACATTCAATCTCAAAAGGAATTAAAAAAACATTATCCTTTCCAAATTTATCAATAATGGTCAAGTTAAACTCTTGCAAAAGAAGTAACCACCTGATAATTCTTCCCTACTACTGGTTTGTTCATTAAGTATCTTATGGCTGAATTTTCTATATACACAAAGATTTAATGTCCACTAATGTAGTGTCTATATTTTTTCGAGATTAAATAACAACTAGAAATTCCTTTTTTGTAGTGGTGTAGTTTCTCTCTATAGGGGTCAAGTTTTTGCTAATAAAATAGATGGCATACATTTTCTCTTCCTCATATTTTTGTCCAAGAACAACTCCCATTGTAGTGTTGGAAGCATCTCGTGTGAATATGAAAAGGTTGACCCCAATTGGGTCCTCTCAAGACTGGGAAGTGGTCAATTTATCCTTTATGAATTCAAAAGCTTGTTGACATTGAGGAGTCCATTAAAAAACATAGTATTTTTCCAATAGAGAAAACATTGGTGCAACAATCTTACTAAAATATTTTATAAACTGTGGTAATAAGTTGCATGCCGAAGGAAAATTTTGATGTATGTATAATTTGTTGGTGTAGGAAACTTAGTAACAACTTCTACCTTTTTAGGATCAACTTGGAAACCCTTAGCAGAGATATGATGAACCATAAAAAATCTTTGATCAACCATCATAAACCATTTTTCATGACTTATGTTGGTGTTGCTCACATTTGGTTAACACCTTTTTAAGATTTCTCAAAGATTCCCCAAGGTATACCCATGGATAGTGAAATCATCCATATAATCTTCAACAGAGTCAACGAGGTCTAAAAATATCAAAAATTCTCTTTAAAAGGTGGCAGGTGCATTACAAAGTCCAAATGGTAGAACTCGGAATGAAAATGTACCCCACAAACAAGTGAAAGTGATCTTATCTTGATAATCAAGTGTTATACTAATTTGGTTATACCTCTAAATTCATCCAAGAAGGAGAAGTATTTCTTTCCTCCCGCATTTTCCAGAACTTTATCTATAAAGGGTACATGAAAGTAATATTTCCTAGTGGCTTTATTAAGCTCCCTATAATCTATACAGATTATTCACTTACCATTTTTCTTAGGAACTATAACAAGCGTTGATACCCACCGACTATTAGATGTTGGTTAGATGAATCCTACCCTCAACAACTTATCCATTTAATTTTTGGAAATGTCTCTTAGTGCTGGGTTAATCCTTTTTTATGGAATTCTTACTATTTTGACATCCTTAGTGTAAATATGATGTGTGCACATGCTTGGATGAATCTCTTTCATATCATTATAATCCAAGAAAAATCCTTCAAATGATTTCTTAAGATGTCAATGACCCTAGTCTCCTGGTTGTATTCTAAGTTGTTACCAATGGTCAATTCTTTTTGTACCTCAACAGTTACTTGTTTAGTGTCTTTCAAACCAGCCTGCCTATCTCATAAATCAAAGAGATTAATAGACAAGCATGATGGTGTAACATGTGAAAAATAGTCATGTTCTCAAAAGATACAATCTTGGCTAAAGGAAAATGAAAATCAGTTGATGTTTGGCCTTCATGGTAATCATAGGTCTCTCCACAACCTTCTATAGACATTTCACTTACCAAGGTGATGTTGTTCTCTTCTCGATTTTACCACAAATCATTTCCATAGCCAGAGTTTTGGTTTCCATATCGACAATATCATTTTTAGCAAATATTGGGTATGTGTGAGTAATTTCTTCCATATGATTTTTCACTGCAATAAGTGGCTGATAAGCGGACTCATGTTGTTAATATCTGAAAATATACCCATACATGTTCAAAAACATCCACATATGGCTAGGAAAGAGGATAAAGAGAAATATTTTTTTCTTTTTCCCATTTGAAATAGTCATTTTTCATAACCTACAAGAAATGTATGCAACAACAATAACTAGCCAGGATCTTCCTAAGATAAATGGATATCCCATATTTTGATTTTTAGGCTATAAGACTATAAAATCTATTAGATACTCCCAAGATTCAACCATAACCATCACGTCCTCAATTATTTCATCTGGTATAATAATAGATTGATATGCTAACTCAAGGATAGTACTCTTTGGTCAGTAATCCTATCAAGGAAAACAAATTGAATTTATATGTTATTATGACATTGATGTCAGTACTAAGATCCAACCAAATGTTATATATTGAGTGACCATTTACAAAAATAGTGATGAATGGACTCTCAAGGTCCCCATATTTTGGTGAAAGAGGTTTTCCAGCTACAAGGTCAGCTAGATTTCCTTCTACTTTGACTAATTTTAGGTATTTCTTCTTCCTTCCTAGTGTCTTTATGCAATGGTTCCTAATGGTCTATTTTAATTTAGGGATGTCCCTTATTACTCTCAAGAGTGGGACCTCAATATTCAACTTTTTCAGCTCTTGAACCAGTGTTGTTTCTTCCCCATGTTGCATTTCTTTTAATCTCTCTGGGAAAGGAGTTGCATGCACATTCTTTTCTTTCTCCTAGTCATCCCTAGTTTCTTGTGTTTGTGGAACATGTTCATTTTTATCACTTTCTTTAGGTACCCTTTCTCTCTCCTAAAGCACTTTAGTGATAACTATTGGTGGATTGTTTACTATCTTTCCGATGTTATTCGTGCAGTTATTAATGACATTAAATTCCATTGTCTAGTCCTATCTTGTTTCACTAATTGATGATATTGATTGATTTTTGGAGTTTGAGATAGGATTTGCTTTAAATTGGGTTTGTGTTGACTATCTTGTGGGTAATTTTTTAATGGTGGAGGCATTAAATTTTGTTTTTTTTTCGTTAACCTCCTTGGCTGAATATTATTCTACCGGGATGACCATTTTTGTTTGGCCATGGATGTGCATTAGCCGATGGTTTCCAGCTTTTTTTGATTATATGGAGGCATCCGTTGTTTTAGATTTGGGTAGGTCATCCAGGTTTGGTGGTGTCCAATCAAGTTGTTCCCAAGTTGGAGGATTATTCTAATTCGCCATGGCATCATCTATGGGTTCTCGAGTAAGTCTAGGGGCATAAGCAGATTGATTATTTGATCTTGGAACAAAGTTTAATTCTCCATTTTTTTGAGTCATAGAATTTAATATTTTTGTAGATGAGGTAGGAGAGTACAATAGTTAGTTTCATGGTCAAGGATATCATATATCAAACACATTTTGGTGATATCTAGAGGACATTCTTTCAAACAACATCTTTTCCTACATCTTGGATAATATATTTCTAGAGGTGCTTTTGTAACATTGTTCTCTTCGATGGTTAAATTTAAATGTGTCAAGATGTATGTTTTCATATTGGCCATCTATTTTATAAGTTGTAAGGTACTAAAGGAATGTTTTGATGTTTTCCTTCTTCAAATTCCTCCCCTTGTTCTAGAGTATCTCTTGCATAACTCAACAATCGCTATGGTGAGTTTGCGTACATCACCTCCTCCTATGAGATGGAAGGATTCTTTGGTTACATCATCAAGTACTTTAAGTAATATTATCTTGTTTATTTATGCATTCAAATCATAGTCTATTCTCCTATGGACAAAAAGGAATATTTCCGTGTAATATTCCATCTTTTTATCTTCATTTTGTCTAATCTAAAATAATTCTTCCCTCCTTTCTCGTCCCTTGCAAAGTCTTGGTATTTATCCAAAAAGGAAGTCTCGATATGTTCCCATGAATGAATGGAGTTAGAGGGAAATCCCATAAACTACCTCATGAAAAATTCCTTGAGGGTGGAAGGAAATATCATTTGTTTTTGATTATCTGTTTTGTAGTCATATGTTTGGTAGAGGAATTTGAATTCAAATAAGAATTGGTCTGGGTATTTTGTGGACATTCCTCAAAAGATAGGAAGAATGGATGGGGAATTTTTTTCATAGGTGCTTCCTCATCCTCATTTAAGACAATGGGGTAGGTAAAGGTTCTACCTAAGGGTCTATCATCATTGTCTCCATTGTCTCCCATTTTTGCAAGTTGTTTAGGTTCTAGATAAGTTGATTCGATTCAGTATGAGTTTATTCAGATTCAGTGTCACTCTCAGGAGTAGTATTATCAATTTTTACTACACGTTCTCCTATTGGGGATATTATTTGAGTGTTGCAAGGTATATATCTCCCTCTAGCATCCCTTGGCCTGTGCATCAATGTTTATCTTTAAGGCAAGGCTTAGGATCACTACTGGTTGCATAACTCAACTTCAATAACACCCATAACATAAAGTGTGAATATAATGGCATTTTTTCTTATGGTATTCCTGAAATGGTGTCAAAAATTATGGGTCATTATAACTTCCAATAATTTAATAAACCTATTCAAATGTTGATGTCATTATAGACCAAGGTTGTGTTCAAGTCTGTATGCAGAGAAGTTGATATGCAACTCAAGATTATGGTTGTTATATATATATATATATATTTTTTTTTGGGGGTTTGTTTACTATTGGTTTTGTTGTCTACACTACTTAACTACTAAAAACAAGTAAAATATCTAAAATAATGAATGTAAAAGCTCTAATCTATGGAGAACAAAGTAAAATAACTACATCTAATCTACTAAAACAAAGTTTCAAATGAAATGCTTATTAAAGGAAACATTTTCTTGAAATGAAATATTTTCTTAAATCAAATGATAGTAAAGGGAATGTGCTGAAACAAATAAATACAATATTGAATTCAAATAATCATCAAACCAAGATGCTAAAATATAAACTGAGCAAGTATAAAGATATTGCAAGAAATGCCATTCCTTGAATATCCTCAGTTTAGTGGGCCCTTGATCTAATTTTGGATTGAGGCTATTGACACAAACGTATACTCAAAATAACATGTATTGTATTGATCAAAATAATTTCATCACATACTCTAGAGTGCAACTGAAAAATAAATTCTTCTATTGACTACCGTAATAATGTAAAAAGACTAAGTAATAATTCAAAGGATGTGTCTTATAGACATAATTGATTCAACACATGCCAAAAATATAGGCAACATATTAACCAACAATAATTTCATAATAGTTCCATGAAACCCTTAATTCTGCGTGAAATAAGGGCCCTCGTTTATAGTTGGTTGTGGGTTAATCCTCGAAAATTACGTAGTGGATATGGACTCAATCTCCTTAATCAAACTACTTAACATGGTAGAAAATGTGCCTCATAAGCCTCGCATATGTCACCAAATCACTATACAAAGCAATGTTGGTCAAAGTTCCATTGGTCATTACTTCACATAAGACAAAATAACGGGAAATGTAACACTTTCTAATTTAGATATAACTATTTAGAATATTCTCATGCATATATTAATGTTTTTAAGAGTAAAATTTATAGTTATATATATGTTATAATGAATCAATTTATGGACTCATCATAGAGTATGGGATGGAAGTGCGAGGATCGGGGCCAAGGCTGCATATTTGTGAGAGGGTCATCTTGAACTTTTGTTCTAGTAAGTAAAGTAAAAATGTATTAATTTGATCTAATGTTTGTATGTTACAATCAAATTTAAGGGTATTAAGTGTCAAATGTGTCATAGTAAGGTTTAGGTACATGAGCCAATTGGATGGTTGTTTCCCACGAGTAAGTAAGAACACATTGTAGTTTGGTGGCAACACACCACAATTAAGGTGGATGTTATTTTATGACACATCAACAATAGGTAACCTTCTTTAAGGAACATTGATGTATGCCAAAATAGGAGTCGCATATTTCTCTATCACATGTCGGTGCTAAGAGGTTTCACTTCCACTTAGAGAACGCCTTTTGGCATAAATATATTATAAAATTTTTATCAACATGTTTCTCAAATGGATAAATGTCACTTTTCCTTCTCTTTATTAGTTTTTACTCTTAGTAACTTAAGGAAACATATATCAAAGGATCATTCAATAGAGTGCAAAGACTAATTTGGCATATAGATCTAGGATTACAAATAAGTCACGAAAGGAAAGAATCACACAAGGGTATTGATATCTCGTGAGCTATGATAGCAGGACTTCCTACTAATTTACATGTGGTTTCCATTTGAAATGGACTCCAAGTCCCGTCATCAAGTACACTTCTAAATTAAAAATATCGTTGGATGTTATAAATCCCTCTCTTAAGTGGTGAAATATGCCTTTTAAAAAGTACAAAAATGAATTATTTTCTTGATAAATGGAAAAGAATATCCGAGTAGCTTTTTTTGTAAGGAGTCCTTATACATCTAATCGAATGTTGGCTTTGCAATAACATATAAAATAGCTGATTTGCATGATAAAAGTGTTAAAGCTTTGAAAGAGTATAGTTTTGAAATATTTTATTTAATTTTAGCAAAGCTTGTAGGATATATGAGAGATGAGTACACTTTTATGTAGAGGATGAAGTCAAAAATTCATAGCATGGTGCAAAATTTTATGTTCAATCGATAATGAAGTTTGGCTTGAAAAAGATAACATGCAGAAATATTTCCACAAGTCATATTTTATTGTAATCCAAATAATATGTTAGTTTGCATTCCTTTGAATGACAACTCAAGATGTTACTATGTTAGTTGGTCTTGATTGAAATTTATTAGTTAATAACTTTAAAATCAAAATAAAACAAATCGCTAAAGTTCAAAATCAACTTAGACATTAATGTAAACATTTAATGGATAATTATTATGAATGTTTTGGCATCGTTTCCACATAAAAATTTGAATGAAGACAAATACATCCTCAATATTCATCCACAAACTATAAATGCATCTATAATTCTTAAATAAATATTATAAATATGTTGTATGAATGGATTTAAAAGTAAAACGAAGAAGATTTCATCATACAACACACAACCAAAACCCTGCTGAAAATATAATACAAGATATTATAATCAATTTTTCAAATGTTGAGAAAATTCATCGTGCCGAATTATTGTATGAAAAATAAATCATCTAATAAGAGTAAAAATAACCTAAAATTCATCCTCACGCTTTATATGCCACTAGAATTTATGAAAAGTATTATGACTAATATTAGAAAAGATGATACGAGAAGTAAATAGATCAAATCCTGCTGGAAAAATAAAAATGTAGACATCGAATCAAAGTTTCCAAAAATCACCAAAGATATCATCTCTTACAATATATGAAAATTATTTGAAGTTTAAAATACATTTTCGATACTGGGTACTTAGCAAAAAGAAGTTTGGCCATAGATATGGAATTTAATATGGGTATACAAAAAGTATATAAATTTAAGCCTAATAAATAGGAATTAAACATATATTATGCATATGAATAAAAGAAGCTTTGAAATAACCATAACAAACTATTCGTAATGTCATTGAGCTTGGGTAAAAACATCGCAACTACCACATTTGGTGGAAGTGTTTATTACATTTATCTTAGAAAGACTATTTTTCTCTATGTTTTTAATAGCTTGTATTTTGTACCTTCCAGAGAACGATGCCCACTTTGACTTTTTATTTATTTTGTAATGATATATTAAATTTAAAGTAGAAAAAGTTATTAAAAAACCAATTTAGGCCTAAAAATGTTGCCAAAACAACAAGGGTACATTTGAGAAAGTCTAGGTATCAAATGCACTAGACCGTACCATGTCGCTTCTGGAAAATTTCCATCTCTTACCCATATAATGGTGTTATAGTATCTTAGAATTTTTTTAAAATCCCTCAAAAATCATCTTCATACAATAAATGGAGATAGAATTTAATAAAAAGATTGTGAAATTGTACGAGAAAAATATTGCAGAGTAAAACAGAGAAGATAAATCAAACAAACAACCTTTTAAACAGAAGGAAAACATACATATGTTTGATACTGATGTTAGATTACATAATTCCACAATCTATTATATTGATGTGAGTAAATATATTTAACTTCTTATAACAAACACATTTTGAAATACAACTAAAACATTCTTATGTTATATACCATATTATATATTGTTTTAAAATGTCATAGCTATATAAGTCTACAAACCTCAAAAATCATCTCCAATGTAAATACATATATACCTAAAAAGGAGGAGCATGCATATGTTTAAAAATCATTTGAATTTTTGGTTTTGACATAAAAATGAAAATTTGGTCTTAGACAAAAATTCGTGAAAATAATAAATATATCGACTCATAAAATATATTTCTAACCCATGAGAACAAAAAAACCATGCCGCTTCCCTAGAAATACACAAACACAGAAAAACATTCTCAGAGACCAGGGCATAAAACAAAAATTCCATTTGACCCTGTAGAGGCGTACAACCACCAATAAATTTCAACAAACCAAAAACAAAGAAGGCCCCACACCCGTGACCTGGACCGCCTACCGCTTTTGTGAAACAAAAACCTATCTCGTTTTCCTCATCCAATTCGCTGCACACACATAGTTTTGATAGCGTTTCATTATTTTTCATCTCTTTTTCTTGCAATAAATAACATTAGCAGATTGTCTGGCCAGTGGCCATGCAATGCATAAAACTATATAAAATGGTGTATGCATTATAACCACGCAGGAACCCCACCTATGCATTTATAGCACCGATTCTGTCATAAAACCTTACGTGGCAGGTAGTCTTTATGCAGATGGCAGTCTTTATGCACATGGGATTTCCCATTTTGATATCTTCACCATCACATACATGGTAACACAATAGAAAATATAGATCCTTCGACATTCTCCATGATCGCTAAGGGGTTTTCGCTATTAAGGCTTCACCATCAGATCTGCGGCCCATAATTACGCCCTCCACCACCTTCCTTCGACCATCGATCTCCCTAACACCAACATAGGGAATACTATCATCACCCATAGGAACTCACCAACTATTGTGTGCCACATGTTTGACTGAAGAGTGTCTGTGCTTTCTTGACTAGTAAATCATGACTATTGCTGACTCTGTTGCTTGTCGGAAGGTGAGGAACATTTCACCTATGAAAATGCCTTCTAGTGTAGGGGAAAGGAGCCAGTCATCGTGAATCATAATGTGGGAGGTTGTTAGAGCCACTTAAAAATCATAATTTTTTTTTTTAAAAATACCTTTTAAAGAGCATGATTTTTTTAATATACAGATTTTCTTTCAAAATTTTTGAATATGTGAAGAATATATTTTTAAGGGATTTAAAATAAGTACTTTTGAATACAAAGGAATTTAAGGCAACCCATTAGTTGAGAATAAAATCACCTTTTATGGGTTGTTTATGTGTCATGATTTCATTGGTTCATTTATTGATGTGATTTGATGTGACTTACTTTATTGGCTAGTTTTTATTTCATTTTTAACTTTAATTCAAACAACTATTGGTACTTTGTTTCACATAACTACTCACGGTCATTGGGCCATTCACGATGACTGGCTCCTTTCCCCTAATCATTTTTAATTAAGTTATTAAAAAAATTATTGTGTTACACTTTTTCTTTAGTGAAAAATTAAATTCACTTTATCATTTGGATTTTTCACTCCTCAAATAGATAATGTCAACTCCAAATGTTTCTAAATAAAATGTAAAGAAATAACTTGAGGTAGCAAGTTTGGGAAAATTTACCTCTAATACAATCCGAATGTAAATATTTTCCTTATGCAAGATTTTTCTACAATATTGTAGTCTACATGCAAAATATAATTCAAACCCTCCAAAATATATCAAAACAAATATTTTCTTTGATTTAACACAAGCTTAAATCTACTCTTGAGTACACATATCTCAAATGAAAACTATAACTTAATAAAACTCTAATATAAGTTATTTTATTTATTTTATGTTCTGCTTTATATGGGTATGAGAATTGTGAACAATATGGAAGGAAAAAATGAATATAATGGATAAGGCAGCTTATAATAAAATTACAAATAAATGGAAAATCTCAATGGGTTCACTGTGAGGTTTGTAGTATTTTCTTAATTAAAGGGTTTCCATGAGCTATGTGGTATCCTACTAGCCTTTGTTTTCACATTTTGACGTTACAAAAATGGATGATCACAGATAAAGGTAAGGGGTTTACTATGAGGTCTCTTGATCTCGCTTTCCCATTTCATAAGCCTACTATATATTGTAAAACATGGGTAAAGCGAAATTAAAATATGCCTCTTTCAAAACCTTCTCTCGATACCAAAAGAGGGTTTTACCCGTATATAAATGAGAAAAAGCTCAATAAGAATTCATTCAACATATTCATACAATATAAGAATTAAATATATCTAGGAAGCATCTCCCGAATATTGAGTCCTATTCACACTCTTATAACCCCTTCACTAAATAGATGTTCCAATATATTACATGATAACAACCCATTCTTCTATTTATGTAAGTTTGTAAAACAACTTACATAATTTTATACCAAATATACTAATACATATAACTAATCGAATGTGATTATTACGCACGTAAGAATTGCTTTCATTTTACTCCACGTAATATTTTCTAACTTAAACACTAACACCCACATGTAAGGATTATTCCTAACAACATCCACCCAAAAATTATGTAAAAAGCAAAAACTGGTAACATCATAATGAAGAATTCATATCAAAACTCATGATCAAAAGAAGAAAATAATTATGTTTCATTCAATAACTAACACGAGATTTGCAAGAGGATTATGTGACACTTATTTTACACTAAATACGAAATAAACAATAATTTGAACCAAGAAAAGTAATCAAACTTAAATGTGGAAAATAAGTAGAAGAACAAAGTACTAATTAAGCAACATAAACATGAATGTCGTAGGTAATAATAAGTAAGCATAAAATAATGAACATCGATTCCCATAGGTTATCAATGTCATCATCAAGTATAAAAAGTATGATAACAATGAGAAGTAAAGCTATAAATGCAGTAAGAAGAGATAATTTTTATAAATATTCTAAGTGGTTCGATATGATCATTTAATAACATAGAATGACAGAGCTTATAAAGTGTGCTAATATTCCTTCAATATGGGGGTTCTCCTAATATGAAATGATTCATACTTACATGTATGAGTAATTTCAATCATCTGTATGTCCATTTCCTTATGTCATACATATATAAACATGTATACCATGAAAATCATGTGCTTAAAGTGTATATGAATATCAACATATATATCAAAAATGACATTAATAACCATTTGTCTCATCAAAGTAGTGTTTGGCTGTTGGTTTTTATATTTGAATTTCTTAGTAGCAAACTATGATTATTCATGCATAAGCCAAGAGGTAATAAAAAAATCAAATTTAAGAAGTGGATAGTGAAAAAAAAATAAGAGGAAAACAATAATATATAATCGAAAAGAGAAGGGTGAATAAAAATTGAAGCCAAACAATATAAGGTATAATAATAAAATAATGTGGGGTCAAATATCCTATAATATTTGTCAAATCATTATATGCATAGTTGAGAAAGTGAAACAATCTTTAAAGAGTGAAGGAAATTGATATGCCCCTATTGTAAATGTATTAGTAAATGAAAAATTTGTGTCTTAATAGATTATGTGAAAAGAGTTCTAGTTTGGATATGATAACACTATGAAAAAGTAATATCTAACGAAAAATCGAGACCAAAGGAGTAAAGGAATGGTTGATGTGAAAACAAGAAATTTCAATGTGAAAATAGAAGGATGAAGGAAACAATAATTTATTATAAAATATGGTAATCATATAAAACTAACTAAATAATTAAATAATCAATAAGAAACTATGTATAATAAACTACATAGTTGATATTCCCTATGAAGATAAGGTAGGAATGCTAACTGTGATATCATAAAGAGGGTTATATGGTAAATAAAAGTCATGTAGATTTGTACATACTAAAATTTGGTAGATTTTCCTTATGCAATGCAAATTTTGACCATGTTCACCTGCTAAGAAAAATTATGACATTTAGAATCCAATTTTCTCAAATTTATAGTTCTTATACAACTTACTTATCCGTAAAATATTCTTTATCATTAATTTTGAGAATATAATTTCCCAAAGCAACATCAAACCTATGATATTCATAATAGAACTTTCATTCTTTAGTTTTATCTCTCATGTTCCAAAACATATAAAAGGATTGATATATAAGGTACAACGTTTCTTGACCTGCATATAGTCCCACCCCTTAAAATTCACTATCTCTCATTTCAATTTTATATCCTTCTTTGTGTTTCTACTTCTTTCTAGAGTGGAATTTCTTGGAATATTTTATCCTAAGGAATCCTTCACTCAACCATCAACTTAATAAAAATTCACATGATTATAACCACACTATATTAAGGACCCCAATGTATAGGCTATGATATTGAATTAAGTTTTTCTCAAATCTTTGGCCTTATTCCCTGTGAGGATCCTCTTACTAGTGATATAGCAATATCACCTAATCTTCAAAATGCATATTATATACACCCTAATGGAAGATGAAATTGTGAAGATAACAAGTTTAATTATGCATCTATTTATGTTAAATGTTATTCTACTTCTATTTATTGTGATGTACATATTGGTCATGATATTTCATATAATAATGAAATTCCTAAGGAATGGTGATTTTTTTGTCCACAATACTATTCATACTCATGATTATGTTCTTATTCATAATGATGTCATTATCTTGTTGCATCTAATCTCTCTACTACATACAATATTTTCATAGTTTTAGTGTTTCTCCTATTCCTCTCATCATTGAAAATATGTAATATATTACTATATCTTGTAAGCCTCTTATAAATTTGGAACATGTTAATCCTCTTATTAATCCTTATGTTGAAATCCATGGTATTCAAAGGGAACTTCACACCTAATGTTTCTACCTGATCATAATAATGATATTTTTCATGAGGATACAATGCAATTGATTCAAGATTTACATTTTAAAATCTGATATATGAGTACCAAGATGCATTTTCTCAAGGATGACATAACACATCTAAAGTCCTACAATGCCCCCGTCCATCATGTCTCTATGCATTATAATCAATATAGTTATAAGGATAATAAATAAGAAATTTGCTACCAAAATTGTGCATGATGCATATGCTCAAACAAGTGAATTCAAAGTCCTATATATAGGTAATAACATGTATATTCTATAATCTCCATTTCTAATACGAAGGTAACCATCAATAAAAATCTTCTTTGTTTTAAATAGAATTCTCACCACATGATATTATCTATGAGATACTTGAGAATCGATTAATTAAATTATAACCCACTTATTACTACCCTTGATATCAACTTGAAAAATCAATGGTTAACCATTTTGCAAATATCGCTAAATTAATGGGCATTGTGAAAATGATTTCTATGATTTATAATGAAGAATTAAATAGATTGAGCCTAAGGTATTTATTTTTATTTTACACACAACATTACACTATACAATAACTAAAAATCCCTAAATCTAAATGGGTTCCTAAATTTGATACATCTATGTCTAAAAATGTAATCTAATATTGAGTGATATATAACCTTAACAATCATATAAGAACCAACCCTCACAAAGAGCATAAGAATACAATACCTCATGTGTACTATCCACTCTTGGTGATGAAATTACAACTTACTATTGTGCAAATATAAATTTAAATAATATTAATAAAGAATTAAAAATTACACATGGGCTCGAAGAACATAGAGCATACACAAGTTTAGTTACTGAAACACAACAATGGATTACGGGAATATCTCTACTCCTTGAGAACACACTAGGAAATGTTATGATTGAAAAGATTATATCAATTGCAATACTAATTCTATTACAAATATGAATGATCCTCTTCATATTCCCATTACTAGCATGGTGGAACTTACTTCGTAGGGATACAATTTCTAAATATGATTAACGATGTTGGTGATGATATGTATCTCTCTACAAGAAAAGGAACGTATCTTCTTAATTTGATGTTAAATTATATAAAATTATCTCTCACTTTGGTACCCATCCCCAATGGGAGTAATATGAAGGAAAATATCAAGGATAGTACCAAATTACCAATGCAAATCCATATTGAAAAATATGATAGATGGGTCAATAATTGGATCTCAATAGTAGCGATGATGATTAATTTGATACACCAAGAAAACATTTCTTCCATTTGATATTGATTATTATTCCCCTATCCCAAATTCCACCAAGTATTTTAAAATTGATCAATCTAAATTCTATTCTCATATCATATGAGATTTTCCACAAATTGATAGATACATAGCTTTTTTTTTATATTTTAGCTTACTATATATAAAAATAAAAATTATATGACACATGTTTCTACCTAGGGTTCCATATTGCTACTATATATATATGGCTGAACAATATTGACCAACATATAATCTATTCCTACATACATAGGGGAATACGTGGATCTCCCTTTCCTCTTTTTTAGAATAGGTTTCCTTGGACCATATATGAACCTCTCTAATTTTGTAGGGATAATGCATCCAATGTTTTTTACATCTAATACTACCCCTAATCATCACATTCAATATCAAACTAATATGATGAAAATGGATATCAAAACCAAATAAATATCATTATCACCTAAATTCAAATCTAATTCAAAGTCTTTTATGCATATTGCTTTTAGTGGGTTTGTCGCCATTTAGTTTTCTATGATGATCCTTATTGTACTATGAAATATTTGTAGCATACACCTCCTTCACCATTTTCTATTCATATTTCCCTTTATACTTCTCATACTCTTCATCTCCTCATTATTAGCGACAATTCTAAAATCCCCAAATGGTATAATGATGCTTACAACTTCATCTATCAACAAGTATTTATATCTAATGTGTTGCCATAAGGACAACGAAAAAAAGATGTTATACCCTAATTATGGGTACTTTATTAAAATTCTACTTAAATGGATGATTGCTAAAATGTTTAAGTACTAATGATGCATTATTGGTTCTCTCATAAATACACGATAGTGAATGTAGCAAAATCATTTTAGTAGAAAATTAATTACCATAAAGATACTTAATCAAGATTACTATTCTCCTACTATGAAACAAGAATTTCATGAAAGATGAATTTAGTTACGAGATCAATTTAAAAATCATAGTAATTTCAATAAGTATCCCTCCCATATGTTATAAATTATTGTGTCCCCATGACCATTATTATTATGGGGCTATGACCTTGTGGGAAAGCTAAATCATAAATCCATGCAAGCCCATAAATTTATCATCACCGGTATATAATACTTTACTAAAAGGTGAAGGGAAGAAGCAAGGGAAGAAGATTATAAACTCGAAAATAAACACAAGAATCTAAATGTAAACAACAACAATAAAATGAAAAATACATGCACAACAATGGAGGATTAAATACCCAAAATGTACAACAAATAAACAAAAATAAAAATGGCATATATATTAAGATGTCTAGAAATATTTTAGTAGAGATTCACTACTCATACTCTTCTTCTTCCTCCTACACTACTCTATTTTCTTCCTTCTATTACATTACCAAATGCAGCACCAAAAACAATACATAAAATCAGAAATTAATTCATTCATAGTTAGATATCCTTGCACAAAAAACATAAATACATTTCCAAGATTTTAGAGAGAATGTCGAATCAAATCTGCACATTCCATTCAATACATATCTTTTTACTTTTTGTCAAAATATGATTTTTTCAGATTCACCCACTTGTCAAAAGGAAACATTAAATTTGGGGTTCGAGATTTTATCTCCAACACTCTCCCTTGATCTCAACACTTTGTTATCTTTTGTAGAACTAATTGTTTCATCTCCATAATTACCGCTATATTTTCCATAACATCCATTCTTCACTTAATATTCACCCTATACACCCAAACAATTTCTCAAATATTTGAATTCATCTTTTCCCAATGGCTTAGTAAAGATATAAACATATTGGTCTTGTGATCTACAAAACTCTAAAAATATTTCCTTGTTATTTACCATCTCTCTTATGAAATGATATATAGTGTCTATATACTTGCTCCTTTTATGAAAAACATGACTTTAAGACAAAGGAAAGGTTGAGTTATTATCATAGTAAATAGTTGTTGCTTCTTCTTTTTCATGCATCAACTCAACTAGCATTCTCCTCATCCATATGACTTGACATGCCACACATGTCACTACTACATACTCCGCTTGTCAAGAAAGAATAACAATGGGTTGTTTCTTTGAGGCCCGAGATATTACCCTGTTCCAAAATCAAAAGCATAGCCAGAGGTACAATTTCTATCATCAACATTTCCGACGTGTATCCAACGAGTTTAAAATCATTCACATCCAATACAAAATACCATAGTTCTTTTCCACAAATATGCCCGAGTATTCTTTTTCCAAATTGCTAATGAGATTCTTTTGGGGACTCCATGAGCCTCGAAATAAGGCTCACACCATACATAATTTCAGGCCTTGTGATCATCAAGTACATGAGACTACCAAATATTCTTTTAAACAATCTAGGATCTACAAATGAACCATTATCTTCCTCGATAACCTTCACCGTGTAAAAATGGTGTAGGCATTGGTTTACAATTCAACATATTAAACCTTTTCAACACATCACTTGCATAATTTTATTGAGAAATAATAAATAACTTTGGCTGATTGCTTAACTTCTATTCCCAAGAAGTATTTAATGAGACCAATGTCAGTCATTTAAAACTCTTTCATCATGGCTTCCTTAAAAGAATTTATAGAAAGGTCTCCCGTAAAAATTAAATCATCAACATAAATACACATAATCAAAATCTTACCTTTTTCATCCATTTTGATACACAAAGTAGGCTTGATGTTGCACCTACTGAATCCATTCTTAATTAAATAAGAATCAATGCGGTTGTACCATGCTCTAGGAGCTTTCTTGAGTCCTTAGAGCACCTTTTAATCTTATATACCTTTTCTTCATGACATGAAATTTCATATCCTTCTCGTTGTTGACCATAAACTTATTTTTCAATATAACCATTTAAATTTTTTTATTTTACATCCATTTGAAAAATATGACACACATTTTGAGCTACAATGGTAAATACAGGTTCTTACTATATCCAAACTTGCTACATGATAAAACATTTCATTGTAATCAATACCATGATGTTAAGTGAAACCTCTAGCAAAAAATCTTGCATTATGCTTCTACATATTACCATCCATGCCATGTTTAGTTTTGTAAATACATTTCACACTTATGACATCCTTTCCTTGAGGATGATCAACCAACTCCTAATGATATTCTTCTCAATAGCTTCAATATCTTCATCCATGGCTTCTTCCCATGATTCATCTTTTATTTCTTCAATCAAAGACATCAAATCAAAAACATTTTAAAATAAAGAAAAAATAGAGAAAGAATTTACAAGATCAAAAATAAATTTGGATTCATAAATATCTCTTAAATATATAGAGAAGAAATGACAGATGCACAACGAGAGGAACAAAGGAAACTTTGAAATGATAACGATAGACAAAGGTTCGCAGAACGGAGGGCTGAATTAACAAATGAAGAATTGGATGCAGAAAGACGACAACATGCAAATAACATGACAATAATTCGTGAACGATCGTCTCAAGATGACTCACATGTATCAAGAGCAAGGTTACAAAGATAGATTCGTTCAGGTCAGTTGCAAGAGGAGGAAAGACTACATAGACAAGAACTTCACCGCGAAGCATCTCAGAGGAATTATCATAGAATGGCTGGTAATGTTGAAGTTAATTCTGGGGAAGAAAATTCAACATCGATGGATTGCGTGCTCGAAACACCAGAAAACTTGGCCCAAGATATAATGAATATAGATGTTGTAAATAATTTAGAGAATGATAGTGTGCAACAGGAGACGACATTACAACCAATACGAACAACGAGAAGAAGAAGAATGCAAAATAATGATTTACAAGAGGAGTTAACAATCGAACCTAGAAGAAGAAGAAGAATGCAAGACTCGCATATTGCGAGAGAACACATGATAGATGATCCCAATGGAATGCTTGGGAGAGATTTCAATACGGTCCAAATGATTTTTCGACACGGTCTTGATAACCTTTCTTCGCCGGTCATGTGTTATATTTGTCAAGAATGTTACATTGGAATAAAAGTTTCTCGAACACCTGAAGGACCTGTGTGTACTAGATGTCGACAAGAGAAAGGTCATCATCAATTTTCGGCATCAAACAATATGGATCCTGGGCCACAACCACCAGAACTTGCAAACTTAACTCAAATTGAGGAAATGTTAATAGCCCGTGTCAACCCAATCCTACAGGTGACACATGCAACAGGAGGTCAATATAAATATAAAGGTCACACGATAAGTTTTCCTCAAGAAGTAAAAGAAATCACTAATCTTTTACCCCATAGATTGAAAGATTTGCCGATGATTATTGTTCGGAGGAGAGATCAACGTGGAACAAATTATGACTTTACAGTCAATAGAGAGCGAGTTTATAATGCATTGAAATATAAAATAGAACATGATAAGTTCTATTCAGATGTCCAAATCAATGAAAATGCTCTGAATGAACTTCCACCTCATTCTGTTGAGAATGTGTTCGAGCAGCTGAACTCAGTTCATATGGAGTTTGATTCCGACGCAAATGAAATTGTGTTTGTAGGTCCGACCGTGGAGATAGATGAAGGAAATATAATTAGTCATACAACATCGATGGCATCTAAACTTCCTAATGCACCAAGGGAGATGGAATTAATCCATGCGTGGGTGAATAACCCTCATGCGGACCCTGGAGCACTCATTGATTGGCCAGGGATAGGAGCATCTCCTATCAATGAGTATGTGATAGTAGGACTACTTGATATGGCATTCCCTACTCTCTTTCCTGATGGGAAATGTGATTGGCTAGAACCGCGATTAAGACGAGTACGTCTCCATGAATTTGTAAAGCATTTATTGTGATATAGGGATCACCGATTTGGCCGACATCCTCGGTTCAGGTATTACATGATGAACATGATCATGAAACATTGTGCACAAAATTTGTCTACAGTTTTTGTGAAGAAAAACCTCCAAGATATGCCAATCACCATCAACGAATTACGTGATCATATGAATAAAGTTCCCTATTACAATCTGCTGATCGTTTGATGCGGTTCGGAACATTGTTGAGGGGTACAAGGTCTTACTGGGAAAAATCTCGTGGTGAATTGGCTGACATGTTGCATCAAATAGGATCACCTACTATTTTTTTCACATTGAGCGTAGGCTGATATGTATTGGCCTGATCTACATGCATTAATGCCTGGAACACCACCAGATAATCCATGAGAAGCACAAAATTGGTGAAGGAAAAATATCATCGATTATCCACATATAGTGGCACATTATATGCACCTGCGACATACACTTTTCCGAAAGGAGGTATTACAAAAAGGAATGAAAGTTAAAGATTATTGGTCTAGATATGAATGGCAGCATAGAGGTTTGCCACATGTGCATGGATTCATATGGTTAGAAGGGGCGCCAAATATGGACAACCTTGATTGGAATGATGATTTTCAACGTGGAAATGCTGAAAAATACTTCCATTCTATTGTCCATGCATGGAATCCTCGGGATGACCTGCACCAATGAAACATACAGGTAATTTATCGATTCTCATCGAGTCTATGATTTATATAGAATTTTTACGTTCTCAAAATATATTGTGTATTCTTATGTTCTATGTTACAGGTCTACCAAAATTTTATGCAACATCCGTGTCTTCGAAATACAAGACAACTGACACAATTCGATATGGAACGTGACTATGAAGAGATTCTCAACAGTGTAGAATGACATACGATGTGTAGAGAGGGTGCCTGCCTACGTAAGAAAAGGGGAAAAAGTGTCTGTAGGTAAGATGTTCAAAAATTTGAATAATTAAATTGAACTAAAAAACACATACATGGAAGAACTAATAATTGATTATTACATTTTGCAGGTATAATGCACCGTGGCCATTGAATCTCGATGGATCAAAGTTATATCAAGACTCAGAGACGGGAGATAAAAATTTTGAACCTGCGAGAAATGATGATAGGGTAAATACACATAATCGCTACATATTACAATTGTGGAGAGCAAACGTAGATTGGCAACCTGTTCTTTCCAAACATGCCGTAGTCAAGTACATTGCAAAGTATGCAAAGTGAAAGCGAGAAAAGCTCTGAAACTTATCATCAAATGTTGATGCGGATGGCAAATATTGAAAACCCGGATGAAATGGCAGCGACAGCATACAGAGACTTCTAACCGAAACAATTGTTGAAAGAGACATTGGTGCACAAGAAACATGTCACATGTTGTTAGAGCTCCCTTTGGTAGAGAGCAGTAGAGTATTTGTCAATTTGAATGTTGCGTGCGAGGTGTTCAAAAAAGTAACAACACCTGATGCAGATGACCATGAGGAACATGCAAAAAGTTTCATTGATGGGTACAAGAATAGGCCTTTTTCCATGGAAAGTGTGTCTCTTATTGATGCCGCTAGATCTTGGACATATAATCCAAGGAGAAAATGGGATAACAAGTGGGAGGTCAGGAGTTTTGCAGCTATTGTGAGAGTGTTCCCGAGGTTTTCCTCTATCCCTTCGCGGGAATCTCATAAATGGGTTGATTTTTGTTGGTCAGATTTGTTGCTTTACAAGCCATTTCGAGATATAGACAGAGATATCGGACATGATTCTGATTCAATAAGTTTAAACTGGGATTCGTTCCGTTATAATCCATGGCATGTCGAAAGGAGGACTGCAGTAGAAGACATTGAAAATAACAGTAATTCTGAAGATGAAATTAATCCACATGTTCAACAGAATACAATAGAACATGAATGGGAAATCATGTGTAGGCTTCATCATGGTCAAATTTTGCAAGTGACGGAAATAGATATGTTGGGAAGGAGAGATATTGATAGACAAGCACCATGGAATGATGAATATCGAGGTGAAGAATACACAAGCAAAGCGATAAAATTCATAAGCAACATGAAAGATAATGGGTTGGTTATAGATGATGAATTAGCCCTGAATTTCAATTGCGACACCTTGGGTGCTAAACAAAAACAAGCACTTGATATAATAATGACACATTATAATCAACATCAAAATAACATTCCATTGCTCATGATAGTTCAAGGAACAATGGGAATAGGGAAATCGTATTTGATTGGTGTGATTCGTCAGGAACTTTTTGATGCATCATTCCCTGAACGTTCTCCTCTTCTATTGCTTGCACCAACAGGAGTTGCAGCTTTTAATATTGGTGCCTCGACCATCCATTCACAACTTCGAATCCCTATTACAGATTTTGCAGAATTGGAGGGATCGAGACTTGCAACATTCCAACAAGAGATTTTCCACATAAAATATGTATTGATTGATGAAATGAGCTTCGTCGGACAAAGTTTGCTAGAAAACGTGGACTCCCGACTTCGTCAAGCATTCTCTGAAAGAGCAGACATGAGTTTTGGTGGTGTTTCTATGATTTTGGTAGGAGATTTGGGGCAACTTCCTCCTGTTACCGATAAACCGCCATATGATAGTAATAGACGTGCAAAGCTGTTATGGGAAGCATTTGGAATAGTTGTTACATTGGATAAGGTATTTAGGCAAGTAGGAGAAGATGAAGACCAAAAGCGTTTTCGAGAACTTCTGGCCAATCTCAGAGATGCGAATCCGACACTGGATGATTGGATGTTGTTAATGAGTAGAACAAGTTCTGCATTAGACAAAGATAAAAATGAAGAATTCTATAATAATATTCACCTAATGGTGACAAAGATTAACGTGAATAACCACAAAAAAAAAAATTGCATTCATTGAAAAGACCTGTCGCACGTAGCATTACAACTAGAACAAGTACCGCCAACACACTGGCAGGAGGTCTGAATGACGAACTTGATTTAGAATTATTAATTTCTAATGATGCAAGGGTTATGCTAACATCCAATCTTTGGATAGAAGTAGGTCTTGTAAATGGAGCTCTGGGATATATTTGAAACATAGTATATGCACCTGGTACTGGTCCACCGAACCCGCCAACATATGTAATGGTTGAATTTGATAGTTACTTCGGAATACCATTTGAAGATAGAACTCTGCATACCATCCCAATTACACCAATACAAAGGGGACGCACACACCAATTACCCTTACGGTTGGCATGGGCATTGACGATACATAAATCGCAAGGTTTGACTCTTTCCAAGGCTACAGTTGATATTGAAGAAAGAGAGACAATGGGGTTAACATTTGTGGCTATCTCTCGAGTGAAGTTGTTGCAGAGTCTAAGAATATCTCTGCCATTTTCATATGAGCGCTATGCAAAAATGAAGAATGGAAAACTACTTTCGAAACGAAAGGCTGAGGAAAAAAGACTTATGTCCTTGGAATATAAATAATGTACCATATGTAGCACACATTGCATTATATGAATTTGTCATTACATGTGATGTACATTACACATTTCAATTCGTATGAAAAAGGATTGTATTTTTTTAACTTGATAATACGGTTACTAATAAAATCCATAAGAACTTCGTGCATTATAGACCTTGATTTTTTTTGCTCATACTCATTCTCCAAAGTCAAATATGTGTTAAGTTATATAGTAATATAATTACATAAGAAAATTACATATAAGTGACTATGTTTTGATAATAAGTAATTATAATATTAAATTATAAATTTTATTTTATTCATACACGAACTAAATTTTTTCAGATTCACCCACTTGTCAAAAGGAAACATTAAATTTGGGGTTGGAGATTTTATCTCCAACACTCTCCTTGATCTCAACACTTTGTTATCTTTCGTAGAATTGAATGTTTCATCTCCATAATTACTTTGCTATATTTTCCATAACATCCATTCTTCACTTAATATTCACCATATACACCCAAACAATTTCTCAAATATTTGAATTCATCTTTTCCCAATGGCTTAGTAAAGATATAAACATATTGGTCTTGTGATCTACAAAAATATACACATATTTCTTAATTATTTACCATCTCTCTTATAAAATGATATCTAGTGTCTATATACTTGCTCCTTTTATGAAAAACATGATTTTTAGACAAAGTAATGGTTGAGTTATTATCACAATAAATATTTGTTGCTTCTTCTTGTTCATGCATCAACTCAACTAGCATTCTCCTCATCCATATGACTTGACATGCCACACCCGTCGCTACCACATACTCCGCTTCTGTTGAAGAAATAATTACAATGGGTTGTTTCTTTGAGGCCCGAGATATTACCCTGTTCCAAAATGAAAAGCATAACCAGAGGTACTTTTTCTATCATCAACATTTCATTTTCCGTGTATCCAATGAGTTTAAACTCATTCACATCTGAATACAAAATACCATAGTTCTTTTTCCACAAATATGCCCGAGTATTCTTTTTCCAGCTTGCTAATGAGATTATTTTGGGGACTCCATGAACCTCGAAATAAGGCTCACACCATACATAATGTCAGGCCTTGTGATCATCAAGTACATGAGACTACCAAATATTCTTTTAAACAATCTAGGATCTACAAATGAACCATTATCTTCCTTGCTAACCTTCACCTGTAACAACTGGTGTAGGCGTTGGTTTACAATTCAACATATTAAACCTTTTCAACACATCACTTGCATACTTTTATTGAGAAATAAAAATAACTTTAGCTGATTGCTTAACTTTTATTCCCAAAAATTATTTCATGAGACCAAATTCAGTCATTTCAAACTCTTTCATCATGGCTTCCTTAAAAGAATTTATACAAAGGTCTCCCATGAAAATTAAACCATCAACATAAATACACATAATCAACATCTTACCTTTCTCATCCATTTTGATATACAAATTAGGCTCGTTGTTGCACCTACTGAATCCATTCTTAATTAAATAAGAATCAATGTGGTTGTACCATGCTCTAGGAGCTTTCTTGAGTCCGTAGAGCACCTTTTTCATCTTATATACTTTTCTTCATGACCTGAAATTTCATATCCTTCTCGTTGTTGACCATAAAATTCTTTTTCAATATAACCATTTAAAAAAAATTATTTTACATCCATTTGAAAAATAGGACACTTATTTTGAGCTACAATGGTAAATACAGTTCTTACCATATCCAAACGTGCTACAAGAGAAAACATTTCATTGTAATCAATACCAAGTTGTTAAGTGAAACCTCTAGCAAAAAATCTTGCCTTATGCTTCAACACTTTACCATCCATGCCATGTTTAGTTTTGTAAATCCATTTCACACTTATGACATCCTTTCCTTGAGGATGATCCACCAACTCCCAAGTGTTATTCTTCTCAATAGCTTCAATATCTTCATCCATGGATTCTTCCCATGCTTCATCTTTTATTGCTTCATCAAAGACATCAATCAAAAACTTTTTAAAATAAAGAAAAAATAGAGAAAGAATTTGTTGTTTCAACATTAAAATTAGATTCATAAATATCTCTTAAACTCCTTGTTTTTCGTTGCAATAAACTTGCCAATGTAGGATCCGATGAAGTGCTGCTATCAATTGAGTTTGGTGGACTGGTTTCTAAAGGCATCATAGATGGTGTGTTGATGAACTCTAATGTCCAACTATTAAATTTTTATTTCTTGAAGATCTCCGTTGTTAGTAATGAGGCATAGCTTGTTGCTACACAACTTGTGGTGCATGTCCGGAGTGGAAGAAGGTATTTCTTGAGGAATACCTTATTATTCTAACACTTCATCACCCATATCATCATGTGAATTAGCTGCTGTTATACTTATTATTTTTTCTACACTTCCATCCCATGCTTCATTCTCAACAAATTGAACATCTCTATTGATTATAAATTTTCTAGTACTTGGATTAAACAACTTGTAAGCCTTTGTATCTTCTAAATACCCAACAAAAATACACTTCTCACCTCTATTATCCAACTTCCTTCTCATCTCTTCAGAACATGTGCATATGCAATGCAACCAAATACTCTGAAGTGTGCAACACTATGCTTTCTACTACTCCAAGCTTCTTGAGGAATCATATTCCTTACACTTTTAGTTGGACATCTATTTGAAATATAAAAAACAGTTTACTGCTTTAGCTTCAAAAATTAGTTTGGTAAATTCTTTGACTTCAACATACTCCTTGTCATTTCCATAATGGTTCTATTTTTCCTTTCAGCCACACCATTTTTATGTGTGTAGCGGGTTGTAAACTATTTTTGAATACCATGTTGTCTATAAAAATTCAAAAAAGCATTAGAAATATACTCACCACCTCTATCACTTCTTAATACCTTGATGTAGTAACCACTTTGCTTCTCCACAAGAGCCTTGAACTACTGAAAGACTCCAAAAACATCATATTTATGCCTCAAAAAAAAACCCAAGTATTCCTTGTATAATCATCAATGAATGTCATAAAATATGAACAACCTCTAATAGAAGTTGTTTGCATGGGTCCACATAAATCTAAGTGTACTATCTCAAGAGGTGCACTTGCTCTTTCTGATTTTCCAACTAGGAAATAATCTCTGTGTTGCTTCCCCAAAATGTAACCTTCACATACTCTTTCTGGTTTTTGAATCAATGGGAAGCCTTTACCATATTATTCCTATGTTATTAATTCAAATCTCCAAAGTTCAAACGTCCAAACCTAAGACGTAAAACCCATGAGTCATCCTTTACAACAGGTTGAAAGGCTGATTGTAATCCTTATGTGTAGGACTGTGTATTAGCACAGGACTCAGTGCAGGACTTTCTTGCATTATCACAGACCTGATTTACCTTGGTGCAGGACTCATTTGGCTTAGTGAAAGACTTATTTATGCTATCGAATGATTCAGTTAGCTTAGCGTGAGACTCACTTACTTTAGCGCGGACTTGCTTAGATTTAGCACAGACTCGTGTGAATTATTTGGTTGAGCACATGACTCACTTGCTTGAGCACATGACTTAATGGAGGAATCATTTGGTTTGGTACAAGACATAACTTGGCTACGAACTAACTCTTGATTTTTGGTTGTAAACAAATCAAATTTTCTCATTTTTCTTGGTTGTAATCTCAAGGGAAACATTTTTTTGCTACTCATCTTCACTTTTACAATTAACTGAGTGTTAGGAGCCTTGTCCACAATCACACACTCATTATCTTCAATATAAACCCTATATCCTTTCTGTACCAACTATCCAATACTCATTAAATTATGCTTTTAAACCAAAACATAAAAACATCATTAATGACCTTTTTCTCCCCTTTTTTGGTTAGAATATCAACAGTCCCTTTTCCCATTACATTCACTTGATTATTGTTCCCAAGAGTAACATTACTCTTTACTGATTCATCCAAACTAGAAAATAACTCTAGATTTCCAGACATATGATTGTTGTAACATGAATCTAAATACCAAATATCATGTGGAATTTCTTGAACCATATTACATTCAATCGACGATTTTGTGGAAACCACTTCAAAAAACTTTTTTCATGCAATAAACATATAAATATTTGTAGAACTTGTAAGATGATTCTGATTTTATTTTCCTTGATCATATTGTTTCTTCTTACATTTAAAAGTGTAGTGTCTATTTATTTCACAATAATGGCACTTGAACATGTGACTTTTCTTATCTATGACTAGTTGAATGATTATGACCATGCAATGATCATGGTTTTTTCCTCTTCCACCTTGGTTTGCAGGACTATTATTACATCCTCTAAATGTATTTCTACCTCTTCCTCTAGGAGTGAATCTACCTCCTCTACCTCTTCCATGGCTTATAGAATCCTGAGATGAAAATGCATTTTCTATGCCTATATGTGATCTATTCATCCTCTACTCATGGTTTATCAAAGAGGCATGCAACTCATCTATTGACATCTGACTCAAATCCTTAGTTTCCTCTATAGCAACAACTAAAGGATCAAACTTAACAGGTAGAAATCTAAGGATTTTTTCAACTATCCTTTGATCTTCTATGGTTTCCCCATGTGATTTTATTTGATTCACAAGCCCAACAACATGTGTAAAAAAGATTCTACTGAATTTAAATCTTTCATATTTAGATTCTCAAAATATTTTCTAAGCAACTAGAGTTTTTCAACTTTAACTTTATCCTTACCTTGATATGCGACTTGGAGATTTTCCCATGCATCCTTTGCTTGGTTTTTTGCTACAACTCTAGGAAGAATACTCTCATGCATAATTTGATGAATGTAAAAGAGGGATTTTCCATCCTTCTTCCTTTGTTCTTTCAAAATATCTTTTTTTCCTATGTAAGTGTGTTGAATGTTGCTGCATTTGTGGGTTCTTGATACCCATTTTCAACAATATCCCAAACATCCTGGGATCTAAAAAGATATTTCATGGTCAAGGACCAATATTCATAATTTTTTCCATTAAATTGTGGAGTCTATAGACTTGAAAAAGGTGCTCCAGATGTGGATGCCATTAATGGATGTCAATAACCTTTACAAAGATCTAGAAGCAAAATAACTTAAACTTGATGACTAGAACCTTCAATTATGATACCGGATGAAGGGAACATGCAAGGTAAGAAGATTCCAAACTCGGAAAATAAACATCAAACTCTAAATTCAAACAACACCAATAAAATTACAAAATACATGCACAACAATGGAGGATTAAATACCCAAAAACCTTTTTCTTAGATTGTTTCTTTGAATTGTTGACAAAATAGATAGGGTAATGGGCGTAGGAGGAATACCTGTTCAAATGTTGGTTGATGGGTTGTTGCACATGTATGACTTCCAAATCCATAGCTGATCATGAGAGCTTCCTTTTGGCTAGGAGGAACTACCTGTAATGAAAACAAAACCACCAGAAGGAATTAAACAATATGGGTAGTGAACTACCTAGCGTGAGCTAGATCCGGAAGCATGGTACTTCCTAGATGGCTGTCAGTCCACTGTTTTAAACAAATTAATGTAGTAAACAAAGTAAATCCTATTGTTATTTTAAAATGATTTAGGTATCTCACTTAAAAACACAATAAGAAATAGATCTAATCTAACAGGCTAAGCTAGAATAGAATCCAAGGTCAAGTGATAGGTTCTGGGTCTCTGCAGGTCTGATAAAGGTCTCGGGTAGGTCACAGGTGAGTGAGGGTGAGGTAAAATTAGGTGGGTAGGTCTCTGTTTAAGGCTGTGTGGGAAAACATAGAGACCGGCGTTGGTCGGGGGGTGACCACCAGCGGTTAGGTATAACCGCACCATTCTTCGTGAGATCTGGAAATGTCACAGAATGGGGTTTTGGTCTCCTTTGTGATTACACAAAGGATTTTGGTTGGTCGGGACGAGGTAATGGGTGACTGGAGTAGGATTTTTGTGAGGTTTTGATGGGTCTATGGAGGTGAAAATGTTGGAGAAGGTCAATAGGGAGCAAGATAAACAATGGATGATAAAATAATGATGAAATGAAATAACCAAGAAAGTATGATGTTGTACTTACTTGGATTTCATTCCTAAGGTCTATGTGTGTGAAGGATGGAGGTGCTGATGATGGGTTTGAAGGCTGCAAGTGATCACCAACTAAAGAAAAGCTTCTGCATGGGCTGCATGCACACTCCTCTTTGCTTAGATAGATCAAAACGTGGTTGGGATGGTGTGCAGGAGAAGATCCTCAATCTCCTTCCTTGGATGTGAGTTCTTGCTGGAATTGGCTCTCTGAAGATGCATTATCTCTCTGAGATTTGTTCTTGTTCATCAAATTTCTTTCTTCCAACTTCCAAGTTCCAAGTTCCAAGTTCCAACCTTGAGAATAAGGTTGTTTTGGGTTAAAAGGGGTAACCGACGGTGGTCCGGCTTAACCGGCGATGGTTAGGGGTAACCGACGTCGGTCAAGGTGGGATTTCCTAGGTTTACTAAACTTAGGAGATCCTCCTGATTTCCTCGATCTCATGTCATTATCCCATGGATTAGACTCAGAGCCTCTTGTGAGCATGTGGGAATGTGGTTAGAGGGAATGTAGGCATTGATTTTTAGGGTTTGGGTAAGTCTTAGTTAGTTATGGTAACTTGCTAAGAATAGGTCTTAGGTTGAGTTAGCTTGGTGAGGTGTCTAAGTGAACTATATGTGTAGATATTATTTAAATAAGATATTTAAATAATAAATATAGTGAGGATAAAGCATTAATTTAATTAAATTAATTAAATTAATATTAGTGGGGTGAAGGGGGTCATGGCTAGGTAAATGTAATAAAGGGGGCTTATATGTCGAGGGACGAAGGGGGAGTGTGACCTAATTTTAGTGTCTACATTTTTCCCCTTTTTGTTGTGTAGCTTGTATTGGTAAGTGATGCTAACAAAAATAAGATGTGGTTGCCCCATGTGAGGGTGAAGGTGATCCCCCTCAAACCAGAACTGACGAGGCAACGAGGTGAAGCGGTGAGTGGTTTGATAAAAGGTAAATGTGAGGAAAAGGCAAGTGGGTGCAGGGGAAAAGGGTGAAAGGTCTACTCGAGAAATCTAGGTAATGGGTCAGGGTCAAAGGTAACAACAATCAAATGCACACACACACATATAAAACTGCATAAAGACGCTACTGGGTTGAAGAGCAGGAAAAACTCTACATCGTCTAAGGTCGATAGGTTTATCCAAACAAGGGTGAAGTGAATCCGGTATCCAAGGTATAGGATAAGGTCAGGAAACACAACGTAGGTTAGGTGCAGAACATTTAGGTATGTTCTAGTACACCAAAGGTAGGGTCAGGATAGACAACATGACGGCAATAGGCAAGGTAAGGGCATGAGGTCAAACAACACGGGTAATAGTGTCACAAGGTATAATGAGCACATTGGTTCAAAGGTCACAAATAGTTTTTAGGTCCAGGTAGATAGGTCACAACATGGGTAAGGCCGAGGTAGGGGTAAAATAATGAGGCTTCAACAATGGATGAGGTGAGGTTGAAGAAGGTGGAGGGCCAGAGGGGAAGGTAAAGTGGTCCAGGTAGGTGTAGGGGAGGCAAAAGAAAGAGGAGGTAAGGAAAATGAGGTCAATGTGAGGGCAATGAGTATGCAGGGTAACCGACAAGTGGTCGGTATGAACCGATGATGATGGTGGAGGGAACCGACACGGTGGTTATCTAGGGGCATATGACCATGTCGGTCAAGGGTTAACCGATGTCGGTTGAGTCGGGTAGGTATAAAAAGTGAAAAACCCACATTTTTAAAATTCATTTGTGCATTGTGAAAAGGAGAAAAGGACAAGAAGAGAGAAAAGAGGAAGAGGAAAAAGAGAACGTCAGAGAGCTTGGTTGGTGAGCCACATAGGTGAGATTGATTGGGCGAGAGGTGGGGCCATGAGATTGGATCGAGCGAGGTGATTGGTTGGGAGAGTGAGAGGTCATTCGAGGATGGCGGAGGCTGGAGAGGGATCGGGAGGAGCGGCATGGAGGCTGGAGGTTCCACCATGATGGTGGCAGTGGGATGTGGTAAGTTCCAAACCTTTTGATTCATTGATTGTTTAGTGAAATTGGCTTAAAATATAAAAAATGTATGAAAAATGGGGGTTTGGGGGGAAGAATTTGAAAATAAGGGAAAAAGAGGGGAAAAGGGAATGGGGAAGGGTAGGGTGTAGAGTAAAGAGGGTAATAGAGGAATAATTAGGGGTGTAAGGAGGAGTTTAAGGTGGGTAGAATGAGTAGGGAGGGAAAAAGTAGGGTTGGGAAGTCATGGTGGGTGGCACAAAACCGACCGATCGATCGGCGACTTGTGGCCGATGTCGGTGGGTAGTGACCGGTATCGGTCAAAAACAAGTGACCCGATGCTGCAAGGTCAAGGGAGACCGTGGTCGGTCAAGGGATAACCGGGTCACATCAACCTAAGGTTAAGTTGGGACAAAAAAGGGAATAGAGGAAGGGCGGGTGGGGAAAGGATTAGGGAGGAAAAAGGTTAAGGGAGAGGGAAGGGTTTAGGGTGGTTGGGGGGGGTTAGGGGGTTTTAGGGGATGGGTTTGGGTGGGGGTTTAGGGTAGGCTTGGGTGAGGGGGTAGGGTAGATAGGTTTGGGTGGATGGGTTTGGGTAGGTTTGGGTGAGGGTTAGGGTAGATAGGGGGTAGGGGTAGATGGGTAGGGGGGTTTGGGTAGGTTGGATTAGTGACAAGGGCCAAATGGGATGGGGGGTGGGGATTGGGGAAAGAGATTAGGTCGGGATGTGGGGTGAAATAGGGTAAGTTGGGAAGGTGTACTAATACATTGTTCTTGTGGGATGCAGGCCGAGACGAGTTATGGATGAGGGCCCAGGTGCCACCCTTATTATTGATAGTATGGGTGAGCACGATGTACACAGGAGGAGTGGCAGCATGTTGCAGAGGTGGGGTTGATAGGGGTGAGGCACTACCACATGTAGTCCGGGAGGTGAGTCTGATGGTTTCCCTCATCGATAGATGGGACTCGGTGACCAACACCTTCCATATGCCGATGGGTGAGATGACGATCACCCTGAGAGGACGTCTACAGGATCCTGCGGTTTCCCATATTGGGGGCCCAGTTTATTCTATCTCTTTAGAGGCATCTGAGGAGCTACTAGCACCCATTTTTGGTGAGGGTGTAGTAGACCTGACATTCCATAGTGCTAGCATGAGCTATGGAGCGATGTATAGAGCTCATCCAGAGGAGATGAGGTTAGTGGTACTTTTGATGGAGGTAGTGTGCTGCTTCACACTGCCGGATGCAGAGGGGGGAGATTCCCGAGGTCACTGATGGGAGTCCTTCATGACATGGTGATACAATGGACACGGTTCATGGGCACCTACATTGCTTGACGCGTAGGTATATAGAGAGCTATGGGCCTATGTGACTGCGGAGGTTCAACATCTTGCATCATCATACTACTACATTGTTGGGCTTACTGAGCACATTGTTTGTGTTCGACTAGTGGGGATGCCCTAGGTAGATGCATTCCCATGAGAGAGTTTTGAGAGTTGGGTACAGCGGTGGGTACCGGCCATTGGAGAGGCCCGAGGTGCCAGAGCTACTCATGATGTAGCTTACTACTAGGAGGTTGTTGGAGGGGTTGTCCAGGGTGGACATCATTTGGAGGCCATATGTGGGCTTCCCCATATAGAAAGATGGCCACGAGCTAGATGGGCTACAACTATATCTATGGATAGAGGGGAGGAGAGTGGGAGAGCATGAGTGGATACCCATAGAGCGGGTTAGGCACCAGTTCGGGTTAGTCCAGGATGTACCACCTCCATTCCCACAGTATATGAGAGATGACGTGGAGAGACCTATGTCTCCACCATGACCCACCATGCCACTGATAGAGGAGGAGCAGCCAGTGGATTCATAGATTGATGATGTTGAGGTGCGAGATGGATACATAGTGGTGGGTAGCACAACTGAGAGCCATACCACCAAGGCCAGGGCAGCCAGACTTAGCCACCATCACAGTTCAGAGGGATGCCCTACAGGGGTAGGTGGCTACTTTGGTGATGTAGCTTGGGATTATGCGCAGGGGCTCACTTATAGTTTAGAGGCACAGTTGCCATCTTACAGCCCCCAGATAGCTACATTGCAGAGCTCCAGCTCGGGTAGGGGTAGGGACAGGTACCTACATAGGTGGAGGTAGGAGGGGGAGATGGAGATGGAGAGGAGGTAGGTAGAGAGGAGAGGAGAGTAGCCACCCCCACAGCAGCAGTAGGTACATAGATTTACAGGCTGGCATTGGCCACAAGCACAGGGGAGGGTTATGGTCTCAGGGCTCAGCCAGCCAGCAGATGCACACAAAGCACAGATTACTACCCTGCAGCCCAAATATAGGCACAGCATGCATAGCAAATTCTAGGGCCGACTCAAGCTAGTACCAATGCAGCAAAGCACAGGCTCAAGTGCAGGTAGAGTTCAGGACAGGGTCCCCTTATACAGGTACCCACAGGTAGTGAGACCCATGGCACCCCACAGATAGTGACCATGGTCAGATTCAGGGATGCCCTAGTAGAGGCATGATATTATCAGGATCATTTGTTAGCTGTTGGGCTAGATGTGCCCTCCTATGCCGAGTACAGAGCACAACAGGCCTCCAGTGAGAGGACTAGATCCCGCACTCACAGTGTGGAGAGTACAGGGGGCCGGCGAGCCCAGGGATAGGGTCGTGGTGAGGCCACTAGTGTGCAGAGGCCAGCCCTAGGTGAGGGGCCATCAGCAGGAGGTGAGGTAGGTGCCGGGCACTAGACAGGTGTGGCAGAGGGGTCGGGAGAGACACAGTCACAGGGAGCATTCCCGACATCAGATGGGGAGATGATTGACTTTATGGACCGCCTGCATGTGCCAGTCATTTTTGTATGGATTATATATGAGACCGGCCTACGTGCCAAAGAGATTTTGTATTTATTATTATTTTTTTACATGATACCGCCTGCGAGCCGAAGATATTTTTGTATTGATTTTTTTGTAGATGAGCATGATGCGATGTATGAGAGACACATGTTTTTTTTTGATGAGTGTACATTATTGTGATACATAGGTATTTATATGATGAGATGTATGAGGTTTAGATGATTATGTGTTGTGATGTGTATTTTATTTTACTTTCATTATGATATGAATGGATTAGGTGAGTTAGGCATGATGAGTCAGTCGGTTTAGTTGGATCGAGTCGGTTTAGGCATGGATCGAGTCGGGTTTTAGGCATGGATCGAGTCGGTTTAGGCATGGATCGAGTTTTAGGCATGGATCGAGTCAGGTCGGTTTAGGCATGGATCGAGTCAGGTTGGTTTAGGCATGGATCGAGTCAGGTTGGTTTAGGCATGGATCGAGTCAGTTGGTTTAGGCATGGATCGAGTCAGTTGGTTTAGGCATGGATCGAGTCAGTTGTCGTTTTAGCATGGATCGAATCATTATTTAGGCATGGATTATTTGTATTTTTTAGGTATGTGTTAATTTAATGAATGATATGTAATATGTGTTAATGTTGTATGAATGTAATGGTGTTGATGTTTAAATATGGGTTATAAATGAATATATGGTAATGGTAGTGGTAAAAGAGTATGTGGCTTAACATGAATTTTGTAGGTCGAATGATGTGGATATGGGATAGATTTCTGGGTTTTTGATATTAGGAAATCAGGTAAAGGTGGGGAAAATGGTTAGGGTAAAGAGTGGCCGAGCTAACCTTCCAGGGCCCCATGCCCTGGAAGTGCTACCTACATAGTCCCGGTGAAAAGGGACCTCAGACCGATGTAGTTCTCCCATGAGCTAGGGAAGAAGATGAAAATGAGTTGGTAGGTTTGTGGGCATGTAGTGGGTTTAGGTTTAATAGGTGTGGGTAGATGATAGTTAAAATGTTGCAGGTGAGGGTGATTATGGCGAAAGGGGAGGATGACCCCCAAAGGTAAGCGTCGAGGACCAAGTCCTATATAAGGTAATCAAAATGTAAACAAAGATGGTTAAAAGATAAGAGGGGGGAATAAAAAGCCACCTGATTGGGTAGAATCATACCGAGTAGATCATACCTTGAAAAGGGGTGATGAATACAAGACCCAAAGGCATTGCATGATTAACTATTCTACGGTGAAAGTAGTCACAGATCACCAAATGTCAAAATTCCAAGATGTCCCTTAAGGAAATTTAGGAAATGAGAGTGGAAATGGTAAGGTGGGTGAAAGGTAGTTAATTGTATATGTTTTGAGTGACAGGTCTTTTGGGCAAGAGGTCCGAGGTCACAATGGGCAAGTCCATGACTAAAAAGTGTTTTTGTTTTGATAGACTGATCGATGCGGGAAGTCTATATGGGATAAATAATATGGTACTCCTTGAGGTCTTCGTGAAGCTGATCGATGCGGGAAGCTTCATTTTCTCTTTTTTTTTTTTTTAAGCTTCACATAGTTGTCCTTCGAGGGAGCAGTCTATTTATAGTAGCAATTTGGTCGAGAGGAAGATGTCCTTTTGAGGGAGTCATCTTTTTATTAGAAGTTTGACTCAAGGAGTTTTGGTCCCATTGAGGTCTTTGAAATCATGGACAAGACCAAGGTGAAGGATAGGACTCTTGTTCAAAAGGTGAGGTGGAATGACCATGGGATCTCATCTAAAGGTAGATGAAAAGTATCCATGAGAATCATGCTATGTGTAGTGTCATGGTACACATATTCAAGAGAAGATAACAAGTGATGGTACTCACATGATTCTTGTTTAATCATTAGGGAGGTGGATGGAGTGGATAGCACTCAAGGGATGAGCCTGTGGAGAGAGACAAAGGGTGAGGTAGGACAATGAGTCAACAATAGAATGGTCAAAGATGTAATGTGTTAAGGGGCTCAGTTTGGGTTTACCCTCAAGCGAGGACAAACGATAGGCACCCGATCCATAGGTATGAGTTACGATGTATGGTCCAAGCCAATTAGGAGTGAATTTTCCCCATTTACTTTTTTTTTTTTTGGTTACGTGTTGATTTTCTTTCAAAACAAGGTCACCAACTTGGAAGGTTCATTCATGAACACATTTTCATAAGCACGTTTGATACATTGTTGGTAAACTTGAAGGTGATCCAGAGCATTAAGATGACATTCATCTAATAACTCTAGTTGTGCTAAGTGGTCCTGATGAAATTCATCATCAGTAAGCATGTCATGGAGAGAAATGCGGAGTGAGGGGATCTGGACTTCGAGAGGCAGAACAACCTCGGTACCATAGACCAGTGAAAAGGGTGTAGCCACAGTGGAAGTGTGAATACTAGTGCGGTATGCCCATAGAGAAAAAGGAATGTGCGTATGCCAATCCTTCCCAGTATCATCAACCACTTTCATGAGAATTTTATTGAGGGTTTTGTTAGTGGATTCAGGCTTGGCCATTGGTTTGTGGGTAATAAGGTGAGGAGAAACTAAGTTGAATGTCGAAGGCGTCACAAAGTTTTTGCAGTGTTTTGTTTTTGAATTGTTTTCCATTATCAGTGATGAGGCGATGAGGGACACCAAAGTGACAAATGATGTGATGGTTAATGAACTCACATATTTTCTCTTTTCATGGAGATGAGTGGTATGGCTTCCACCCATTTTGTGTAGTATTCGGTAGCGGTTATGATCCATTGATGACGTTGGGAAGAATGAGGATTGATTTCTCCGACAAGATCCAAACCCCATTGAGAGAAGGGCCAAAGGTCACGAGTGACCTGTAAGGCATGACTGGGTGTATGATGAAGGTTGGAATGTTGTTGACATTTCACACAATGTTTGACATAGTCACAACAATCATGGTTAAGGGTCACCAAGAATAGCCTAGGTGAAGAATACGCTTAGCAACAACAAGGCCACTAAAGTGACCTCCACATATGCCATCATGAACCTCCTTAATGGTATAAGGAATTTCAGAACTTGTGAGGCATCGTAAGAGAATACCATCAAAGCCATGCTTATAGAGGAGTCCCCCCAGGATAACAAAATGGGAGACCTTTTTAAGGAAGGCACGTTGTCCATTACGGTGAGATCAGGAGGTAAGATGGAGAGGGAAAGGTAGTCGAGTATTGTTTATACCAAAGGTCACTCGGTCGGGGTGTCATTTTGATTGAGTAAACATCATGAGGTAAATAAGAAGGTGAATGGAGGCATTGTATAGTGACAAATATTTTGGAATCGGTAGGGGAAGTGGGTATTTGGGAAGCTAAGCAGGCCATGGTATCTACAAATTTGTTGGTTGAACGTGGGATGGTTTGAAGGGTGTAACGATCAAAGGTGGTCAAAAGTATGTCTACATGATGTTTATACTTTTGAAGTATCTCATTACATGACATTGGTACATACCATTGACTTGGTTTATGACCAATTGTGAATCACCAAAGATGTGGATTGATTTGACATCTAGGGCATAGGTGGTCTGAGACCTAGTACGAGTGCTTCGTACTCGAAATATTGTTGGTGCATTCAAAGTCTAGTTTGAAAGACAAAGGCATGGGTTCTCCATCCAGAGGAATGAGGATAACACCAGCCCCACCCCCACACTGACACTTGGAACCATCGAAGAACAATGTCATTTGGTAAGGGGGTTCATCCAGGGAAAGGGTAGCAATGGATTCATCGGGAAAGTCAAAATTAGAGGGTTGGTCCCCGAAATAGGTGCATCAGCCAGTTGGTCGGTGATATCCTGGCCCTTAATGGACTTTTGGTGAATGAATTCAAGGTCAAGATCAGCTAAAAGCATAAGCCATCACGCGCGGCATGCTGATTTTGATAAGGTTTGGCATACATGAAGTGTAAAGGGTCGGTGTTGGTCACAACATAGGTTTTGTGGTTGAGTAGGTAATGGCGGAGTTTGGTGGTGACAAAAACTAAGGCTAAGAAAAAGCTTTTTCTGGATGGTTGTATCGGGTTTCATAGTCCAAAAGAGTATGGCTTATGTAATAAACCACCTACTCCCTATGTTGTTCATCATGATGAGCGAGCATGGCTCCCAAGGAATGATCGGTAGCTGATATGTATAGGTAAAAAGGTTGATCATCTTTCGGTGGAATGAGTATGGGTGGTTGGAGAAGGTATTGTTTTAGGGCCTCAAAAGCTTTGTGATAGTCATCATCCCATTTAAAGGAGACATCTTTCCTAAGTAGATGATGAAATGGTTGACACCGATCAGATAGTTGTGAAATGAAATGGTGAATGGACTACAATTTACCTTGCAGGCTACGGAGTTGTTTAAGGTTAGTGGGTGGAGGCATTTCCAGAATGGCCTTGACTTTAGCAGGGTCAACTTCTATACCACGGAGGGAAACAATAAATCCCAGGAGTTTTCCTAAGAGAACCACGAAGACACTTTTTAGGTTGAAGGTGGATGTAATATTTAATGAGGTGGTCAAAGATGGTTTTGAGGACAAAGGAGGTGCTCAGCGCGACGTTTAGATTTGGCCAAGAGATCATCCACGTAATCTTCCAATATGTGATGCATGATATCATGGAAGATGTAAGTCATAACACGCTGATATGTAGCACCAACATTTTTAAGGCCAAAAGGCATGACTCGATAGCAAAAAGGTTCCCAAGGGGTAATGAATGCGGTCTTGTGCTGATCTTCTAGGGGCAAGAAAAATTTGGTTATAACCCGAGAAACCATCCATGAGTGAGAGCATCTCATGACCAGCGGTAAGGTCAACCAGTTGATCAATACCGGGCAAGGGAAAGTCATCTTTCGGGTAGGTGAGGTTGAGGTCACGAAGTCCATGTAAATGTGAGTCCCCTGTTTCTTTAGTAATAGGGACAATGTTAGAAATCCAATGAGGATAATCAATGGGTAAGATGAAGGAAATGGAAAGAAGGCATGCTGAAGTTCTTCTTTGATGAGAAGAGCAATGCGAGGGTGCATTTTCCTCAGCTTTTGTTTGATAGGTTTGGCATCGGGAATGGTTACGATATTGTGGACCACTATGGTGGGGTCAATACCGGGCATGTCTGTGTAAGACCAAGTGAAAGCATGGTTATGATCTCGAGAGAAAAGAAGTGATGGCTTCTGTTCAAAGAACATCTAAAGATTGTCCGATCTTTAGGATGTGTGGGTCATCCTGAGTATGAATGTTGATCTCGATAGTCGATTCATTCAACATGGTTTGTGTCTCAAAGGGTAACGACCGATGAATATATGAGTCTTCTACACCAAGGTAGGTGAGTATGGATTCATCATCCTGACATTGAATGATGTTAATGGTAGGTGTGTCATCATCGATCATCTCAGGATACAGGAATGGGAGAGTGGAAGGGGCCTCACCTTCACGTTGATAAGTCAAAGGCCCCAAGGAAATGGTGTTTATGAAAAAAAAAAAAAAAAGTTAGGAGGGATAGATTCAGGATCCATCGACTCCATCGGTGAGGGTGGTGATGAAGGTGGAGAAGGGCTAGGGTCCTCAATGAGTTCAATGCGGGCCTATTTGGTAGGAGGTTCAGGGAAGCCGATACCACTCCGGTCATTATGTTTGTGGGTGGTACATGGAATAATGGTATGGCGGCCTTGCTCATAAAATCCAAAACCAAAACCCTTCCATGCACAATGGTGCAGGAAGGTGTGGGTGAAATGGTGATTGGTAAGTGATTGGAAGTCAAGGAAAATGGGTGGGGTTGTGATGGTGGTTCAGGTGTGTAGGTGGTAGTATCAAGTCCCCCATAGGTGAGACTAGTACGAAGATGAGGAGGACCATAAAGGAGGCATTCTCCTATACGGTGATCATAGCGAGGGTGTTGGTGAAGGCTTCCATACTCATGTGGAGTAAGGAATGTGTTGACACTATATAGGTGGTACTCCCCCAGAGTGAGGCATTGAAAAACACCTTCCAAGGGATCAGTGGTTGGTATGTGGGTAGCTGGTATGGATGATGTGTCGAAGGTCGATGCGGAGGTGGAGTTAATGGATTGGGAAGCTAATGGGTCAGCCATGGAGGTTATAGCAGTGGTAGGAATAGAGGAGGTATGTGTGGTGAAAGCAGCAGCTGTACTGGTAGGTGGGGGTGTAGGTGAAGTGGTATTGGTTGTGGAAGTAGATGGCTTGATAGGTATGAGCACATCATTGGGTCGGTAAAGCATGTTGCATGTTTTGAAAGGTGATGGGTCAGCTGGAATGGTATAAGTGTGTCCTTCATGTTCAAACTTTACACAACGATGCAAAGTGGAGGAACACAACCCATGACATGGATCCAGGGTCTACCAAGCAACAAGTTATATTGGAATTCCCCCTCCAAAACATAAAACAATTCTAGAATAGTGTGGGGGCCCACACAACGTGAAGGATGACAGTGCCTAGTGTGGAGGTGATAGCATCATTGAATGAATGCAACATGACCGGATGTTTATGCATGTAATTTTAGGTATGCACATTTGAGAAAATGCATGGGATGAAATGATGTTAATGCTAGCACCTCCATCAATCATCACATGGCATACCCATATGTCATCAATGTGGACAGAGATGAAGAGGGCTTGGGTCCGGGTCATCATTTTGGTATGGCGATCTCTCCTCTGAGAAGCTAGGGAGGCCACTTGGTGAACAAGGTGAGGTGAGGATGAAGGTGGTAATTTGGTGAGAGAGGCTACATGATGGGGTGTGATAATGGAGGCTACGGGTGTAGGGTCATTGGGTAAAACCTCAATAGATTGAAGAACCTCCATGAGGGCTTGATGATGGGATTCTGAGGTTTGGATGAGGTCATATAAGGACATTTTGAGGGAGATTGGTGTAGTTGTTTGAGCATGGTGTGATGTGTGATGCCATTAGAAATGGGGTATGTGGGGCCATGAGATAGTTATTTTAGGTATGGGTGTAGATGGTATGTTGGGTATAGGATTGGTTGGTGGGTCAGCTACCTTTTCTTTACCCTTCTTACACACATGTAGTGAGTGACATGTACCATGTTGATTTGAGGGAAGTTGTCAAATGGAGAAGGTGTAGGGTAAGTGGTATAATGACATGAAGGGAAAAAACCTACTAGAGGAGAAAATCCTGTGAGGTCAGTTGGGCACAACGACATTTGGGTGGTGGCGTGGCAAGTTCTCTGATGTGAACCATGTTAATTTCAAATTTTGTGTGTGGTTCTAGGAGCTGTGAGGGTGGAGGTTGTGGTTGTTGAGTGGGTAGTGTGGGAATGGGTGTAGGTGAAGCAGGATCCTCATCAAGAAGGTCATCATCATCAAAGTTGGTTTCGGTGGACACAATTGGATAAGGATGGTTTTCAAGGCCTTGCAGTTCTCCACATCATGCCCTGCACATGATGGTATGCAAAAATTTTGGTATCATCAAACCCCTTTGGCTTGGGTTTGAGGGGGTCATAAGGTCGGAGTGGCGGTAATGTGATAACAGAAGTCTCGAGGAGGTTGGTTAAAATTTTGGCATAGGACCCTGCTAGTGGATCACAATGGGAAGTGAATGTGGGTTTGGGTGTAGGTGTGGTTGGTTGTCGGGGAATTGTTTTTGGAAGTGTAGGAATGGGTCGAGCTATGGGTTTAGGTGCACGGTGTGGTTTGAGGTATCGGTCGGGTTCATTTGGGTAGGGGTATAGTAGATGGATGGGTAGGAGGGTGTGGGGTTGTTTTGACTACCTTGTTGTGGGGTAGTGGGGTTTTGTTTTTGGGTTGCACCTTCTTGGGTAAAGGTGATGTGGGTGTATGAGGTCTAGAAGGAAAAGTAGATGGAGGAAGAGGGTGAGTTACCCATGGGGATAACGGGGGTGCTATGAAGGTAGATGATGCGGGTCATGCTTGGGGTGTGAGGGACAATGACTGAAGTGTAGTGGGTAGTGAAGCAATGGCTGAAGGTATCGGAGGTATTGGTGGTAAAGAGACTAGGTGTGGGTATGAGTCATGTTGTGTGCCTGGGTAGGTTAGAGATTTGTGAGGAAGGAATGGGTGGTTGTGTTATTGGTTTATGGATGGGTGAAGGGTGCTTGACCATGTTGGGAAGCTGAGGTCTTAAGGTAGATGGGACAAGTGTGGGTGTGATTGGTGTAGTCGGGGTATGAGGCGATGAGTTTGTTTCTTTGGTTTGGGTGTCGGGGTAGGTGTGGTATTGACATTGGAGGATGTAGCTAAATCTAGTTTAATAGGTGGATGAGTAAGGCTAGTGATCGGGGTGACCCCTAAAGTGGTAATAGGTTTAGTGGAGGTAAATGTTGTGGGTATGGGTTTGGGTTTAGATATAGGTCGGGTTATGGGTAAGGGTGTGGTGTGAGTGCTAATAGGTATCATGGAAGGGGTTGTGACAACAATGAATGGTTGTATGTGGTTTGATGGGTGGAAATGTGTTTGGGTAGATAGTGGAGGTGTCATCGAGGGATCTCTGCATCTGTGTTGAGACAGGGAGTAAGAGGCACCCCCATAATAAAGCCCTATCCACATAATCCAAGTGATCGGCCAAACATGTGAGAATGGCACATTTGTGGGTGGAGTTGGTGAGGACCTAATGGGAATTCCCATAAAATGCATCTTAGAGATGGGGAATCGGCCAGCTTTAGCTTCTTCATGGGTAAGAGAGCTGAAAGTAGGTCTGTTGGATGTTGGGTAGCTGATGGAGAATGCTCACCAAGAGGCAAAAGGTATCTCCACCGGGTCTATGATGGGTGGAAGAGATGATGGGAGTTCCTCATAAGTGGAGGAATGGATAGGTGCTCCTCTGTGGGTGGAGGAGGTAATGGGTGCTCCTCTGGGGGGGAGAAGATAATAGGTGCTCCTCTGTGGGTGGAGGAGGTAATGGGTGCTCCTCTATGGGTGGAGGAGGTAATGGGAGCTCCTCTATGGGTTGAGGAGGTATGGTAGGTAAAGGTTCTCTAAGTGGAGAAGCTAGGGGTGAGATGGTCTCAATGTTAGTAGAAGACTCCTCCATAGGTGATGTAGGAGATGAAAGGTGTTCTTCTATTGGTGAAGGAATAGTGATGGTTGGTTCCAATGTGGAAGGAGGATTTCGGGCTAGGATTTCCTCTATGGAAGGGATGTGAGGTAATTGAGAGGTGACAAGTACCTCGTTAAAGATTGCGTGAACCTCACGGGTATGGGTATCATGAGTGGATGTCTCACCGTTTGATTGGATGAAGGGGCATGATTGGGAAATGGTTTTTAAAGATTTGTAGATTTTGGTTGGGGGTGGCATTGGGATTATCCATAGTCAACTCACCTTTCTCGAGCATTTCTTGGACAATATTCTTAAAAGTGATGTAGTTTCCATCACTATGACCCTTCACTCGGTGATAGTTACAGAAATCTTGTTCCTTATACCACGCGGGCATGGGGCGAGTAGCAGGGTCAAAACCAGTGTGTGGTTTTATGGGTGGAAGGGTGATGGCACCAGCTTTGATAAGATTTTCTAAGACAGAAGAGTAAGGTTCCCCAATTGGGGTATATTTTCATTGCTCTTGTCTGAATCAAACTTGATGGGTGATAGATTAGATGAGGGTGTAGCTTGATTGGATGGATGAGTGGGCCGCCTTGAGTACCACTACGTTAGCGGTACCTTTAGCCTTTGAATAATTGGTTGGTGGTTTGGAAGAAGAAGAGGTTTCATTCGACTTGAATGCCAAATTCTTATTTCATAATTGGATTTTCTTCTCTTCGATGGCCCGAATCTCTAACTTTCATGCCATAGTGAATGCCTCATCGAATGTTTGGAAAGTTTGGACCTGCAAGGTCGGGAGATATGTCTAGCACAAGCTCGTGTGAAGAGCTCGATGAGTTCAGTTTGGGCAAGTTGAAGGTAAGTTGATTGATCAAGCTCACACCAAGTGAAAAAAATCTGTGATAGATTCATCCTCGTACTGACGTGTGGAATATAGATCGGTCATGGTAACCTTCTTGGCGATATTGATAGAGAAATGATCCAAGAAAGCTTGGGCTACCTGATTGAATGAAAATATAGAGTGTTTGGGTAACCCACTATACCAATCTAATGCAGGTCCAGTGAGGGACATGGGAAAAGTTCTCAAAAGTAAGGCATCATCATGAGCAATCGAGATAACACCCATGTTTGAATGAGCGCAAATGTTGTTGTGGGTCTTCCTTACTATTGAAGTGTTGAATTTAGGCATTTCCCAATGCACAGGGTATGAACGGATAGGAATGGATGGGTGAATAGGCTCATTGCAAATCTCATCATAGGTGAGAGTGTTGTGGGAGCTGAAACCGATGCCTCCAGTGTCTGCATCTTATCCATCATCAATTTAATTAGGTCATTGGTGGGTTGTGATGATTGGATGCCTCCTATAGCATGAGGAGGTTGGTTTTGGGTATATAATGGGGTGGCATTCCAGTGTATGGGGCTGCCATGTAAGGTGGTGGAGAAGAAGGTAATGAAATAGGGGTACATACCCGAATGAATAATAGATGAAACAGGTGGTTGTTGGTAGTATGTATATGGGGGAGGAAGGGTCATGGTAACCCTAGTGGCAATAGGGGCTAATGATTGTGGAATGGAAAGAACTACATTCTAAAATGGGGTAGGGGTCACCGACACTAGAGGTGGGAACGTAGCTACAGGTATGTGTGAGACATGAGGGGTGGATGAGGTTGTGTTTGGGGTAATCGTCGAGGGTATGGTGGATGTAATGGGTGCCACAGAGATAACAGAGATGTGCGGTAGTCATGGCAGGTATAGAACCTAACTACAAAATGACTGGGGGTAAGGTGGATGTGGGTAGCACGGAGCCAGATGGGGCTGATGTGGAAGTGGGTGTGAGAGTTGGGGGGATAGATACGGGCATGTCATATATCAACTGACCCGAGGCATCTCGAGTGGATGAGTGGGAGAGGTAAAACTACAAGGCGGCAGGGTTCTGGTCAAGGAGTCATGTGAAACTCCTCATCTCCGGTAGTGATATTAGTAGGTTGGATAGGATCCATGGCTGGTGATAAAATAGAAGGTGGTGAAGGACTAGGGAGTGGTTGGCAACTGGCATGGAACACGAGGGCATTCACTTGTCTTGGGTCAACACCATGTGAACCAAACTAGATTGATCGGTAGGGCTGCTTCTCTGTAAATGATATAGAGAACAACAGAAAAATAGTGAATCTGGTGATAAAAAAAAAAAATGGATGAAGTAACAAATGGTGGGTGGAATGTGAAATAGGCTAACCGATGCCGGTTAGGAAAAACCGACGCGTGTCGGTCAGGGGTAACCACTGCTGGTCACTATAGAAAATAGACAGTGAGTAAACAACAAGGCAGAAGGCAAAATCTGACAAGTATGCCAAATCTGGGGATGTGTAAAATGTCAATGGGAAAAATGACAGTGACAGAGACTGTGGAAAGTGGAAAAAAGTGAAGTGAAATGTCCTTTTGAGTAGGTTAGCAAAAGGACCTAGAACCGACGTCGGTTGGGTTTAACCGATGGCGGTCAGAGGTAACCGATGATGGTTACTTGTGAAATTGAAATAGTGATGAGAAAAAGTGGTTGTGAATTAAAATTTGATGTGGAATCAGACCCAAAATTCTAGGAATGATGGTGATATGGCCCAGGCACACTCAGGTGAAGCCGGAATACACCAGCTATGATGAGGAGCATGCAAGGATGAAAAAAAAAAGTGATGAACGTGATCTTTCACCTCAAAATGCAAGCCAAGTAGAAACACTAAGAAAATGTGATCCTAAGAGTGCCCTTTTCTATTATGTTTGTTTAGCTTATGCTATTTAGGGACTGACACATGAATTGTGAAATAGAGTTTTTGGTGAGGATGGCTTCCTACAAAGAAGGAGATCTAAAGGGTGAGGTTTCAGGTATGTTATGGTGGGGGGGGCTTCACTCTGAAGTATGACTCGACAGAGCAAATGAGTTGGTGCCCACTTGTGTCGTGATCGTGTGATCACCTACAACTTCTTCTAGGTAAGATGTTGTTTAAGAATGTATGTATTTGAATTTTTGTGTGGTTTGGTAAGACTCAGAGAAAGAGAAAAGGATAGAAGTGCTTTTCTACGATTCGTTTGTCAACCATCAGCTGGTCATGACCTCCAACATATAGGTTGCCCTCATTTAATGTGAGCTAATGCAATAAATCAGAATGAAATGTGATTGTTTTTAAACCCAAATCAAAAATGTGAAATTGGATGACACAATAAGATGAAGAGGAAGAGGGATGCTCTTTCACTACAATGCAGAAAACATGAAGAAATGATTCTTTTTAAATACACCAAAAGAAAAGTTTCCTTTAGAGAAAATAGAAAGAAGAAGTGGATTACCAGGGAAGAAAATTAGTGTGTACGCTTTTTTTTTTTTTTAGAAAGGAAACAAACACACAATTTTTTCCTAGGAATGAATGAAATGCAAGGAACCCCGGATGGGTCCCACCGGGCATGCCAAAATGTTTCACCTTTTTCTTAGATTGTTTCTTTGAATTGTTGATGAAACAGATAGGGTAATGGGCATAGGAGGAATACCTGTTCAAATGTCGGTTGATGGGTTGTTGCACGCGTATGACTTCCAATCCACAGCTGACCATGAGAGCTTCCTTTTGGCTAGGAGGAACTACCTATAATGAAAACAAGACCACCAGAAAGAATTAAACAATATGGGCAGTGAACTACCTAGCGTGAGCTAGATCCGGGAAGCATGGTACTTCCTAGATGGTTGTCAGTCCACTATTTTAAACAAATTAATGTTGTAAAACAAAGTAAATCCTATTGTTATTTTAAAATGATTTAGGTATCTCACTTAAAAACACAATAAGAAAATAGATCTAATCTAACAAGCTAAGCTAGAATAGAATCCAAGGTCAAATGGTTAGTTTTGGGTCTCTGCAGGTCTGATAAAGGTCTCGGGTAGGTCACAGGTGAGTGAGGGTGAGGTAAAATTAGGTGGGTAGGTCTCTGTTTAAGGCTATGTGTGGGAAAACACAGAGACCGGCGTCGGTCAGGGGTGACCGACCATGGTTAGGTATAATCGGCGCCGATTACTGTGAGATCTGGAAATGTCACGAAAATGGGGTTTTGGTCTCCTTTGTGATTACACAAAGGATTTTGGTTGGTCGGGATGAGGTAATGGGTGACTGGAGTAGGATTTTGTGAGGTTTTGATGGGTCTATGGAGGTGAAAATGTTGGAGAAGGTCAATAGGGAGCAAGATAAACAATGGATGATAAAATAATGATGAAATGAAATAACCAGGAAAGTATGATGTTGTACTTACTTGGATTTCATTCTGAAGGTCTATGTGTGAAGGATGGAGGTGCTTGATGATGGGTTTGAAGGCTGCAAGTGATCACCAACTGAAGAAAATCTTCTGCATGGGCTGCATGCACACTCCTCTTTGCTTAGATAGATCAAAACGTGGCTGGGATGGCTGTGTAGGAGAAGATCCTCAATCTCCTTCCTTGGATGTGAGTTCTTGCTGGAATTGGCTCTCTGAAGATGCGTTATCTCTCTGAGATTTGTTCTTGTTCATCAACTTTCTTGCTTCCAACTTCCAAGTTCCAAGTTCCAACCTTGAGAATAAGGTTGTTTTGGGTTAAAAGGGGTAACCGATGGGGTCCGCTTAACCGGCGATGATGGTTAGGGGTAACCGACGTCGGTCAAGGTGGGATTTCCTAGGTTTACTAAACTTAGGGAGATCCTCCTGATTTCCTCGATCTCATGTCATTATCCCATGGATTAGACTCGGAGCCTCTTGTGAGCATGCGGGAATGTGGTTAGAGGGAATGTAGGCATTGATTTTTAGGGTTTGGGTAAGTCTTAGTTAGTTATGGTAACTTGCTAAGAATAGGTCTTAGGTTGAGTTAGCTTGGTGAGGTGTCTAAGTGAATGTATGTGTAGATATTATTTAAATAATATATTTAAATAATAAATATAGTGAGGATAAAGCATTATAAGTATGAGGAGTGTATTATGTGTTCATAGAACAATAAGGTATGTGCTTGGTAATTTCACATAGGTGACCTTGTGCTCAAAGAAAATAAAAAAGAACATGAATTCAATTACATCTCTCAAAGTTAATTTTAAAACCAATTGGATTAGCCCTTGTGTGGTTACTAAAAGGATTGGATATTGTGTTGATCATTTGTCCTCTTTTAAATCAAAACCTATCAAAAATAACATGAACATCATGAACCATAGAAAATATTACACTTGAACCTATTATTAGGTAGTTATGATGATACCCCTTTTTCTTATACATTTCTATTTTTAAAAACATAACAAATAAATTCAAGTAATTCCATAGTACAATAACATTTAAATACATAGAAAAATACAAAATATTGACCTTTTGTAATTTGTTTGGATATATTTTTACTTTATATATGGTGTTTCTCAAATTGAATTGATAGATAATGCATGTATTGTTTACACACATGCATTCATGTAGATATCTTAAGCTTATTGCAAAGAAATTCATGAATTTTTACACAATGATAGGAGCCAACCGTGTTCATTACACTAATATTTTGGGGCATCCCTTAATTATATACACATGTTTTTGTTTCATTATATGTTACTTTACACCTTCCTCATCATTCTTGATTACATACACAGTGTTTATTGCTACCGATTGGGTTGATAGTACTAACACATGTCTTGTGCAATACTAGTCTATTTTGCTATTTGTTTCTTGTCACTATTAATTTTATCTATAATTTTTCATATGTTATTGTCACTATTTTTATACGGATTTAATAATTTCTTGTTTACCACATGATTTGACTTGATTGTCTTTTTATGATTACAATATAATGATTGTTTTCTTGATATGACCTAACTACCTTTCTTATCTTGTGACAACATGGATGTCACATGTTTGTGGCTCCATTTCTATATTGTTTATATGCACTTAGTTTTTTTGAATATGATACATTATGTCTCTTATTGTGATTATCTTGTGACACCGTGGTGTCACATGTTTGTACTTTTATCCCTACATATGAATTGTTTCCATACTATATAGATTACTTGAATTTACACTAGTTTATTTACTATTGTTTATGACATGTTTCATATTGCAGACGATGTTTCTATACTTATTTTACTAGGAATTAGGAAATGATTGTTGATTTTTTTGGTTGTTAGTATTTTCTTCCCACATTTATTCTTGTTTGTGTCTCTTTACATGTTACAATTTCCACAGGCCATGGTTCCATAGATGTGTAACACATATTTATACATATAGGTTCTCAAACGTGGCCACCAATATAATCTTCAATGTGATCGTATACATATTATGAGACATATATTACATTGGAAAACATATATTCTTTTCATTCATGCACTCAAATGATTTCTCACACGTGATTCAAAAGAGGGTTACATTTATTGAGCTATTTCTATAGTTACAAATAGATTACAAAATATAGAAATAAAATATTTATAGGTTTTATATCCTTATGAAAGGTCAAATAGACTAAAATTTTGTATAATAAAAACAAGATAAAAACCGTATATTATAGTCATGACCGTGGTCTAGTCTTGAATATTTTCTTATGTTCCCAAATAGAGGCAGATTCACTTAATTTTTCAATTTATACATATTCTATTACATATTTACATGATTTTCATATAGTTATAGATAAAATTTGAAAATTAAGAGACAATTATATAGGGCATGAGTACTTCATTTCTTCTTTAGCGAACTATATAGATTGATTGCAAAAATAGGGTTTCGGTCATGGGCCTCCTTCTCCCCATTGATTTTTAAAATTTCAACATAATCAATTTCATTTATCTTGTAACACATTATTGAGGCATGGAAATCTCCATTCCTTATGAGGTTTAATTGTTTAAAATTATAAAAAATTGGGCCTAGATCCATCTACATTGGTTTCCTTCATGAGTCTAGTTTAAAGTGTCAAAGTAGCTAGTGTCTTAATAGACTGATCTTCCTATTTCTCTCAACAGATTTAAAAATTAGGATACATCGAAGTAAAAGAGTTCTTCATACAATAATTCCTTCCTCTCTACAGATTTGAAAAGGGGAAAATATGGATCATATCCTCAATCTATTCGATGTTGGGATGTGCCTAACACTCAAGTTTCTCCTTAGGCATAATGTTGGTGATTGATGACCCGAACCCTTTGGTATTTCAGCAATAACTATAATTCTCCATGGCATGACCTTAATTAGGATCTCCTCCCTTAGAAAAATGAACAAACACATTCCTTCAATTTTTAATCTATTTAATTACGTTTTTTCATAGTTTAAAGGTATATATATATATATATATATATATATATATATATATATATATATGGATTCTAAATATTTTATGTTAAATTTCAGTTTCTATCATTAAAGTTGACTACATTCTCTATTGCAAGTTCTATCATAGATCATGCTAATACAAAATAATCACAGAACCAATTTCAATTGAAGAAACAATGTGTGTGTAAACTCATGTATGTTTTCCTTTAAGCATGAAATTTTCAAGTACACACTTAAAGGGGAGCATAGACACTAAAATTTGATTAATTTTCCTTGTGCAATTCCAAGTTTAACCATGTTCCTATTTTTTGTTGGTAACGAGGTTCCTAATTTCACAAATGAAATCATGGAACCCCTTATACTTTCTCGAGGTACTTCGAGTTTGTGCACAAAAAAATTGTTTTATCTAATGCACAATACTTTTGGTTTGAAGTCATATTTCCATTCCTTTGCTATATTTCATAGTGTTGTTGTTACCTTATATAAATTTTACATACATAGAAACACTTGTTTCCTATTATGGAAATATATTTCACATAATTTCACAATTCAAGACCACACACCCATATGTTTGTATCATGTTTCTAAAGTGTGAAATGTTGCATAATGTCATTTTTGTAAGATTACTTAACTTCCTTATTATCCCTTGCAATATCAAAAATTATTATCAAAAATTTTGTATCCCCCTCATATTTAAACAAGATTCCATAAAATCTCCTTGTGTAGCTATACTAAGAAGCCTATGATCCTTTTAATGCTCCACAAGAGTTACATTTCTTATGATTGTACAATACAATTATGAGATCTTGTACATTCCCAAGCTTAATATAACTGATGAATTCTACACAACATTATGTTAGAATTAAAATGGACTTAGGGGTGAATCAATACTTTTAAACCTTTTCTTAATTCATTTAAGTTGTATATACCATTAAAATCACAAAATCAACCTTCATTAACCATCATGAACATATTACGCAAGATCGACTATACACATGAATGAAAGAGTACACAAGACACCACATATGAAGTGGGAAATGATAAAGGGAAGAAAACCCAGTGAAACCTATGCTAATATTACTCATAACAAAGGAATATTACACATCACACAAGATTTGTTTAGTGAAGCACCCACTTCACAAGGAGAACCTACTCCTATTTAGTATATCACCCACTATAGAAGGAGGCTACTACCCCCTAACATGATATATAACCCACTTAACCACTTGATGAATAATATCACTTATATATGTTGCTCTATAACATATTGTGATCAAAAATCCATCTCACACATTTCAAAAACCCTCTCAAACAACACTCTCTTCTACCTCTCTAAATCTTGTTTCTCCATGATCTTATTAGGTATAATGACCTTGAATACCTTATACTATGTCCTTATCACCTTCTCATGCTTATTATTATCTCTTCCTTAGATCCCTCTAGCACACTCTTTCACTTCCTCTAGCACACACTTTCCTCTCCCATAACCACTAGCTCAAATGAGCAAATACAATGACCTTTTATACATGACTCAACTCCTAAAAATATATAGTTTTTCCATGACCATTACGTTAGGTCTTACCAAAAATAAAATGCATATAGGAAATCTTATAAATTTGCATGAAATGACCATATAGGTCGACATTAGACTAAGACACTAAATATCAACAATTAGGCCTAATATAGTAGTTGGCTCTCCATCGAGCACTCCATGGACTCCAAGGGAACAAATAAATTCCATCAAGACACAAAATGATCCAAAAATGTCATACACATCCTCTCAACTTCTTATACCATATTAGGAACATATACACTATCCATTTTCTTCATGTCACCACCAAGTAGGATTGTTTCCTACTCAATCTCACAGGCACCTTTAAGCAGGACCAAAATTCAAAGATGAAGACAAAGATCTCACAAAACACATCAACCATGGAATGAAACCGCTAATTGGAAATCTAATTACGTGAGGAATTCTTAAAAAACTTTATACCTAATTAATAAACCCATAGAATGATAAAAAAATTCCTTCAAGCTACATGAAATGCCCGAAACTAGTCTTAGAAGTAGGACCTTATCAACCCTATGATGAGACATTAAAAAAACTATAAATTCTTGGAATAGGATAAATTTTAACCTCTCATCACTCTCTAATTTATAGAAATCATGAGCCAAGTAAATATATTGGTATTTTGAACCAATTCCATAAAAATACCATCATTTTCCTTAACCCTATCAAGTAGCTCAACTTGTGTCCTAAACCTTGCCAACAAAGTTTGGCTTGTATACCTTAACCAAAGAATGCATCATGTCACATTGGATGTTTACAACAACATAAAATTCATTAGACACTTCCTCTTAGGCCACACATGCCCAAGTACCTCCTTTTACCATGACTTGTTAAAACTTCATATTAGGCCTACAAACTAGGTTTGACATTTGGACCTGTGCAAATTCTAAATGGATTCACCAAGATATGAAATAACCTAAAAATATGTCATATCTCACCATATACTTAGAAAATAAATTTATACATTTTATCTAATGTAAAACCTATGATTAATACAAAATTTATTGAAAAATATAAATCAAAGTGGGTGGGTATCTCATATAGTCAAGACTCCAAATCACCACCATTTGAAATATGGGAGAGTCCATTCAATCCTCCAATCATTAAAATTTATGATTCAGGTGAATTTTGATCACACACGAAATTTTTATTCCATCGCTCGTGAACTAGGGTTTAGGTAGGGTGTTTGAAATCATTGGCTTCTTAGCAATCATTCATAAAGATTAGGGCCTCATTTTATCTCATTCCAAATTTGAAAACTTCTTAGGTCCATGCATCAACATAATTAAAAGGATCAAGTACCCATGAAAAATTTTCACATTCCAATTTACACTAATCATTTCATATCAAACTGGAAAATGTACCTTCTTGAGCTTGATAGGACTCAAATAAACATACCTTACAAGATTCTCATCATAGAGAATTGAAACTTTTCCTAAATATATAGGAAAATATCTCTCAACTTTCAAAATTATTGATTGATTATATTGATCTCTCGAGTTTTACGAACGACCTAAATTTCCTAGATAGGTCATAGAATTAGGTCTTTTTAGGCCTAGATAGAATATACAAACATTATACCTTAGCTAAACAAATCTTTAAAGGGACATAACATAATTGAGACTACATGTCTCACACATATGCATTACCTCATGGTACAACACACCTTTTCAACTGATTATCTTACTCCATTATGCCACCAAGCACCTAGACTAGGTCTAGATGAATACCTACACACTATGCTCCAACCCTACATTCATTTTCATAGACCTATATGAGTTTCTCAAAACATCAAAAATATGATCTAAATTACTCTAACATTATTCATAAGTATCCATGCATATTAAACCTTCATGTTCTATCACCTATGCATATTATACCTCTTGATTTGACCTATTTGACCAAAAAAATCTCACTATCTCTACTCCTGTAATCATGTAACTCAATATATACTCATGCCATAATCACTAAAGTATTCCTGTTACACTCATTGAAATCATCCTTTTCATTAATGTACTTGTACCTTTTTCATCAATGACAAAAAAAACACACACATACAAACAATTTCACCCTTTGTCATTTATAGAAAACAACCTAGCACTTCTCCTTCTTTATACATGAATGATAAAGCACATACATGTAGCACATATTATTAATATTCAACAACATATTAAGATCATATATTTGTTAGAAATATCATCCAAATCATCAAATGATCTCAAGTTCATGTTACTCTACTTATTGACTCTTTATTAAATTCATCATGTCATAAGAGAATTGTATCTCCTTGGGAAGATGTAAAACATAAGATACATAGTGAAATAGCTAATCCTTGAGAGAAAACATCATGATAGACTCATACTCAGTCCTATCCATTTGTGAGAAACCTTCGAATTTATTTAATCATGTTATACACAGATTGAAAACACCTTTAGGACTAAGATCCATAAACCTCTCTTTCGAAAAAAAAATTCCTAACTTCATCTTACTATAGGATCATACACAACACATGAAACAATTACTTATAACCCTCCCGAAAACATACCAACATAATCTAACTATCTATGTAAACACAAGATCACATACCTTGCAAACATGTCATGAAAGATGGGTCATATAAAATGCCAAAAACCCGAGAACACTCTTCAATATTTTTAATATTATTTTCATGTAAACATAGCTTGTTTGACCATATGACAAGATCCCCTTTAACTATAATTAGAAAAAATAAACATTTTGTAAAACTATCCCTTCTTGAAACATTAGACACACTTTGAAGATCAAAAACAGGTCACCTTGTCTTTTGAATACTTCATACACATGTTAGACATTATTATAACTCTTTATAACATATTGTACCATGTCATGATGCATTCTTCAAACATAATCTTACTTACGTAATACTCCTATATTCACTTCTTAAGTATAATGAACATTCAAGATATCCCTCAACTCATGTAATCTTACACAATACCATGAAACTTCATGCACAACCAACAACAAATTATTCTCTTACACTCCTTGACATCATCCTTTGTCATTAATGAACTTGCAAATTTCACATCACTGAAAAAAATAGGATACACATGTTAACACATAGATGTCTAACACATGTGTAATCCAACCCTTACATTGTGTGGTCACTTAACTTGACCTCAAAATGAACATAAACTTTTTGGGTATTATGATTTTGGAAACTAGTGTGCACACGTCCACATTGGAAGTAAGGCTTGGGAAACTCCAAATTATTTTCATGTGCCCTTAAAGAAATAAAATTTATCATATATACACTCTTTGAAATGAACATGGTAAAATGTTAAGTGCAGACACTACACGCAAATGGTAATTATTCCCCCTTTACTTAAATTGGGAGCACACGAATCTAATTCATCATCTCTTTACTTTGTGGTGTTGGGACGAATTTGAAATATGGATAAGTATGAATGAGAATGTGTTTGAAAAAGTGTCCAAGAAAACATAAATTGTAGAGAACCAAACATGTACACGACTATGCAATGTAGGAAAAAAATAATCTAATTAAAAATTTTCAAGTTAATCAAGGAGAAGATCAAATCACGAAAAAATAAAGGTGTCATAATTATTTTTTTAGTGACAATATCAGCTTACAGAATTTACATGTCATGATAGGAATATAAATCCATCTCAAATGAGTAATTTTATTTACCCTCCCATACACATCATCCTGCATTAGAATCTAGAAATGTGTGTGGATCATATTGAGACTTTTGATGATCCTTAGAAAAAATTAATGAAGATAATCTTCTTTGTAGAGGATATTCAGACATATTACGAATTTCTAGAAGCCCAACTTGGCATTTAATCTGATTGAACCATATATCTACCATGTAAATAATGTTTCAAATCTGGGTTGTGATAGTTCATACTACCATTAATGATTGTAAACAAAATCACTTAGGTTTTCCTATAAATACCTAAACTAAACTCTTTGTAAAGGTATTGGAATTTTGAATAGAAAAGCTTATAAGATTTTTTTACAGATTTTACTTCTCTCATTTTGTTTTCATTATTTTTGGCCTAAATTAGCATTGACGAGCCTTTTGAATTCCCATTACAAACCCCGTTTTTCCCACTTTCATCATTATTACCTTGTATTGAACTAATATTAGCTTTATTGTAAATAATACTTTCGTTGACTTAAAGAGAAGTTTTGTGCATAAATATTGGTTATATTTTATATTTCATATGATTTCTTGGATTGATTGATATAAGTTGATTTTTGTGCTAACAAATGTGAATAGAATAAAATTCACAAGTATAGTGTAGGACTCTCATGAACCTAGCACAAGAATCAAACAACGGACTCGCATGACTCACATAGTGAAGCGCAAGATTCTACGCAGATAACACAAGGTTTTCATAACTCATGCATCAAATATTCATAAATTTCATCAAGGGGATTTTTTCTGCTAAGATGGAAAATGCCTCTTCAAGGATCATTCAAAGTTAACATGGTTTAGGATTTGCATTAAAAGTCTAACTGGCAGTAACTAGTCCGTATTTTGTTAAATTTCCACTATACGAGGAATGTGATTACTCGATTTTGTATAGTCTCTAGTGATATCCAGAATCATTCAAGTGCCAATTATAATAATTCCACTTTTATTCATAATATCGATGCGATCAACATGTAACATGCATGATGACACTTCAACTTAATGGTTACCATTTCTATTATTTTTCTTATATAAGTTTGTTCGAGTTAAATCTTAGATGAAACTCTTGCATGTAAATTAGAATAAGTAAGTTCTATTAAATAAGATATTCAATTAACCTAATATATAAGGTGTCCTCATCATGAATAATCATCATTATGGGAAGAAAATAAATGTATTGATACATCCTTGTTAAATAAAAAGTGCATAATTTTGAAATTAATTATGTTTCTTTAAATATTACGTTGCAAGCAGATCATAGGGAAGGAGAAAGGGCCACTCCTATCCAATGTGAAGGGAATTGTTGTTTATTTCTTGTTTATTTAGTTACTCATTTTCAAGCATTACCAGATTTTTATTATTTAAAACTATTATTCTACTTTTGCATGTTGCAATTCCTTTAAAGTTACAGAGTTAGGAGTATTTGTGATTTGTTTTTCTCTCATCAAGTTTTAATAAGATAGGATATATTCTTAGTTATACCATTTTTAATTCTTTAGTTAATTTAGTTGCATGTTTAATATAGTTTTCTTTGTTCTTTGTTATAAATAACCATGGACACCACCCTGGTATTGAAAAATATTGAATGATTAAAGTGTGATTTTCAATGACACTCATAAATATTTTTGCCATCCTTGCTGGGATTTCTAAAGGTGTTATCAAAGATTAAGGTACTAAATTGAGTGTTTCATGATAATATGGTTGGTTTCCATTAATAATTTCCTTTTCCATACTCTTTCTTTTGAATATATAGGGTATTTTAGTGACAACAAGTATATTTTCTGGGATTTTGGAGTATGTGGAATAAGGTGATCAAATAAGCACTTATTGTTAGCGATCTATTATTCATCATGTTATAATTTTATGTTTACACCTATAATTCATCAAGATACGTTTGTAAGAAAACCCTTATAACCCCCTTAAAAATCTACCACGTACACTAATTGAGCAACAAGAGAGGATGGAGGATGGAGTAGAAAATCCTAATGGAGAAAAAAAGGGTGATCCACCACTAGAAAGGACATCCATTTATCCCATGTTATTGGATCCCAATGAATAAGGCCCTATGAAAAATCTCTCCTCTTTAATCCTACTAAAATTTAGGGGTTTAGTCTTGGAATATCTGATATAATTTTATTTGAATTGAAAGTGATATGCAGGACTGTGATTATACCTAAGACACTTAGAAATTATTTTTTTCCCCTAACCATGAAATATACAATAATGAGATAATGGGTCTAGCCCCCAACTCTATCCATACTTGGAAGAGATGGAAATAGTTTTTGGACTAGTACCAAGATTATTTTAGGGTTAGAGACTGTAGGGAAGAAATCTTTATGATACACTAGAAGGAATATGAAAGTGTAGCACATTACATTGATTGATTTCTTTTCCTTCATAGGATGTGTGCACAAGCCAAAACATTACCCTTTTAAATACAATATTTCCCAAATTATTAGATGAGGAAACTCAAGAGGATTTTAACTTAATGGGAAAGGGAGATATGAACAAACTTGAGTTTACAAACATTATTGATCTTTGTAGGAATTATTCCCAAACTCACCCAAATTTGCGTAAACATAAAGGAAAGATTGTCAATGGAGATATATATATAAACTAACAAAAGAAATAATAATCTTAGGAACAAATATTTTGGTACAACTTAATATAATAATGGATTTTAAAATCCAAGAACACCGAACCATTGTTCATATATTGTCCTAGATGCGAGGGATTAGCATGGAATTAAATATTTCCTATTAGATAAAACCAATGTTTGTATTTTTGTGATTTGAAATATGCAACTCATTAATGTGGATTATTACCTTTTCTTAATATTCATCTCAAACAATAGACAAAGTGAGATGTAAGTTAACTATGTACCTTAAAGGTAAGGAAGTAATTTTTCTTCAAACCAAAACCAACGTTATACCCCAAAGACCCAATGGTTACCTAATCAATGAAACACACAATATTCCCATCCTAAATCTTGGAATCAAAAATATCCACAAGAATTTGGTCCATAATAATATGATATGCAACCAACATTTTATTAGCAACCATGGACTTTGAAAAACCAAATTTCACCATCATTCCAACAATTTAACCCTCAATATAAGAAAATGGAATGTTTCTCAAGGATCTAGTTAACCATTTTATAATCAAATAATGCCACAGAGACAAAAACAAATCCTTGTTAACTAGCCCAACAACTTCAATCCCGCTTAAACAATGAGTGCAAACTCAAATTCCAAAGACATAGACTATGCCTAATCCAAAGAATGCTAGGAAAGGAAATCAAACATATATTGTTGAAACTGATAATATACATATAATATATTCCATTGAATGTGATAATGTACGACTAATCTCGGAAAGATTACTTTCAAACCCTCTTCACTAATCTAGAAGAAGTTTCATGATGAAATAAGGAAAAGATGAGACACAACCTAAGAATAATTTTAGAAAGTCATCTAATTCATTTCCAAAAACGCCATTCCCATATTGGTTCTTAAGTTAAGACAATACTCTAAACCAAGAGGGACTTGAATCATATTTTATTTAGGGATTTGGGAAATTAAGTATAAGGATTCCTTTTTTGCAAGTTCTTATAGATATTCAAGAATTATACAAAACAATAAAAGAAGTGTGTGTCAAAATCCAATGGGAAGGAAGAGAAACCAATAAAGGACCATGAAGGTGGATCATAAATTGACCAAAGGTGTGTTGGAAGGAAAGATGATTCCTCCAAAATATGGTGATCTTGGAAGTCCTATAGTCACAGCTTTGTATTGTAATGTGTAGATCACAATTATTTTGATTAACTTGGGTTTTTAATTAATGTAATGACTACAAATACCTTTTCAAGGATATCTCATCCTAATTTATAGGAAACTCTAGTGGTCTTCCAAATTGTCAATAAATCTATAGCTACGCCAAAAGGAGTATTAGACGATGTAATAATCATAATTGAATTACGGTATTATTTTTTATACTTCATGGTTATTAAGACTAATAATAAGAAAATTGGACATTTCTTAATCGTAGAATGTCCATGGATGGCCACCTATAACACTTATCAGACGTAAGACAGAGATATAAAAATCACTAATAGATAGGATGCCTTGAAAATATCTCTCGGACCTAGCTAAAAACCTTTTTTTCTATTTCATGCAATCAATCACACATTATTGACTCAAAATAAACGAGGATGTTGTGTGCTCATTAACTATTGTAATATTACAACAACACTCGTAGAAAGTTTAGAACTATGATTCATCCGAACTATACTCATAGAAAGAAAGAAGATATATTAGATGAAAACATGTGGCCATTAATCTCGCCCTTTACAAGAAACATTAACCTTACTCAGCATTTTTTGTTCATAACATCTCCATAAATGCATTGACATAGGTTTCCACCTCATAAATGCCCCGGGTATGAATATCTAGTCCATTTTGTTATAATTCTTCATTGACATATGCAAAAAGGTGTTTTGGAAGGACTAGATGTTACGTTTTGTCGTTAGGAAGGGGCCACATGGTACTAATGTTCTAATTTTGCATTGGGGGTCACTTTTGGACCATGGCGACTTAAAAAGGGAAAAGTAACTTAAGTTACTTTTATTTTATTGGCCCTTCCAAGGGAAAAATGTGACTAGGGTTTATTGGGGCTCTTTTGCCTTGGAGAAGTTATATAAGGAGTTGGGGAGAAAGGAAAGGCATTCTTGCATACCTAATTATCTCCTTTCATGTGCAACTGTTGTTTGCAAATCTATAGCTTGTGGAGTGAAATCCCACAGGAACCCTAGCTTCGGTGGTGAGAGATCCATCCCTAGCTAGCAGGGCATTCTTCGGTAGTGAAAGATCTACCCTAGCTTGTCATTTTGGAGCTGTTTTCAGGGCTGATTTACAGAGATATTTTCGAGGGTTTTAGAGATAGGGTTTTGAGGGTTTTGAGATAATTTGTGAAGATAATCAGTGGGTTTTCATATCAGACTTACGGCAGCAATAAAGAAAGGGTTTGGCATCATTTCTTGAGGATTTCAAAGGGGTTTTGACCATCTACCAAAAAGGGTGACTTGTTTTGGAGATTGCAGCCTTTATTTGGAGGGTTTCCAGTTGGCCATTTTCAGATCTGAGGGTTGGAATATCATCTTCTATATTTGTAAATGTTATTTCCAAAGTTTCATAGTTTTTGCACTTGTATTCGGGAAGATATGAATTTTAGAAGTTTTCCAGTTGTTTAGGGCACGCTGTAATTTTTTGGCAGCATTTATATTGTCTAAAAAATTCCAAAAATAGTTTTCTTATGTTCTTTATAATATTAGCAAGCTCTCTTTAAATTTTCAAGTGATTTGAGTGGATATTTTGGGAGTTATTAATTTTCTTCAGTTCGCTGCCCTAACTGGTAAAAATCTGCAAAAATCAATATTTTATTTGGCTGCAAATTTTCAATATTTTGTGTTATTTAAGTGGTATCCCACAAGGGATATTTCAGTGGTATCAGAGCAGTTGTTTCTCCAACTTGTTGGGATTGAAAGATGGGAGACAGAGACAGTGAGGATATAGGTGTAGATCTGATGAAACAATTGTTCACCAACATGGTAAAACAACAGGAGACTACCAATCTCTATTTGAGCCAGCTCACTGAGAGATTAGCACAGGACATGATTGATGCTCATACGGAAAGAGGAGAAAATAGCAATATGGGACAACATGGTCAAAGAGGTGAGGGTGGACATTCAGGGCAGCGGTCTCCCCATTCTTCTACCAGGCCTTTGGGGTTTCACGAACCTTCTTTCTTGAAGGATCCGGAAGTTTCCAGTACGACAACCAGTGGATATTGTAGATGAGGAGTCTTGTTGGGAAAAGTACCAGACCTTGAGTGATGGCTTTCATGACAACATGCCATTCCAGAATATTGCAAAATGAAGATTGGCAGCAGGCCTAGGAGAGATCATCAGGTACAGGTACCAGAGTTGCAAAGGAGATTGGGACAGATTTCTATTCCACACTTCGATGGTTCTAAGAAGTGTACTACGCATAGTCTTGGGTTCAGAAGTTGAAGACATACTTCGACTTGAATCCTATGCATGAGGAAGATGCAATTAAGTTTGCAATCTTACATCTTGAGGGAGACGCTCATGATTGGTGGCATCATGGGTTGATTACACAGGGACACATATACATCACGACTTATGCGAGTTTCACAGAGGCTAGTGAGCAGATTTGATAGGAGGGACCCCGACAGGTATTTTAGAGAGTTGACTCATTTGAGGCAGACCGGTTCCTTGGATCAGTATATCACATATTTTCAGAGACTATCGGTCATGGTACCTGATGTTACAGAGATGAGGTTGATTTCCCTATTCACAACAGGTTTGACAGACGCTCTCTTGGATTTGTGAAGGCATTTGAGCCTTCTTCTTTGCATGAGGCTATTAGGAGAGCTCGTGACTTGGAGTTATCCACTCCTAAGTCGAGGTTTCCACCTCGAGTGCAGCCTAAGGGTTTCCCTTCTAGATCCGATGGTTCGCAGCCAAAGGTACCTCCACCTAGGCAAGATACACCAGAGAGACCATTCGTATCTAGAGAGGACAGAGATGAATTGAGGCGAAAGAAACTATGTTTCGATTTCCACACACCTTGGGTTCCAGGACATGATTGCAGGGGTAGAGGGAAGGCCCAATTCATAGAGGTCTTTGAGGAGAGTGATGGTGAGGAGTTGGACACACAGGATTAGAGGATGATGATGATGAGGCATTAGATAGTGCGGGTGTTGAGCAGGATAGCGAGACTTTTCCCCAGGAGACTATCGCCACTTTGTCTAGTACCCCGAGGTACAAGGCATTCAGAGTTAGGGGAGTTTTGCAGGGACAACGAGTAGTGGTACTCATTGATAGTGGGGCAACCCACAACTTTATTGATGCCTCATTGGTTGAGAGGTGAGGGTTACAGACAGAGGAGTTTGAGGGCTTCAACGTGGTTGTAGCCAATGGAGATTCTATGAGATGCACACGACGGGTTCCCCAATTGAGCATCACGATGGGTAACTATACAATTACTGATGATTTCTATATTGTTGGTATTGGAGAGACCAACATAGTGCTTGGAGTACAGTGGCTCCATTCCCTTGGTGAGTTTCGGACTAACTTCCAGATGATGGAGCTGAAGTTTAAGTCTTGAAGGGAGGAATGTGATCTTGAGGGGCTTATCTTCAGAGGCACCCCGAGTTGTTATGACCAAGAGGATCGAGAGGATTTATAGGCACAATGGGGTGGATTGGGCAGTACATTGTTTGGTTTCGACCAAGAAATCAGAGGATGGACAACAGGAGTATCATGTGGATATACAGGGCTTATTGGACAGACATAGTGTAGTTTTTGGTGACATACCTCCAGGCATACCTCCAGATAGGGGATTTGAGCATGTGATTGAGCTCGAGGATGCTAGACCGGTGGTTACTTCTCCTTACCATCACCCCAAATGGTTTAAGGATGAGATCGAGAAGACTATACATGAGCTCATTGATATGGGGCATATTAGACCGAGTTCCAGCCCTTTTGCTTCTTCGGTGGTATTGGTGAAGAAGAAGGATGGGACCATGCGGATGTGTATAGACTACCGTGCCTTGAATAAGAAGACAATAAAGAACAAGTATCCCATACCACACATTGATGAGTTGTTTGACGAGCTACATGGTGCAATCTATTTTTTGAAAATAGATTTGCGATCTGATATCATCAGATCAAAGTCAGGGAGCAGGATGTGCATAAGACAACTTTCAGATGCCATTACGGTCACTTTGAGTTCTTGGTGATGCCCTTTGGATTGTCTAATGCTCCAGCTACATTCCAGTCTTGCATGAATCATGTGTTCAACCGCCACTTGCTACTGAAGTTTGTATTGGTTTTCTTTGATGATATTTTAGTCTACAACAGGACTTGGGAGGACCATATCAGGCACCTTGGTGAGATATTGGGGATATTAGAAGCTAATTCACTATATGTGAAAGCTTCTAAGTGTGAGTTTGGCATGACCAAACTTCTATACTTGGGATATGTGATTGGTGGGGGTACAATGAAGGTGGATAGAGAGAAGATACGGGTAATTCTGGATTGGCCGCCACCTAGGACATTGACACATTTGAGAGGATTCGTGGGGTTGTGCACATACTACTAGGAGGTTCGTGAAGAATTTCTCTCGGTTGACTGCTCCATTGACCGATTTGACCAAGAAGGGGGCTTTTGCTTGGTCAGAGGCAACACAACAGGTTTTTGATCACCTCAAGGAGGTGATGAGTTCGTGTCCCATTCTCATTTACCATATTTCTCCCACCCATTCATTCTAGAGTGTGATGCATCAGGAGAGGGTGTTGGGGTAGTTCTCATGCAGGATAGGCATCCCATTGCCTATGAGAGTCGGAAATTGAAACCCGTGGAGAGAGGGTATTCAATTTACGACAAGGAGATGTTGGCCATTATGCATGCTTTGGCCAAATTTAGACAGTACCTTGTGGGCAGAAAATTCATGGTTCGTACGGATCACAACAGTTTGAGGTTCTTCTTGGGATAGAAGGAGCTCAACGATCACCAACAAAGATGGGTGAACAAGGTACAAACATATGACTTCGACATAGAGTACACTAGAGGTAAGAATAATATTGTTGTTGATGCTTTATCTAGGAGGCCTTACCTCACTTCTATGCTTAGTTCTATGTCTGAGATTTCAGCGGATTGGAAGGCTCATATACTTGTTGAGTATTCCAAAAATCAGTTTGCATGTGAGATCATGGATGGTATTATACAGGATGACCGATACAGAGTAGTGGATGATCTCATTTTCTACAAGGATAGGATTTTCCTTGTACCAGGATCCAAAATGAAGGAGAAGATCCTTCGAGTAGTACATGATACACCACTAGCTGGGCATCCTGGGTATTTCAAAACATACAGGTTTATCAGGGAGAGATTTTCATGGAAGGGGATGAAGGACGATGTCCTTAATCATGTCAGAGAGTGTATGGTTTTCCAGCAAACCAAATCCGAGCAGTCTTTTCCAGCAGGATTACTTCAGCCTCTCCCCATTCCCGAACAGAAATGGGAAAGCATATCTATGGACTTTATCACAGGGCTTCCCTTGGTGCATGGGCATAGCTTGCATTTATGTTGTAGTTGATCGGTTAACTAAGTATGCTCATTTCTTTTCCCTACCCAAGGGGCATGAGGCGGTGGATGTGGCCCGGATCTTCTATACAGTATTTTTAGGCTACATGGGTTGCCTAAAAATATTGTCAGTGATAAGGGACAACAAGATCTTCATGAGCACCTTTTGGCAGGAGATCTTCAGACTAGCAGTACGGAGTTGACTCCTAGCACTAGCTACCACCCACAGACAGATGGGCAGATGGAGATAGTCAATAAGTGGATAGAGGGCTACTTGCGGAGTTATGTGTCAGGACATCAATGGGCATGGATTAGATGGTTACACATGGGTGAGTATTGCTACAATACCACCTATCAGATGAGCATAGGTATGACTCCTTTCCGAGCCTTGTATGGGTACGACGCTATGACATTTGTGGATTTGGTATTACCGATAGCCGAGCTCCCAAAGCTCGAGATTGGTTACAAGAGAACCAGGATATTCTGAAGGCTCTCAGAGAGAACCTTTAGAAGGCACAAAATCAACAGAAGGTATATGCAGATCGGCACAGATAGAGAGGTCTTTTGAGGTTGGGGATCTAGTATTCCTACGTTTGCAGCCATATAGGCAGTCCTCACTTGAAGCAGAAGGGTGCAAAGAAATTGAAACCACGGTTTTATGGTCCATATTGGGTAGTTCGTCGAGTTGGGGCAGTTGCATATGAGCTAGAGCTACTGAGCACAATAAGATACATAATGTCTTCCATGTTTCATGCCTTAAGAAGGCACTCGGACAACATATTGTACCATCTACAGAGTTGCCGCCACTAGATGAGGAGGGGAAGTTGGTGTTAGAACCAGAATCCATTATTGAAGAGAGACAGAGGGGGCTTAGGAGCAGAGTGATCACCGAGTATTTGGTGCGATGGAAGGGATTGCCACTTGAGGATGCTACTTGGGAGGGAGAGCAGATTTTGCAGCATCCTAATTTGCATTTGCTTGAGGACAAGCAAAATTTGGGAAGGGAGGACTGTAATGTCCCCTTTCCTACGCCAAAGGCCTAAGGGCCAATTCGAGTCCAAGCCTTGGTCATACCCAAGGGGCTTTGGACATTGGGAGCTATTGGGTATGAATATCTAGTCCATTTTGTTATAATTCTTCATTGACATATGCAAAAAGGTGTTTTGAAGGACTAGATGTTACGTTTTGTCATTAGGAAGGGGCCACATGGTACTAATGTTCTAATTTTGCATTGGGGGTCACTTTTGGACCATGGCGACTTAAAAAGGGAAAAGTAACTTAAGTTACTTTTATTTTATTGGCCCTTCCAAGGGAAAAATGTGACTAGGGTTTATTGGGGCTCTTTTGCCTTGGAGAAGTTATATAAGGAGTTGGGGAGAAAGGAAAGGCATTCTTGCATACCTAATTATCTCCTTTCATGTGCAACTGTTTTGTTTGCAAATCTATAGCTTGTGGAGTGAAATCCCACAGGAACCCTAGCTTCGGTGGTGAGAGATCCATCCCTAGCTAGTAGCAGGGCATTCTTCGGTAGTGAAAGATCTACCCTAGCTTGTCATTTTGGAGCTGTTTTCAGGGCTGATTTATAGAGATATTTTCAGAGGTTTTAGAGATAGGGTTTTGAGGGTTTTGAGATAATTTGTGAAGATAATCAGTGGGTTTTCATATCAGACTTTGGCAGCAATAAAGAAAGGGTTTGGCATCATTTCCAGAGGATTTCAAAGGGGTTTTGACCATCTACCAAAAAGGGTGACTTGTTTTGGAGATTGCAGCCTTTATTTGGAGGGTTTCCAGTTGGCCATTTTCAGATCTGAGGGTTGGAATATCATCTTCTATATTTGTAAATGTTATTTCCAAAGTTTCATAGTTTTTGCACTTGTATTCGGGAAGATATGAATTTTAGAAGTTTTCCAACTGTTTAGGGCACGCTGTAATTTTCTGGCAGCATTATATTGTTTGAAAAATTCCAAAAATAGTTTTCTTATGTTCTTTATAATATTAGCAAGCTCTCTTTAAATTTTCAAGTGATTTGAGTGGATATTTTGGGAGTTATTAATTTTCTTTAGTTCGCTGCCCTAACTGGTAAAAATCTGCAAAAATCAGTATTTTATTTGGCTGCAAATTTTCAATATTTTCAATAGTGTTTTAGAGAAATGTTAGCAATGGTCATTGGATCTTACTCATGACTGTGGAAATTTATATCGATGAATTTGCGCCTATGGAACTACGTTCCACGAGGCAATGAAAAACTTGGATAAAGTGCATTCCATATGTGAAAATATCAATTATGTCTCAATCATGAGAAGTGTCTTTTTTTATGGAATAATGGATACTTTTGACTCCATATTTCAAGGAATGAATCAAAGTGGATCCAGATAAAGTTAAGATCATTATACATCTCCCATCACCTAAGACTCAAAATGAGGCATGTAATTTCTTATGGCATGCAGTTATTATAGTAGATTTATCATGACTTTAGAAAAATAGCCTCTCCATTGTTTTCACTTTTAGCTAAGAATTTTGAATTGTGGTGTAATAACTATGTAAAAACATTTTTACATCATAAAATAGAAACTAACTAATAATCCAGCTTCTTAGGTGACCAAATTGGAATGTTCTCTTTCATATTCAAATATTTTCTTCCAAAGAGGTAGTTAGTTGGGCCTATTTTAGGTCAACAAGAAGAGGGAGAGGTAATGCATGAAATTTCCTAGATATCGGTAAAAATCTCTCTCTAGCTAAAGAAACTATACAAACACAAAAAATAATTTCTTGTATTTTTTTATGAAATAAACAAATTTCTCCACTACATTATTCGTTATGAGGTGATCATTCAAATAGACCATTCTTCCATTAGATATTTAATGAACAAACCCTTGGTTCAAGGTAGAATTGTTAGATGGTTGTTATTATTGCAAGAATTCAATATTAAAATTGTTGATAAAACTACAAAATAAAATGTGGTAGCTTATTTTCTTATGATAATAATTGCTTCAGCTTATAGATGAACAAGTGAATGATGATTTCCCAGATGAGAACTTATTTGTTGTTTCCACCATTTCTCCTTGGTTTTTTGATATGGATAATTATTTGGCCATATGAAAGTTCCCAAATTTTCTTACACCCAAACAAAGAAAACAATTAATCAAACAGAGTGTAATGTATAAATGGTTTGATGGAATGATTTTTAAATGTGGACTTGATTATGTCTTACCCATGTGTGTAATGAAAATTATATATTTAACATACTTCAAGCCCATGCCCACGATGAATAAATACAAGGTAATTATTCAATCAAAATAACAATTCATAAAGTTCTAGGAGTTGGATATTACTAGCCTTCAATGCAAAAAGATGTCAAGAAATATGTATGGAAATGTGATAAGCACCAATGTATGGGGAAACTGATAATGTCAAATGTAATTACTCTTTAAACCATGATAGTGCAAATTAACTTGCACCAATTATTATGTTTCTCATTAATCTATAATTATTTAATTATCAAACCAAGGGACATGGACTATTAATAATACCATTTTTGCATGCACAATTTTAGATAGCTAAGAGATAGGAAGGTAAATTTTTCACTACAATTTGACAAATAAAATTCTTGAAAATTAACTATATTTGGACTAGAAGCAAATACTAAGTGTAAGGTAAAGCATATGAAAACATAATACGAGATAAAGGAATGAATTACTACTAATATAATCATGCAATAAATTAAATCAACAAAGAACTTAGGAGATAATTAACGAACCACAAGTGGGCCCTACCTTAGGTGTTAATCCCTCTTAAGGCCTATGACTACATAAAATAGATAGAATTCATAATTTTTTCATTAGCATGAAGATTACAGTTGGAAAATACAATAAATCCACTATTTATGGATCGATCCCTATCTCTCTATATCCCTATATATCCTTCTCAGCATTAACCTTTTCGTTTTTATACATCTCATTACAAAAGAAGCGTGAAGAAACAAAGTTATAATAGGATTTCCAATTAGATCAAGTAGAAATTATCAACACATAATCCAAAGATCCGATCCTGGTAACATAAATAATCAGCATTGTTTACATATCAATTAGCATAACTTAAATTAGTTAGTTCGATCAATTAGTTTGATCAACCAATTCTTAAATCATGAATTAAATTAGTTAGTTCCTTGTTAAGTTGCAATGCATAATTAGATGTTGGAGTTGATTCATCTCCTAGTTCTCATGTTTGAATTGCAATTTCTTCTTCCATCAACACATGTAAACTCAAGTGTGATGTCCATGTTCCATGAGATTCTCAAGATCATGAATTATTCATGTGTGTGACCTCCTTTGGCTGTGGATGCTTTTCTACAGACAAGTCCTTTACTACATATGAGTTATCAAAGATGATACATTAGTTGTAGATGATTCCTTTGGTTGCATGTGAGTTACTGCATATACAAGTTTCTTACAACAAGAGGCATCACATGCATCATCAATCAAACATCTTATTGTAATCAAGAGAATAAATGTGTACTCACAATACCACAAAATAAAGTAAACTAGTAATAACTATATTAATTAATATCCATGCCATGAGTTCAAGTTATAATGAAAATGTCTAGCAGTATCACAGGGAAATACAAGTTCAGGGCTACAAATGGCTCAATAGAATACAAAGGATGAGTTGTTTATAAAGAGAATTAAACAACTCATCACACCCCCATACTTAACTTCTTGAATGTCCTTATTCAAGATTCTTTAGGTTCCTTAACTTGTTTATGGTTCACCTGAATGTTGTTACATAAGCACCTAAAATTAATTGGTGTAGTTATTCATTCAGGATTTGTGAAGAAGTAATCTCCATTCCTTTTGTATATGTCCATGACCATGTCATCTATGTTGTCATCCAAGTTTTTGTCACCGTAAAAATGTGGTATAGTATAGGGGAATATTTGGAGATGATATGCAATGGAAACCAAGTTTTTCCACATCCTTTAGAAAATTCAATGTATGCATTTACCCTCCTTAAAGTTGGAATGATATTATGATAAGAGTGCATTTATTTTCTTTGCATCTCAGGGGACATCTCTTGCCAGCGCATCCTACAGGCATATGTTATCTCTCATGCATTGAATTTAATGTGGTCCCTGGCTTCTTCATGATATTTGTTTCTCATATAGTATACTTGATGTCTAATTTCCCTATGTTCCATGTATTTTTCATATTGTTCAATAATTTCCTTTGTATTTGTAGCTTCACCCCTAATCATTAATGACTAAATTTTTGACAAGTTTTTGTATTATTCCATCTGTTTTTCTCTATATAATTTGTTGTTAAAATAAGAACACAAAGGTCATAATTGGAAGATATCTAATACAAAGTACTGGATCCAGAGCCTATCATATTCAAGGGCATAATTGTACATATACAATTCACATAACAACAGCTGAATCTCATGAGGCATTTTCAAGTATATTCTAAAGAAACTTCTAGTTGCACTAATATCAAATGGAATATCTGAGTTGATACACATGAGTTTTAACTATAACTTTTTTATTATAAGAAAGTGGAATAAATTTTATAAGTTGGCCTGCATTTAAATATTTCATTAGCCACCTTAATCGTATCTTTCGATTTTTCTTTAGAATTGCAATCTCCTTATCTTTGGCCTTAAACTCCTTGTCATTTTATTTTATGTTCTATTGGTGCTGGAAGATTAGATATTCATTTTCTCTCTCCCATTTTCCTTACAACCTATTAAAATAGGTTTCAAAATGATATATCCAAAGAGCCTAAAAATTTCATTTTTGTTTCCATGTTCCCATAAATTGGTTTTGCGATATCTTTAACAACTTCTCTAATAACAATCTATGGTTTTATGTTATCATGTGGAAACAACAAAGTGGAGCAAGTTCCAAAGATGGTCTCAACTATCTTCTCAAAGAGCTACAGAATATTCTCATGTACTCTCTCAATCTACTCATATGACCTGTTATGTTTCAACTTTGTGAACAATATTTTCAATAATTTCTTCAACAATATGGGGCATATCATCCCCAATTTCTATCTCATCAGCTCGTGCACTATGTGGTCATGGCCTTCCTCTATCCTTTCTTCATCATTCGTGGCTACATGAGTTGTGTCTTCAATTTACTTTGCAACTCCTTCTCCTTCATACTTCTCATGGGTTTCCCCAACATGAACTACCACTCCATGTACTCCCATCTATTCAACATGGCATTCTTGAACCATTTTCTCTCCACTTTCTTCTCCCTTCTTCTCTTCCATACCCTCCATGGGCTCCCTAAGACCCTATTTCTCATGAATTTAAAAATATACACCTTCCCGATATTTTTTCATTAATGTGGCCTCACTATCAATTGTTATGGTTTGGGGCTTTATGGGCTTTGATGTTTTTGGATTTTTAGTTTTGGGTGATGAGAACACCTATGTGTTATAGAGTGGATTTGGAAGATTTAGGAGTGGGCCTGGAACATTTTCTCTTACTTCTTGAGGTGGATGATTCAGGAGTTGAAAATCCAAGTAGGGTTTCAACAATGAGAATCCTCTTAGGGGATATAAGAACAAGGTTCTCTTCAATAGGTGGTGTATTTTAAAAGACAAGGGCTTCTATGGGTTGAGAAGTGGAAGCTTTGGGTTCAACTATATGGGTTGAAGAACTCTTGGTACTTCTTCTTCTCTTCCTTCTATGCCCCAATAATTCATCAATATTCTTGACCCTTGAAAAATCTCCCCAATTTAGTTCAGGATGTTCTCTCTCCAATGTGTGTTTGATAATCGAGTAATAAGACAATGGTGGGAAAGTTCTAACCTCCCTCTTTGTGATTCTCTACTCATCTTTTTCAAGCTCTCATTTAAGAAATTTGGTACATTAACATGCCTATCATTCTTCAAGTGATTGAGTAACTTGAAATGGACTATATTTAGTCTAGAATATCTACCCTCGCAAGTAAAATATTTGATAATATAATTGGCAATTTCAGCCCAGAGTGGTTTGAGAGAGGTTCTATATGTACCTTGGCAATTAGTTATGAAGTAATCATCTTCATTAACAAATTCATGTCGAGTTACTTCGGATTGACTTTCTCAGGAAATTTTCATCCCCTTATAGGAAGACCAAAGAATCGATGCCAAAATATCATCGCCGCCTTCATTTTTAAACCCTTGACCTTAGATTATCCATCTTTGAATGAATCAACAAATTCCTCGACCATAAATTCATTAGAACCCCGGAATTTTCCAATGTAGTCAATACATCCACTATTACATCATATTGAAATGTGTGTGGTTGGTTTTAGATTCAAGAATGTTCATTGGCTCATAGCAATTAAATATCCCCTCATTTTGAATTTTGGAGATTACTTCAGTTTCTAGTAGGGAAATCATACGATTTCAAAGAATGATGGAATAATTCCATTATCGAGAGATTGCTTGAGTGCTCTATTTTAAATTTCAATACCAAATCAAATGTAATCTAGAAAGGAAATGAATTTAATTGATTATATTATAACAAACGTGTTAGTAAAGTGGTCCACGAGTGGGGTGAATTGGAATGATATCTTATATATTAAAGGTGGTGATGCATAATTGCAATTAAATACATTATGGTGTGGCATAAATACCAATTAAAAATAATCATACTAATGTTACTTTAATAAAGTGGTATGAGTGCACTTATCTCGAGGAATATTTAGGATGATGATTGCACATGCATTGTGGTAATTGTGCCCTTGCGCATGTTGATCTACTATGATGTTGTAGATACTATTGATGTAAGTGTATGTGACATTTGTACTATAGGCTCCTTAAATTAGATAATTCCCGAAGAGGGAATGTTGACTGGCCCTAGTACCGGATGTATGTTTTCACCACTCACATGTGCAGATTGTTCCTTATTTTTCTTCATGCAATCATGAGTTCCACAAAACATGAAAACAAAATAGATCTTTGTTGCATGCTGCTACAAGTGAAACATTAATTCTTTGCATTATCTCCATGTGTCAGAGATTATGCACTCTTGCAACATATACATCAAATCCTGCAAAACAGAAACGCTAAGAAAATAAAATGTGTTAGTTGAGTGTTGCTGATCACCAAGAAGGATGATCACAACAATTTTATTCACCCTTGAGTATTCAAAAAGATGAATACCAAGGCCACCAAAATATTCAATCCTTTGAAATATTATAAAATGAACCACCGTGCTTAGCTTATGATCTTAACTCTGATGTCCTCATCTCCATCATGTTTTGACTTCCAATGAACTGCTACATGAAGGTTATTCTATCAGTTTCTTTCTTACACAATCTCAAGCTATGGTCATTGACCAGCTTTAACCTCGCATTTATCTATGGTGGTGAATTTTACAACTTCATTGGGAAATATTTTCTCAATCTCATATAGACATAACCATATTATCCTCGAGTTTTCCCATGTGGTCTTAGTAATTTGATTCAAACACAAAGACCTAGTCACCTTCTTGAAATTTCCTTTTCTTGATGAATCTATCATGTCATTTCATCATGTTCTTATTTGCTACCTATTTTCTATGCACATCTTGTCTCCTCGTTTCATCCAACTTATTGAGTTGTAGATCCTCTACCTTTGAGCTAAATAAAAATCTATGCCTAGTTATAGTCGAGTCCTTAATGTCTTGTGCACAAATTCAATGACGTGAAGTTTTTGTTGTCATCCATGTTATATTGAATGACCATACTAATTTTGGAATCCTATCTCAATAATATTTCCTATGGAGTGTAAATTTTTTTGTCGAATGAATTATATCTCCTCTCTTTGTCACACCTCTACTTGGCCATTAAAATAGGGATGATAAGGTGTAAACTTCATATGCCTGATTTCATACTCTTTAGCTAGATTAGAACATAAATAGATTTATCAAGAAAGTGTGTATCTTGATCTATAACAACTTCTCTTGTACTCCATACTTAGTGAAAAAATGATCGTAGAGAAACTTGGCTACTTTCTCACTCTTCTAACTTAGTAGTGCTTTTAAATCAGTCCACTTAGATGGACAATTTGTGCACAACAAGATGTATTACTTCTATTGAAATTTAGGATCTACGGGATGAATGAAATATGAACCCAATTTTTCAAATGGTTGCAATACCAACTAAGGTTGTAATGGAATTTCATATTATTTGGTAGGATTACCTATTATTTAACATCTGTCACACTTCCTCGTATTTAGTGTTGCATCCTTATGTAATATTGGCCAGTAATAACCTCTTGTCAACACCTTTTGTGTTGTTCTTTTTGTAAAAAGTGTCCTCCATAAGGTTCATTGTGGAAGGATTTAAGAACATCATAAATCTCCCTATCATCAATGCATCTTTTCATGACATTATCATGTCCCGTAGTGAAACAAAAATCCAACTATTGAAAAAACATGCTCTTCTCACTATGTATTTCTTTTTAAAATATAAGTATTGTGGAGGTATTTTACCTTAAAGTAAATAGTTGGCTATGTCTACATACCAAGGATTTTTGTGGAGATAAAAAAATAAATTCTCATATGGAAAAGAGTCATCTACTACCTTCTATTCATCATTGGTGTCCATTCCTGAAATGAAATATGCTACTACATTGTCCTTTCCAGGTTTTTCCACAATAGTGGAATCAAACGTTATAAGAGTAGTAACCATCTAGTTATTCTACTTCTCACAACTTGTTTATTAATCAAATATTTAATTTTTGCATGATTAGTATGAATGAATACTGGATAACCTGTGATGTAGTGCCTAAAATTATTGATAACATAAAAAACTGCTAAGAATTCCTTCTCTGTGACTGTGTAATTAAGTTCAGCATGTTGCAAGTTCTTTCTTACGTAATAAATTGCATAGTTGAGAACTCCATCCTTTTCCCCAAAAATAAATCCAATGGGATAGTCTTAAGAATCAATATGAATTTGGAATGGTAGATTCCAATCAGGTCCTCTCAATACAGAGGTTGTTGTTAACAATTGCTTCAAGGTTTGAAATGCAGTCTCACATTTTTTAGTCCACTCAAATGCAACGTCCTTTCCCAATAATGCAAACAATAGAGCTTCCACATTACTAAAATATTGTATAAATCTTCTATAATAAAAATCATGGCCTAGGAAGTTCCTCACATCCTTCTATTTCTTTGGTGTTGGAAGATTTATAATTACATATAATTTTGTTGGATCAACTTGAATTCCATCAGATGAAAGGTAGTGTCCCAACACTATTCCTTCAAACATCATCATGTAGCATTTTTCATTACCCAGGACAAGTTGTGTTCTTTACTTCTCTTTCGACTTTGTCTAAAATTTACATAGATTCCTCAAAGGTGCTTCCATGTACTGTGAAATCATCCATGTATACCTCCATGCAAAAATAAACATAGATATGAGAAAATTCTTAAAACTTCCCTTTGGAATGTAGTAGGTGCATTGCATAAGCCAAAAGGAAGAACTGAATAAGCATAAGTTCCCCATGGACATGTGAAGGTAGTTTTATCCTTGTCTTCTAGTGCAATTTGAATCTTGTTATAGCCACTATATCCATAAACAAAATAGAAATATTACTTCCCAGGACATAGTGTCAATTACTTGATCAATGAAGGGAAGAGGAAAATTATCTTTCTTTATTGTTGCATTTATCTCTTTATAATCCACGCATATCCTCCATTTTACATTCTTATTTGGCACAATGACAAGGGGTGACACACATTGACCTGCCCGAGATTGGATATACGGCCAACATCCAAGAACTTCTTCAATTCTCCTTTCATAATCTCTCTCAATGATGGGTTCATTCTTATTTTTGGTTACCTGACTGGATTACAACTTTCCTTGATATAAATATTATGTTTTCAGCTTCTTCAAATGAATTCCAAGCATGTCTCCATATTAACACACATATACAATTCTATGTTTTTTAAGAAGAGTTATCAACAACTTCTCCTACTGTGGATTGAGCATCTTGTTCACATCCAATGGCTTTTCTCGAATGTTATCTCCACTTTCTTGTAGAGATAAGACATTGATCACACATTGCTGGTGATAGAATTTAGTATACGAATTAGGAAGGAGTTGATGAAGAATGTAATTCTTACCTGGAATGTTCACGGTGATTTTTGTAGTAGAACTTGGTTCACATGACAACATAGACATTGTAATATACCTTCTACTTCTTCATTCCTTCCATAGTTATTTTGTAGGACATTGGAGAGAATGACATCTTCCTCTTGTCCTTCAATTATACATGATTTTTCCAGCATCATGATTTTTTGTATAGAATTATGATCTACTGGGTTCTACCAAAATTGTCTAAATATTGATATTGTTGAAATCAACTAAATAGATAGAGTATTGATCGGTTTAGTGGTATAGGCTGGCTGAGTAGCTTTATTGTTGAGATTAGGCATTGGTTGAGTGGGTAGCTAAGTTTATTTTGGCTAAGAGGCCTCATTAGGGATTTGGAATTAGGCTTTTATGTTGTGGATAAGGTGGTTTATTATAGGATTTTGGTAATTAGGAGGTGGGTTATTCGACTACTTCCCTCCTCTCCAAGGTTGTTTCCATGATTGAGGGGTTGTTTCCGTTATTGTTGAGCTAAAAATTGAGGTTTCCATTTTTGTTGGTATTGGCCTCAGGTATGGATCCCAACCTTGCTACGACTAGCCCAAGGTTGGGGTGGTATATATTTATTATTAAACCAATTTTTAAATGCTTACATAGGGTCTTGTTACCTATATCCTTATCTTGTTAGCCACGGTTTTATTTGAGAAACATAAAAGACTTTCCAATCCTCTATCTCTATCATCCTAAATTCAGAGAAATCTCCTTTTCTTCTGCAATGATGGCTAATAATCTACATCTACAGTCATATTTCTTTCTTATGCATGCATGGATTTTGAAAAAGAGTAATTTGAGAGATCCAAAGAGGTAGTCTTGTGTGCCTTATATTCTTAATGTGGAATGAGAATCTTTCTAGATAGTATTCCAATGGTTCATCCTCCTTCGTGTCATTTTTTTGATTTCATCACCTCCTCTCCTACTTAGTATACAATAATCCTGGTACTTATTGTGGAAATTCTCCTTCATTTGTGCCCAAGTAGTAACTACATATTTTCCTAACCATGAATATTCTCAAGGCTACACCCTTAAGTGTAGCAGTAATAGCTTTAATTTGTGTGCAAATTTGGTATAATCATACATCCTACATAAAACATAAAAATCAAATAGAAAAGTGTATGGGTCTTTAGTCATGGATCCAAATTTTTTTAGGAAAGACTCGAGGTTGAGATATTTTTCTTATCATTTTCATCATCATTGGTAATGGGAAACTCAAAGGTAGTTTCCCCATTTTAAATATTTTGGTCTACTTCTTCTTTCATTTTTTACTTCTTAGAAGTAGCTTCAAACTTTCACTTGGGAAGGGATATTCAAACAACAAACCTTGTACAAAGGAAAGTATATCTTCTTCAGAATCCTTAGAATTGTATGAAGATATCTGTACTACTTGTGGATTAGGTAAAAATCTACCATGGGAATATTTTGGTTAGTGCATGCATTAACTGTCTAAACTCAATAATGGAAATTAGTGGGGGTTAGCTGGAGGTTAATTTCCTACAACCTAAACTAAATCTAAGGAATGAAAAACCTCTCAAAACCCTTATAGCTTAGCAAGATTCATGACAACAATGCCAAAAATGGTGGTGTAAATTAACTTACAAGTAGTTAATATGGTGTTCATTAATCTCCATTCATTTAATTATTAAAAAGCGACGTAGAGATTCAATACTACCAGTGTTGTAAGAAAATTTACATATATTTAAGAGATAGGAAGGTAAATTGTTATCAATACAATTTGAGAAATAACAATACTTGGAAGTTAACTAAATTTAGAACCAAAGTAAATACTAAGTCTAAGGAAAAGCATGTGAAAACATAATACAGATAAAGGAATGGATTTTTGCTAATCTACTCATGCAATAAATTAAATCAACAAACAAAGGAGAGGGTTAACAAACCACAAGTGGGCCCTTTGCCTTGGGTGTTAATCCCTCCTAAGGCCTATGACTACAAAAAATGGACAGAACTCATATTTTTATGTAACCCCTGAGTGGAAAGGAGGAGGGAAATACAATACGGAGATGGATTGAAGGTCTATAAACATCATGAAAGTTATTCTATAATATTCCGAATTATTTTGAGAATTTGGGAAGTTTGATCAAAATCGGGGTTCACAGTGCCTAGGCAAGTGTAGAGGGCCAAAAGAGCTACTGCAATTTGGCATGTGATTAGATGGAGTTAGGATCCGAAAGACACATATTTTGAAAGGTAACTCCAAGACCTAAAATATGGTGAAATCATATTTTTACAAACACTTTTGTGAAATAGGTTTATAACTAGTTTTTTCTAGGAATAGTAAGGGACTAGATAAAACATCCTCTTTTTTAGGGATTAAATCAAGGAAAAAGATTAGAGAACCCACCATTAGATTCAGAAATCCATTTTCAGTCAATTTTGTACTAACTTACATAAAAAAATTCCATTAGGAGCTCAAGATATCACCGTTTCAAGTTACCCTCTAGGTGAGTTCTCGTAGTTAGTCAAAATTAGATGAGGACACGTGTCACTCCGGATCTTGGCACAATTTTGAATCTCTTTTATCCCTCAAGATAAGTAAAATTAGGGAAAAGAAAATTATCCCACCCCGAATAGGCCTTCTTGACACATATAAGACCTCTCTGATCGCTTAGTTCGGCTCTCGGTGCTTTGTCGCAACTCATTCCCTCAAACATCCATATCGTGACAAGTGGTGGCTTCTGCATGCCGTGAAAATTGATGACACTCATGTACCCTTTTATGAGGAACATGAGGGACATAAAAATGTTCCCATCCCAAATAATTCTTTAGGTCACCCATGTGACCCTCTCCAATGCATTTTCTAAGCCTCTGGGAGCTAGTGAAGCTAAACCAATAACCATTAGATCTCTACCAAATATCGAGTTGAGGCATCACATGAAAATTGATGAACCTCATGTACCTTGTCATGTTGGAGGACATGAGGGACATTAAAAATTTACCCAACCTAAGTAATGTCTCTTGGTTCCTCATGTGATCATCTTTTAGCCTCAGGTGCTTCCAAAGATGCTATTTGGCCAAAACCATCCATCATTGGATCTCTGCCAAGTGTCGAGCTGAGGCGCTATGTGAAATTGATGTCCCTCATATCCCTTAATTATTTAGGGACATCATGGACATAAAATTTTTCCCCACCCTTGACATGCAAGTTTTTGAATTTTGTTTTAAAGCTAACTTTCCCGCTTCTAACTTCTTACTCTCCATACCCTGTCATTGCTTTGTAACTTGCTCATACCTAAAGATTTCCCATTTCTACTCCAAACATGACCCATCACAAGAAAAATACCTCAAATGCACAAGAAAACATAGGTTTTAGAGAGAATTTTGATCAAAAGACTTGAAATATTGAAGAATAGAAGGTGGAACAAAACTTCTTTAGAAGACTCCATTTCCATGAAATGAAGATCTCAATATATCTTGCTAACCAACGCACGAAATGAAAAACATTTTCTCGCTATGTTCTTTTCTCCGAAAGGCCATCCAAACACCATATTCAAATCTCCTTTTCACTACATAAATTTCTCAAAGCGAAGAAAGCATCCCCTCGGCTAAACAAAGACAAAATTCAAATTTCCCATCAAACTAACAATCGGTTTGAAGAGAAATTTCACCGTGGAATAAGAAACAAAAACCCACAACAAAAATGTAATTTTTTTCATGAATGGGGAAGAAAAAAACCTGTAACTTTCAAGGTCCATTAATGGCTGTCGTGTTCAGAAGTGCCACTAGGTCAAAATTTTGAAACTTTAAAATCTCCCAAACCACTAATCGGGTAAGTCCAAAATTTCATAGGGGCGATATTGGGAAAAAAATTATATCGAAAACGTTTTCCACAAAAATACAACTAGAAGCTCACTTTATAAAAATAACAGTCTTCTATACTGGGACCGTTATTTTGTGAAATTCATCAATCAAGAACATGAGAAGGAAATAGTGAACACAAAAGAGGTATTACAGTTAAAAATTCATCAAAATGTCATCTTGGTCCAAAATTAACACTTACTAAAAATAATAAGTGGTCTCATGAGTACTGTCAAAAATAGCAAATTGGTCCATAAGGTGAGAGAAAAGGAGGGAGAAAAGGGATTCAAGTTTCTGCACCGAATCGAGGTTCGAAGAAGTTGATTTTTCATACTTACTAAAAATAGTAAGTTTTTTTAGGCACTCACTAAAAATTCCATTAGGAGCTCAAGATATCACCGTTTCAACTTACCCTTTGAGTGAGTTCTCACAGCTTAGTCAAAATTAGATGAGGACACGTGTCACTCCGGGATCTTGGCACAATTTTGAGTATCTTTTGTCCCTCAAGATAAGTAAAATTAGGAAAATAAAATTATCCCACCCCGAATAGGCCCTCTTGACACATATAAGACCTCTCGGATTGCTAGTTCAGCTCTCAGGGTGCTTGTCGCAACTCATTCCCTCAAACATCCATATTGTGACAAGTGGAAGCTTCGACATGCCGTGAAAATTGATGACACTCATGTACCCTTTTTATGAGGAACATGAGGGACATAAACATGTTCCCATCCCCAATAAGTCTTTAGGTCACCCATGTGACCCTCTCCAAAGGCATTTTGTAAGCCTCGGGAGCTAGTGAAGCTAAACCAATAACCACTGGATCTCCGCCAAGTGTCGAGTTGAGGTGTCACATGAAAATTGATGAACCTCATGTACTTGTCATGTTGGAGGACATGAGAGACATTAAAAATTTACCCAACCTAAGTAATGTCTCTTGGTTCCTCATGTGATCATCTTTCACCTCAAAGCTTCCTGTGGCATGCTATTTGGCCAAAACCCTCCACCGTTAGATCTCTGCCCGAGTGTCGAGTTGAGGCGCTATGTGTAAATTGATGTCCTCATATCCCTTAATTATTTAGGGACATCATGGACATAAAATTTCTCCCCACCCCTGACATGCAAGTTTTTTGAATTTTGTTTTAAAGTTAACTTCGTACTCTCCATACTCACTGTCATTGCTTTGCAACTTGATCATACTGCAGAGTTCCCCATTTCTACTCCAAACAGGACCCATCGCGGTAAAAATACCTCAAATGCACAAGAAAACATAGGTTTTAGAGAGAATGTTGATAAAAAAACTTGAAATATTGAAGAATAGAAGGTGGAACAAAAACTTCTTTAGAAGACTCCATTGCCATGAAATGAAGATCTCAATGTATTCACAACCGATGCATGAAAATGAAAAACCATTTTCTGCTATGTTATTTTCTCTCAAATGCCATCCAAACACCATATTCGAATTTCCTTTTCACTACATAAATTTCTTGAAGCGAAGAAAGCATCCACTCGCCTAAACGAAGACAAAATTCAAATTTACCATCAAACCGACAATCGGTTTGAAGAGAAATTTCACCGGTGGAATAAGAAACACAAACAAACAACAAAATGTAACTTTTCTCATGAATGGAGAAGAAAAAAAAACTGTAACTTTCAAGGTCCATTAATGGCCGCCATGTTCAAGTACCACTAGGTCAAAATTTTGAAACTTTAAAATCTCGCTAACCACTAATCGGGTAAGTCCAACATTTCGAGGGGCGATATTGGGAAAAAGCTTATATTAGAAAACTTTTTCCACAAAATACAACTAGAAGCTCAATTTATAAAAATAACAGTCTTCTACATGGGGGACTTTGTTATTTTGTGAAAGTTATCAACTAAAGAACATGCGAAGGAAATAGTGAACACAAAAAGGTCTTCAATTAAAAATTCATCAAAAATGTCATCTTAATCCAAAATTAACACTTACTAAAAATAATAAGTGGTCTCATGAGTACCCCGTCCAAAATAGCAAATTGGTCCAGAAGGTGAGAGAAAAGGAGGGAGAAAAGGGGATTCGAGTTTCTACACCGAATCAAGGTTCAAGAAGTTGATTTTTCATACTTACTAAAAATAGTAACTTTTTTAGGCACTCACTAAAAATAGTAATTCATTTCAAAGGGGATTCCACAAAAGGAGCATTCTGAGAGCTAAACATTCAAATTGGTAGTTACAGTTGAAGTTTGGGGAAAAATCACAACACTTTCCAGGAATAGTTATCCATTCCAAATATAGCAAGTCTCAGGAAACGAATAAATTGAGATTCACGAAGGGGAAAACCAATGGGTCTTTATCTTTGGAGTATACGGGTGTAGATGATAGTGAGGTAACATTTATGGATCTCAACAATATCTTTTGACACTCATGTGTGAGGTGGAATTCACATTCGACACTGTCATATTGTTCAATAGTATGTCTCATCAGGACCATGTCCAAATCAACTAAGCGGTGGAATTTTCATAGGGAATCGGGGTGGGATTTGTTCCAAAGCTTCAATCTCTTCAGAGGGGATCTTCATGAGTGACACCCATGGTCACAAATGGTTCTATTTAATAGTTTTCTAAACACTTAGTTTGTGTCGTCTTCAGGTCATTCAAAGATGGTTTCTAGATTATAACAAAATAAACTTTCCCATAACAACCCATCCGTAACATAAGAATGTCATTTAGTGTAAAGGGTTCAAAGGTATTCGGCATCAATCCGACTGAGCTTTCAGAGTCAATAGGAGCAGATTCTTCATTAGCATGATCCCCCTTCTCTCTCTCTCTCTCTCTCTCTCTCTCCTCTCATCCCCCAACTTCCTCTCATCAATATTATAATTTTATGTTTCGGGTTGCATTTTTTCATATGTCTTAATATTTCTAATGTAATAAGTCACCCTTAATTTTTAAAAGTGAACTTAAAGTTTTCCTAAGAATGTGAAAAGTTTCAAGACATATGAAGGGTCAATGAGGGATAGGTAAAGAGACTTTCAAAATCCTATAAATTGTAATGAGCTCCTCAATCATAGGGGTTAGAATTATGAAGTTCTTGTAGGTGGTTTTATTCTTGTAAGTTCATGAGATATATTTTACTTACTTGTGAGTTAAAAGAATTATCCATTTTTCCTTTCAAATTTCTTCATTTCTCCACTATGTATAACTTTTGTTTTAGCAATCAATATAACAAGAAGAATTTTCTATCTTTTTTTTACTAAGGGATTTCTTGATACTTTGTGATCATAAATTCTATTTGGTCTTGTTGCTACTTGTAGAGTTGTTTCCTCTTAATTTTAATGCATGTGATGAAATTTCTAACTAGTATGTGTAGATATCTGATTTTCTACGTTCAACATTAGTTATCCTATCTCATTTCTCTCTAAACTTTCCTTCTTTACTGAAAAAAGTCCTCTCTAGCAAGAAATTGTTAAATTTGTTGCAAGGTCGATGGAGTTCCCCTATTGGATCCTTGGTTGTAAGGCCACAAGGAAAATCCACATTTTCAGGAACATGCATATACAACAGTACATTAGTTAAGTAGATGGACTTAGATTCCCGCAGCATTGGTAAGAATCCCACAATTTGTCCTTTGATAAAGTTTCTCTCCAACAAGAAACATATCAAGTATGACATAATAAGTCACCCCCTTACCACCCTAAGTTTAATGGTCAAGTTGAGATTTCCAGAAGGAACTAGAAAACATCTTCACCAAAATAATGGATTCTTCAAGAATTAATTGGGTGTAAAATTTTCCCGAGGAAGCATGGGATTCTAATACAATGATTTTAAAATGGTACTTATTTATTTATTTATTTTTGAAGTACTTGGAAAATTTCCAGATTTTGAAATTTACAGACTCAACATTGATCTTGAGTTCATTTGATCCAATTTTTAGGTGTCTTGAAACCCAAATCCTCAACTCTTCCAAAAAGACCAATTAATCTGATTTTTCAACTTTAAGTGAATCACTTGAATCTAATACAAATCCATTTTACTTCACAGTTGATTTTTAATCATACACTCAAACTGACATTTGAATCTAAGATGATAAGTGTATTCAAATCTTGTTGTGGGTTATGGATACTGAAAGTTCCTTCAATCCATTTACTCCAGTTTTATACTTATTTTATCAATTAATAAAATTAATCCAATGATGAATTTCAACTGATAAAAAGCTTTAAAAATTGAAATGCACAAATCCACAAAACAAGAAATTGATAACGGAGTTCACCCGAAGGCTATATCTCCGGATTCACAAAAAGTGAATCGATCCATTAAACGTCCAATGAAGTACAATATCCATTCAATCTTGACTTAACATAACTTTATACCTGCAAATGAGCTGATTTAAACCTCAATAAATTCTGCAATTTACCATAATCATTCCCAAGTTCATCCGTGGCTCCTACGGTATTTCTTCCGTTTGTTCCTCGTGCAAATACGTTCAAAAATGTCTACAACTTGAAATATAAAATACCTATATAGATAAGGTTTACATTTCTGAAAAACTCAAGAAATTATTAAAACTTCCCCTTTTACTTCATGGTCTGATTCGGATCAGAAGTGGATGCAAAATACAGATCTCTGCTTGCCCCTCGTGCCTATTTTGTGAAACTACGATGGAAAAACGCCTACACAGAAAAATATATATCACTTCATGCAACAAAAGGTACCTTTCTGGAAATCTCTCATAATTTTGAACAACTTTCATTTTTACACTAAGTCCTAATTCGAACATAAGTTCCTCGAAAATTGTGATCTCTCGCAAACTGGTCCTTGGCTGTCCCCTTTCCAACCTACCAAAAGCTTCCCTTTAAATAGATGTGATCTCATTCTCTATCACTTGCTACAAAGTGGCAGCTTGGTAAGGCTGATTACTATTTTGGAAAGGGTTCAAATCCCCCTTCCATAGGTTTAGGAGCCTAATTTAGCCATTGACCCCACGTTTGGTGGGAAAGAGATAAGCCTTAAAATAGCTTTTTTGGCCACAAAATCTTCCTTATACCATGGGATTTGAATTTATTCACATGGAATGGATTAAATACATTTTTAAAATTATTATTTTAAAATCTAAATCCACTAAAAACCTTCCAAGTGTCACGCCAATAATATGCCATTTGTCCACGTTAGAGTGTGCCACGTCATCATTTGACCGCAACTTTGACTATGCATATCTTTCGCATACGAACTCGCAGTTTGGTCCGTTCAAAATGCATTGGAAAGCTTGCGATGAGCTCTATACCATGGAACTGATTTTGAAACATTACAGTACCATCAATTTTTTCCTCATCACCAACTGCCACGTGTCACCTTGTCATTGGTCCACCGGTTGACCTATTGACGAGTTGACCCGTTTGGAGGCCCATCTTCGACCGGCGATAGAATTTGCATACGGACTCTGCTTTACTGGGTTCAGCATACCGTCAGAAAGGTCTCAATAAGCCCTTCAAGATGGTCCAATTTTAGGGAATTCTAGAGAAAAATTTCATAGTGAAAAATCCTTCAGATCACTCCTCCCTAGTAAGACCATTTTGACCTCAAAATGGAAATTCACTTTGCTGAACTATACACACGTTCTCTGCATAATACAAACATAGAACCTAGTTTATAGCATGGTAATTTTTCCATAAAAATTGCAATAATCAAATTCCAATAATAGTAATATAACCCAATGGCCTAAATTGCAACTGATATGACACTGCAACTGCCATATTCCTTTGTACATCCCGATCCTGCACTCACCATCATCAACAATGCAAATGTAACTGCACTCCATGACTTGTTAGTGCAAAACTTGTACATACCATTTGCAACTATACCTAACAGTTACAAATATTAAGTCTATCAATAAGACTTACAAATGTACAAATGTCATGCATAGTAAACAAAGAGTTTGTATAAGTTGTGCACTTACAAACAATGCCTACATGCCACAAATTGCACAATAACAGTATTTTAACTACAATCCACATATAGACATCTGACCAATGATCATGCCTTGACTGAATCAAATACTTTGCTGAAAAATGAAGTTGTAAAACCATTAAAAAAAAAATTGCATCAAGTATTTTAAACCTGTCACCTGATTATTTCCTCTTTACGATACTTCACCAACACCAAGGCAGAAAAATAAATTTTGTACTTATCCTTTTCACAATTTAGTGGGATTTCCAAAACTGCCTTGTTAGTTTGCATGTATTCCACAATCAACTATGCAAACATAAAACTGATAAATTGTTTACCCACTTTACTCAAAGATACTTTGCCCTTTTTAGGGGTTGATTGGTTCAGTTTTACCAGTGGCCACCGAAGTGGTCAAATTAGTTGTTTAAAACTTTTATCCTTCTTAACAAACTTTAATTTTTGTTCTAGATGTAGCTTCCAACACTTACCAATTTCATGACCTTGTTTATTACAATGATCACAAAACCTTTGATCCATTTTTTTAGGATCCACATTTTTAGGAACCTTACCTTGACTGCTCTTAGCCGAACCCAGGTTAGGAGAATACATTTTCTCAAACTGTTCCATTCTGGATTTATACTTCCTACACTTGGCCACACAATGATTAGATAAACCACAGAATGTGCACGGATAACTATTCAACATAGCTTGAAAATTATAGCCAAATTTTTCCAGTGTAGATAAGGGATCAATTTGTTTACCTTTCATTTTTGAGCAATGGTAAACCGAAGGTGGGGGGATTTCTATACCTCTCCGTGGTGAATTATTACCAGATCCTCCTGATGAGGATGAACCACCTGATGCTAGTGGGGATGACTCTTTTCTCTGTTAGAAGCTTTTCTTCTTCTAGCGGTCTTGGAGTTCTCTCCAATTTCCATTTCCCCTGCACTAGCATATCCCAATCTGCATAACGAGGTCTTTCCTCAACCAAGATTGGATTAGTTATACCTTGGTTATTCTTACCAAGGTTAATTCCATTAAAACCCATGTTATTCAAAATTTTAGATCCTATACCTTTAGTGTGCTTTTCAAATTCACCGAGCACTATAGTAGAATCCAAATTAGCTTTGGGTGAGGAATTAAGTGTTGTCATACTTACTGTGCACTCATCTGTCATAGTGGAGGCATCAACAATAATTGGTACCTTGTTAGGTCCATCAATTTGCAACACCATCAAGAGCTCATCCTTAGATTCTAGCTCTCTTCTCAATGTGTCAAGTTTCTCTTCAAGAGCCAATACATGACATCTCGGAAGGCATTCTCTTCCTGAATTTGATGATTGCATGCTTCAGCTCCTCAAACTTGGTCTTGTTGGACATCTTACCCATGATTCCTGCACACCTGTTCCTCCAAACTCTGCACACTGCAAATGAAAGATCAAGCCCAAAATGTAAAAACCAAACTGAACCAAATCAACTGATGCAAATCAAAAGCTAAACCAGCTCTGATACCAACTTGATCTGAAAATGGTACTTATTTATTTATTTATTTTTGAAGTACTTAGAAAATTTCCAGATTTTGAAATTTACAGACTCAACATTGATCTTGAGTTAATTTGATCCAATTTTTAGGTGTCTTGAAACCCAAATCCTCAACTCTTCCAAAAAGACCAATTAATCTGATTTTTCAACTTTAAGTGAATCACTTGAATCTAATACAAATCCATTTTACTTCACAGTTGATTTTTAATCATACACTCAAACTAACATTTGAATCTAAGATGATAAGTGTATTCAAATCTTGTTGTGGGTTATGGATACTGAAAGTTCCTTCAATCCATTTACTCCAGTTTTATACTTATTTTATCAATTAATAAAATTAATCCAATGATGAATTTCAACTGATAAAAAGCTTTAAAAATTGAAATGCACAAATCCACAAAACAAGAAATTGATAACGGAGTTCACCCGAAGTTACATCTCCGCATTCACAAAAAGTGAATCGATCCATTAAACGCCTAATGAAGTACAATATCCCTTCAATCTTGACTTAACAGACCTTTATACCTACAAATGAGCTGATTCAAACCTCAAGGAATTCTGCAATTTACCATAATCATTCCCAAGTTCATTCGTGGCTCCTACAGTATTTCTTCTGTTTGTTCCCTGTGCAAATACGTTCAAAAAACGTCTACAAATTGAAATATAAAAGACATATTTAGATAAGGTTTACATTTCTGGAAAACTTAGGAAATTATTAAATATTTCCCCTTTTACTTCATGGTCTGATTCGGATCAAGTGGATGCAAAATACAGATCTCTGCTTGCCCCTCGTGCCTGTTCTGTGAAACTGCGATGGAAAAATGCCTACACAGAAAAATATATAGCACTTCATGCAACAAAAGTTACCTTTCTGGAAATATCTCATAATTTTGAACAACTTTCATTTTTACACCAAGTCCTAATTCGAACTATAAGTGCCTCGAAAATTGTGATCTCTGCAAACTGGTCCTTGGCTGTCCCCCTTTCCAACCTACCAAAAGCTTCCCTTTAAATAGATGTGATCTCCTTCTCTATCACTTGCTACAAAGTGGAAGCTTGGTAAGGCTGATTAATATTTTGGAAAGGGTTCAAATCCCCCTTCCATAGGTTTAGGAGCCCAATTTAGCCATTGACCCCACGTTTGGTGGGAAAGAGATAAACCTTAAAATTAGCTTTTTGGCCACAAATCCTCCTTATACCATGGGATTTGAATTTATTCACATGGAATGGATTAAATACATTTTTAAAATTATTATTTTAAAATCTAAATCCACTACAAACCTTCCAAGTGTCACGCCCATAATATGCCATTTGTCTACGTTAGAGTGTGCCACATCATCATTTGACCGCAACATTGACTATGCATATCTTTCGCATACGAACTCAGATTTGGTCCGTTCAAAATGCGTTGGAAAGCTTGTGATGAGCTCTATACCATGGAACTGATTTTGAAACATTATAGTACCATCAATTTTTCCTCATCACCAACTGCCACGTGTCACCTTGTCATTGGTCCACCGGTTGACCTATTGACCGAGTTGACCCGCTTTGAGGCCCATCTTCGACCGGTGATAGAATTTGCATACGGACTCTGTTTCGGAGTTCAGCATACCATCGGAAAGGTCTCAATATTCCCTTCAGCATGGTCCAATTTTAGGGAAGTTTAGAGAAAATTTCATAGTGAAAAATCCTCCGATCATACAACTTGCAAAAAAAATACAGGATTTACTCTATATGAGTAATTATATAAGAATAAACCTATATTTCCCATTGAATATGAGATACAAAAATTAAAAATAGTTGAAGAAGTAGGAATTAAATTATTATAAGTACATAATAAAATAACTACTTAGTCGAATGAGAAATGGATGAGATGGGACTAGAGGCATCACATTAAACTAGATATTCTAATATTAGAGGCACTTGTGGCATAACTAAAAAAAAATAAATAGATGAATTTTTGGGAAGGTGATTGGGCTATTTTATTTGACTCAAAATATAAGGATTTAAAAGGGAATATAAAACCAAGATGGATGGGCCCATATGAAATATAATAATTCTATAACAATGGTATTGTGCGGTTTGTTCCAATTAAAGGTAAAGAAGGGTATTGTTGATTAATGGTCATAGGCTACGTTTATACCAAAAACCAACATCCCTAGAATTAATTAAAATGATTTTTAAAACTAATTCAGCTTTGAATTACTTATATGAGGTTTCCTTGACCTAGTAAATCCAAAGTTAAATTGTTTGTCTAAAAATTTAATAAAAGGGGGATGGTTAAAACCAAAAATGGTGGCCATATTCCTATAAAGGGATGGTTGAAAAAGGAAAATAGGGGAAAAAAATATTGAAATAAAAATGTGATTGAAAACAAGAGATGGCGGTCACCATATTCCAAAATCATGTCATGCATAATCATACGAGAACAATAGTTGAGCATTTAACATTGAGGGAACATGTGACAAATGAAAGATGAAAATGTATGTACAACACTCCTTTTTAATAACTTACAAAATGTTTTAGTAATGATAGTTCTAATTGTTATTGATTTAAGGTATAATTCATCTACTTCTCATTACATCTCACACACTTCCCAATCACCTCTCACACACTTCCAATTACTCTCTTGCACGTTCCTATAAATTCTGCATTCCCTTCATAATTATGGCAAGTCTATCACTTCCATATCAAAATACACTAACTTGAATACTTGCCCCTATTGTTTTACCACTACAATACTACTAATCACCTCCATTTTTGCACCATTTTTACTTCTATTCCTACTGCAGAATGGGTTTCAAAGTAAGTCATGATCCAACTAACCCCATAGATTTATTAGTAGATGCCAAGTCCATTTCCATTTTTTAAAAGGAAGGATGGCTGGACTTCATGCTCATGTACAAAGAATTTAATCTAACAATAACATAAGAATTTTCCATAAATCTGTGGAAAGAATATTCATGAATAAAAATGGTAAAAATCTAGTTATATTTTGAGCTTTTTTTTGAAGTGCCAAAATATTAATGAAATTTTTAGCATTCATCAAACATGTTAAGGAAAAAATTGACCTTCCCCATTTCATGCACAAATTTGTTCTTTTGTCCAAAGATAAATTACGTTGGGGGACTAACAATTTAAAATTTCAAGGGTTGATTTATTTAATCTACAAACATTAATTCATTAAAAATGCAATGGGATAAATAAATGGCTCAAATTCAAAAATAAATATGTTGTGGAGGATAAAATTTACCCCAAACTTAAAACCCCTAAAACAAAGTATTTGATAGAAACAAGACCCAAAAAAAAATGAGGTCCTTTAGGATAAGTATGAAGCATCAAGTAGAGGATGCCCCTTGAATGAAAGAGCGGAAAGTAACTTGAACAAAATTATGACAATTAAATCCACACCTCGGGATTCTCCATTGGCATCTCCATCTCATCCAACCATATTTTGGAAGAACAAATTATTGATCCAATTATTTTTACCGAAGAATCCCCATTTCTAGATAAAGAAAAATTTATATGGTTTATGGAGAGCCTAGCTCACCCCATGATGAGGAATACCTTACTCCTTAAATGTTATCCCTCTCCACAATCAAATTTGAGTTACAATGAGAAAAAAAATGTGTACAAAATTTTCAACTTGTCCTCCAAGGGAAAGATGAATACCTTTCCCAATTAAGAACTGAAAAGGACTTGAAAATTCAACAACTTCAATAGGATTTGAAAGGTAATGACCATATCATTCAAGAAATTCAACAAACTACTTACAATTTAACTGTAAAATTTTTAGCCCTAAAATCTGAGAGGAAGGAAAAGGAAATCATAAGCACCCGAGTGCATATATCTCGAGAAAAGTTTGTTTTTCCCCAAATTGTGATATTGAAAGGAATGAAAACATAGATGAGTCACTTCTATGAGTTAAGGAAATAATAAGAAGAAAACAAATTCTAAAAGGAAGAGAAAAACATATTGGAAAATAATCTTCCATTAAGATGCCAAATATATGAGAAAAATCTTTCTTACAAGTAACAAGAAAACTTATATGATCTATTTTTGAAGGAACAATTTTTTAAATGGCATATTTATAGAGTTCTCTCCAATAAATCCTTAGAATTTGAAATTGATAGGAAATTCATGGCCACATATGAAACCTCGTATACAATCGAGAGGAATTTTTGTGTGAATTTGATGTTATAAAATTTCTATTGTTTGAAGAATAAAAAATTCCAATAAATATGTATGTAGGGAGGAGCATCAATTAAGATCATTTGTCTCAAAATCCATCAAAAAAATTGGAGGGATCAAAGAGGGAATTATACATGAGAGGAGACTAAATTAGGCCTTCTCATGAGACATGATCTTTCAACACCTAAAATATTATTACGACATTATAAAACAACAATTATTTATATTTATCTTGTGGACCACTATAAAGAAATCATTTCTCCATATGTAGAGACTTCAGAGCATATGTCTTGTTTAATTTTAATATGGAATTCTTTGCCTACTAGAATAGGTCTGACTTGATCACAAAACCTACAAAAATGAGGTAATTTCTCCTACCAACCTTCGATGGTGATTGAGAAGGGCCAAAGAAATAGGGAGAATTATTTTAGACATTAAGCAATATTGACTAGGCATGTGATTTACAACACCACATAATATTCTTACAAATACCTTGGTGGAATAATTATCATGACCAAATAGATGAGAGCTATGAAAAATGGACAAAATTAGTGATTGAGTTTAGTGGATACCACAACACAAAATTAAAAACAAGGAGTAATTTTTCCAATGAGTATAACTATACTAATATTGTGGAATTTTTAAATAAAAATGGTTGAATCTATATCATTAGGAGCTGATAATCCATAATTATTGGGGAGTGATGATCCTTAAGAATTCCCATTCCAAAATCCAACTTTGTCAACTTTTTTCATTATTACCTCGTATTGAACTAATATTAGCATTATTTTGAATAATACTTTGATTTACTTAAAGAGAAGTTTTGTGCATAAATCTTGGTTTTTTTAATCTTTCATATGATTTCTTGGGTTGATTGATATAAGTTGATATTTTTTCTAACAAATGTTAATTAAATAAGTATCATAAGAGTACCATAGGAAACACATAAAGCTAACGCATGACTCACATAGTAGACTCAGCATTGAGGATTTACTTAGACAACAATTTTTTACATAACTTGTGGAACCACCTAGTCATTAATTCCATTGGGAATTTGGTATTCTTAGGTGGAAACTTCCTCTTCATGGATCATTCAAAGTTAACATGTGTTATGATTTTCATTAAAATTTCTAACTAGAAGCTAGTCCTTATTTTTTAAATCGTCCACTATATGAGGAATGTGATTACTTGAGTTTGTAAAGACTCATGGGATCTCCAAATCAGTTGATTACTAATTACAAGAACTCCACTTTCATTGAAAATATTATTGAAATCAACAAGTCACATACATGATGGAACTTGAACTTAATGGCTACTAGTTATTTTATTGTTCTCGATATAGATCTTTTCCTTTAACTCCTAGATGTAACTCTTACATGTAAATTAGAATAATAAGTTATCTTGAAGAAGATCTTGACTTAGCCTAATATATAAGGCGTCCTCATCATGAATAATCATCATTCTAGGGGAAAACAAATGTATTAAGACATCAATGATAAATAAAAAGTGAATTATTTTTTATTCAATTGTGTTTTTGTAATTAATACATTACAACTAGACTAAGAGGAAGGAGCAAGGGCCACTCCTCCAAAATGTGAAGGGAAGTATTGTTAGCTATGAATTCCATATATTTTAAATTAAATTTATTATACCCCACTACATTAACTCCCACCAAAAATTAAAATAGGAGGATCAAGTAGTAGCCCTTGGATTGATTGAATATTAGCCATAAGATTTAGCTTTGACTAAAAATCTTAAAACTCTTATACAACCAATTTTACGGTTTATTTTTCCCTTTTAATTTTCTTTTACATATATTACTTATATCAAATCCATGGAAGGAGAGGAGCAAAGGTTTAATGTATGGAAAAAAATGTAAAATAAATTTGTTGCATTGTGGTCATGTAAGGGGATGTAGTTGCAGTTTCCTCTGAAGGGAAAGGCAAATTTAAAAGGATCACAAGGATGTTGTAAGAAAGGAGGAAGTTGGGTTTTTATTGATGCATGGTATGGAATTTTGGTCCATTTGATGGTCGTGAAAATTGTGTGAGAAGCCATGGGTAGGGTCGACACCATGGCGTGGGATGTTCCCACACCACCAAAAGAGTTGGTTCCATATTGGGGAGGGTCAGTGTGGCCATGTCGTGGCCCCTCCACCCATAATCATGTTTTATTTAAATAATATTCCTTGTAATTTTATTAGATACGTTTATATATATAGGCATTTACACAATGTGCAATATATAAGAGAAATAAACATATCAAATGCTCATATAATTAATAGATTTTATTAAAATGTATATCCAAACACAAAACACACAAATGTCTCTAATTTTTGTAAGAAAATCACTATATATATATATGCATTGTTCGATTTGATTAGAAAATAATATAAATCCTTAAATGATGGGGAGATAGATTAGATTTAAGTATCCTTTTTTAATTTATTTATACAATCTTCATGATCTACAAGTGCATATTAAATATCATTTTCTCACTTTAATGGTTTTAATAAAATCTTATTACAGAAAAGAAGATAAATAATGCATATCATAATTTTAAAAATAACATGTCAAAACTATTACAAAACTGAAATTTCCATGATTCACTTTCAGATTTAATGATAAGACATAAAGCTAAGACAAACAACAAAATCCTTTCCATGTTTTCAAAACTCATAAAAATAGAAAACGTCATTGAATAATAAGATGGAATAATGAGTAAAATTGTTTTTTTACTTTTGTTTAAAATAAGATGTTCCATAAAATAAGAGTAACAACTTTATTACAATTCAAAAAAAATTTCTTTTTCATCATTTTCATAACTAATAAAAGGAAGAAACAACCTTAGGCAATGCAACAAGAAAATGAAGAGCAAAAATATTTTTGTGGTTCTAAAGACAATACAAATATGTAACAACTCCAAAACCCATAGTCTACAAATATACAACTTCCATTTCAAGATAGAGATACATATCCACAATTCCCACTAACAATAAAAATCAACTATTAAAATGCAAGTATAACAAGCCTCCCAAATAAGGGAACAACATGTCCAAATTTTTAGGCATCTCTCCAACTAATCAACCCTCCAAATTAAATCCACAAATCAGCTCCAATCTTCACATTAATCATTCTCCAAGCACCACAAGAAAAATCCCGATATGCCTCCCAACCTATAGGCATCATCACATGCCTTTTTACAAAGAAATAGCATGTTAGACTCCCCCAAGCCCATGGAAAATAGGTGCAGATCCTGACAAACTATGCCAAAGGAAACAATTTTTTCAAAAAACTTAAATAAGGATGGCCAAGAGAAGATAAAAAACAACTTTAAGAAAACCAAATCCACCAAAAACACCAAGAAACCATGGGAATGGGAAGAGGGGAGAAGGATCACATAGTGCCAAAATATATAATATCAAGAGTGAAAAATATCCTCTAAGTAGTATCTCCAAGAATCATCACAAACTCCCAAACCTTATACCTCCTTTATATCCTTTTTGTCAAGGATTTTCAAACCTTCAAGCTTCCTTGGAAAGGATGGGAGGGGATTCCCAAACCAAATGGGAATGCCTCCTACTTCCACTAAGGAAGGGAGTGATAAGAAAAAATTCATGGCTTTCCCAATAATCCATGAAGATGAAATTCCCCTCCCATTCCCAAATCCCACTCCAAATCCACACCCCATTATAATGGAGGAGCAAAGAAAATCAAGATAAAAGTTTCAAAACAAAGTAAAACTAAGGAACAATAAAAACCCCTAAACCAACCCACCATTCAAAACCATTACCAATCATAACATCCACACACATACAAGAAAGTTTTCTAAACCAAAATAAAATGAGTCTTGATACCTACCTCACACTCCAAGCTCAAGTCCACAAGATCATAACTGTTTGAATCCTAAAGCTCCCAAGGATCCCCTACAACTTTCTCCACCAAAAGCCCCCAAACATCAGAATTCAAACAAGATATAACAAAAAATCCATCCCATAAACCCATGGGAGTGTGAAATGTGTCACTCTTCTAACTAATTAAACCGTCCATGTCATCCAAGTCACTTTCCATATCCCCTATAACATTAAATCAAGAGGGGAAAAATCAAAATTATCCCCAAAAAGCCACATAAAATCCAAAGGTTACCATGAAAGATAAGAGAATAAGATTTATATAGTGAATTATGAGAGGGTGGAGTGAGGAAGAGGATTTTTATTCAAAAAAATATTTCTCCAACCATAGGTTAGGTCCCATGGACCAATTTTAATATAAAGGATACCCTTACCCTTTAATAGATGCCTTAAAAAATCCCCTTAAAGGTTGAATTTGGGAGTTTGGGTTGAATGAAAAAATCAAAGTGAGGAATGGTCTAGCATATTTTCTTAGCAACTCCCAAGAAATCCCTATACAAGTTCAAGAAACTAAAACAATTCATAACACAAATCATCCCAAATGACCTCATTAACACAAAGAAATCCAAATTAGGTGAGAAATGAAGTAAATTTAATTTTACCATGGTACTCAAGGTTAGGATGATAACAATATGAATAAATCAAATTCACATGTAAGATTAACAAATCCTCAAATTATAAACAATTTCCAAAATGAAAAAAATTGAGAGAAAGGGTTTGACAACACGGCTTAGGAATATTTGATAGTGCTACCACAAGTTTCCACGTTCACCAAGAGATGTAACTTACAAATCCTACACACTCAAGGAAAACCTAAAATCTGCTCGACATGATAAAATATCCATATAAATCATAATGAAAAATGACTATACTATATTAGCTAAATAATATTTTACCAAATCTATTCTACCAATGATACATGTAACCATGATCCAATTTCAATAATATAAAACTCAAAATCACAATCATCAGTGAATACCATATAGCAACATAATCTATCAAATCTAAAACATCATAATATCATCATCTCTAATCAACATGAAATAACCAAGATCATGACTATAAATTTTTTTATTAATAGTCTCCTACTAATATAAGAATTTCATATACCATAGGATGATAAATCATAGCAAATGAAAATAAAATCTACCATGTAATCAATTAAAAATTGTATCATTTACAATAATCAAACTATTCAGATGAGTCAACGGATCCTAGGAAGAGATAGAAATCAGTGGGAACTACATCCCTCCCCTAGAATTAGAATTCCTCCTGAATTCACTACAAGAGGTAGGGGTATCTAGCTCATAATGGAGTCACATCCTCCCAAGTAGATGTTGACTCATCATATCGTCCAATTGAACCTTAATTTTTTCCGAGCTCACCCCTAAAGGTCTATTCTCCTATTCTACAGGATATTCATGGGCTCTAGGTCTTCACTTTTCTATATCCTCCACCTATAATGCCAACCAATACAAGATATAAGAAACATCTTATACATAAGAAAAAGTGAAACATGGAAAACATGATAGGCCCGGGATAAGTGTTGTGACAAGGTTAAATGGCAAGAAACACGACCAATGAACTCCAAGATCTCAAGTGGCCCCATAAAGTGAGGTGAAATCTTATAACCATTTCCATAATAGATTGGGATCTTGTGCAATCATACTCTCAAGAATACGTTTTCCCTAACCATAAAGTGACTCTCAGTTTTCTTAGTATCTAGATATGCCTTTAACATGGCATGCTCATGCCTACTTAAGACTTTGTCTAATCAAAATGACCTACTACTCCATATCTTGAAGGAATGCTAACCCAAGAATAACCATATCACCTAATATTTCCTAACTCAATGGTGTCCTACAAGGTCACCCATACATGAATTGATAAGGATTCATACCAATGGAGCTATGATAACTATTGTTATAGGAAAACTCAATGAGATATAAATAATCCTCCCACTTCTTTTATTGATCCATCACATATATACTCACAATATACTCTAATACCCGATTAACCCTCTCTCTCTCACCATCTGTCTCTAGGTGGTAGGATGAATTTAAATTGATCTCGAGTTCTTTGAGAACCCCAAAAGAAGTCCATAAATCGAAGTATTAATAGTATCCCGATCATTAATGATAGTCTTCTAATCCCATGCAACCTTATAATATCTTCAAGAAATACTCTGGAAATGGCGATTGCATTGTAAGTGACCTTGGTTGGTGAAAAATGAGCAACCTTGATCAAGTTTCCCACTATTAATATGGTAATGTCACGATGATAGATGACACAGAAGACCAAAAATTAAATCCATAGATATAACATCCCATTTCCTCTTGGGAATATCACAGGACACAAAAGTCCTATAGGAGAATGTCTAGCCTTAAACCTCGACACTAAATGAAAGGATACACAAAGTATTCTATATCCTAGTGTAGTCTTGAACAATATTATAATTGCCTAAGATAAGTGTGCATCTTATTTATTCCATGATGGGTTGTTTTAGACATAAAATCACACACTTGTGTACATTTCTAGGTCCTAATCACATACCACTATTCATATAATTCCTAAGCAAGAAAACTAGTAATTGACATCTATCTTTGGCCTCTTTTCTATCTTTATGGTTTCCTCTTTAGTCTTGCACACCCCACAACCTAGTCTGATCTTCATTGCTTTATATTTATTGACACTAGAAACCAATTCCGGCTGCCTGGGAAAGATGCCGCGCCCAGGTGCCCTCGTCCCTATTGGAGCCCCCAACCTCTTTGTATATTTCTTGCTTCTTTTGGGCCTCTTTTTTTCTTATTGGTCATCCTTTTAGTTGTCAATTACAAAATTCAAACAAGGGAATCATATAAATACAAATCAATGTGACCATAATAAATGACCAAGCTCTAAGCATCTACTATCACCACCTAATTTTACATCCAAAGGAATTCTAAAAGCATCAATGAAACCATCTAACACTCACTCAAGGGATAAATGACTACTTTTTCTATATAAATTTCATAGGAGGGGAAGTTTAATTTTCCATCCACACATATATCTACATTGCTACATCTAGCTATCACTCACTAACAAGTGCATCTTATACAAGATATTCCTAGGGTATGAGTTTTACACACACACACAAGAACTACATGGATTTTGAGATGTAGAAAACACTTAGTTGTAAGTTCACTCTATCGGGTGACCGACCGGGTTAGTCAAACTCCCATTTGGATATTTCATTTTTAGGATTTGATTTTTTTAGGGTTTTGTAGGTAATGTTTCTATTTTCATGTTACAAGAAAATTCTATAGAAATAGTGTGGCATACAGGTGTGACCAAAAACAAAGGTTAGTGAATAGCTTGCGATGAAAGAATAATAAGTTTCGAGCTCATTGCACTCAAAACATCTCAACACATGTCTCTATTACCTAGGCACCCTTGTCCAAGATTCATCTAGAAGTTACTGAACTTTCTAATTATAGTTGTAAATAATTTCCTCCTTATGCTCATCAATTTTATAGTCCATAGCACTTCGAGATTTATTGTGATGAACTAGTTAAATTTTTTATTCCCTCTCTTGCACTTAGGGGTTTCAAATTTTCATTATCTTATTGCTTACATCAAATTTTTAATTTAGCATTATTTTATCATATGTGACTCTTAAATATCTATAGTTTATCACAATTCCATATTCCTTAAATAATTTGGTGAACCCCACTTCCGATTGATCTTTCGATCATTCTTTGAAAAACTATATTTTCTTTCATGGCTCTTAAATTTCCTCAAGTCCCGTTGTATCAATGTCCTCAAATGAACCTACCTTACAAATATTCTTTCCAAAAGGTCGTGCACTCTATCTGTCTCACTTTTGATACACCACCTTAAAAATTATCTCACTCTTCGATCATATCCCTAATGACCCTAGTGACTCGTATATCACACCTAGAAATTCTATTTGCAAATCAATTCAAGATTTACATTATTTATTCCAAGACAAATTTCAAGCTATGGAAGCCACGATCACATCCCTTAAATCTGAAATTCAACATCTCAAGGATGTTTCTCAAGCCCATGATTGTTCTTGTTCTACATCTCATTCTCCTTCTATGTCTTCTACATGTGCTCATATCAGTGAATACCAAGACATGCCACTCCTTGCACCTCTCAAGTTTTATTTCAATGCTAAACAACAAGATATTATTCCACGGATCCTCACTCATCAATTGATAAACTTGCCATCTACTCATTTTTATCCTTCTTATCATCTTGCAAAATATCAAGGTTATCCATATTGAAATTATCATCGAATCAATGGACATAATGACAATTATCTCTATGCTCTTCAAATATAAATTCACCACCTTAAGTATTATGGTCTTATTTCATTTTTTTGCACAACATATTACTACATGTTCATCTCCAATTACTACATCCCATTGGGTTCCTAAATCAGATTCATCCATGTCTAATGCACATGATGTCATACTTCTAAGGTCCCTTCTTCGGTCACTCATGTACCCCTATTAAACCCACTCCAACTAATAAATTGCCTCTCACAATCAGTCCATCATCTTTTTCATATCAAGTCTTGTGTAGTGTTATTAATGCCACATAATCTACCACCATTCAAGATCCCCCTACCCTATGCCGTTGTCACTTCAATTAAATTTTTAAACAAAATCATCCTTATAGTGATGGCCAAGGCACATTTCAAATTCCACCACCATGGCATGGTCCTATAGATGCTCCTTCCTATCATTGTGTTGAATCTCTCTCTTTTTTTCTCATGAAACATATAACACTCTCCCATAATGGCATGGTTTCTCTCGTATCCCCACATAGATATCCATAATTGGCACACTTGGGGGACATCATAGATTTTCTCCCCTTTTCATTACTATCAAATGTATCTATCTTCTCATGCCTTGACACTTCGTGTTTAATGTCAAATATTTATTGAGCATCAATACAAACCCTTTGATACACACATTATATCATCATTACCTATGATGCACTCTAGCTCCATAGTTCATACTCGACTAGCGAGGGTCTAAATCTGAAATGAAGCTCGCCCACATTCACACTTCTCATGCTCTATGCTTCATTGATATATCTATCTAGTGCACATGTTGAAACCATTTCCCAACAAAGCACTCTTGGTTTATGGTTCATTCTTAAATTTCAGGGTATTTTAAAATGAACCTCATCTCATACACATTCATACACATCCACTCAATGTGCGCATTTTTCCTATCACATACACATTTCATTTCACTCCATGTCTCTCATTCATATCATAATGTATATCTTGGTTGCACGTAGTATTTTTCTTGCTTATACTTACATGTACACTTATTTTCCTATGTTAGCAAGATATTTATTATGTCACTATATTTTCAATATACACATGCACGTTCACTTATTATTTAGAATTGAATGCTTACTTTTGACATATCTTTCCACGTAGCATGGATGTTTGATTTGTGCCTCTAACAAGTCCCAATGAGGCTCCTGGGGGCATCTACTTTCATACACACTACATGTGTTATGGTTTCATTTTATAATACTTCCTATTCTTAGAAGAACACTACTCTATCAATATATACATGTTTTGAAATAATTTTTATCTTTCTAACATACTAATGGGTGCTTCATCTGTAAACATTTTCTTAGAAATAACTATTTACTACCATGGTTGTTTGATATTTTTATCGATAATGTTTTCTATTTTATGCCATTGTTTACGGGTTTTTCCATATGTCATGTATGTTAATTTCTTGTATTTTTTTGTTTTCATTTGGCTCTGATTGTCTTGTGATATTGTGAGCAATGTCCCTTTCTTGAAACCTACTTTTCACATTCTACTTTACATGCACACTTATCACATCTTCTATTCATGATGCATTATCTCTTAGCAACATCACATGTACCCCAAACTAGGGAGCATACATTGGGTGAATCAATCACCCCATACAACAAATTATACCTTTAGTACATGCATGCACATTACAAGAACAAAAAAAAGTTACACCTACAAAATGGCCTAGATTTTGACTTGGGTCCTCGGTACAACATAGACGCCAATGCCTAGATATACATGAGAACTTGGACACTCTTAACCCTTCCTAGGTGCCTATGACCAGGTCAAAGTTATAGTTATTGTCTTAGATCAACACATTATTTGGAAGTTCAAATGGTAGGTTTCATATTATGAACATTCCTCTAGTAATCATAATGCATTATATCTCTTTTTTCCTATTTCCTTGGATTAAATATAGAAAAAGAAAGATCACACCATATGTAATGGTGTATAATATAGGAAATTAATTGGGGATGGAGAATAACACTAGACCTTTCTCCCAAAAAAATCACTTTGTTGTGCCATGATATCACACAAAAAATCACTCTTGGCATGAGATAGCCCAAAAAAGTCATTCTGAGATCTCCAAAAACATATTCATTTCAGACATTTCCTATCCTTTTTTACTTGTCAAGGTGAGGTGTACATGTTCCTTTTAATACATTTTTACATTTTTGTTAGGACAACTTTGACATAGTTTTCATAACACATGACTTTTGGACCACTCTTTCACTCTTCTTTTGTAGGCCGGCATCAGTCCTTAATACACAAGAAGAAGAAAGAACACATCAACAAACAAAAGTGATAAAAATAATAGGTACAAATGGAATGACACATACGCTTCACCCCTAGAGTCACTTCCTATTCTTTATCTTCCACTCTTCACTTTTTATCACTCCATAGTTTTTCGTGTCTCTTCAAAGCATGCTTTCACCATCGATCCACATGGTTATCAGTGAATCATTACACATCTCTTATCTAATTTATGTTATCTAGTATTCACTCAACAACATAAAGTGGGGAAAATGTAGACACAAAATCATTTACTTTGGTACATTTAAAGGTCATAATCACATACCACTATTCATATGAATCCTAAGAAAGAAAACTAGTAATTGACATTTATATTTGGCTTGTTTTTTATCTTTCTTGTTTAACATACAACACCCGCCCGAGTTTAATCTTCATTTATTTATATTTATTGACTATTGATACTAGTGACTATAAAATATTCTTACACCTATCCAGACACTAGTTCCACACATGCCATCGTCCCCATGTTCTCTGGCACCACCAACCTCTTTATATCTTACTTGCCTCTTTTGGGCCTCTTTTATCTTTTTTTGATTATTTTTCCTATAGGTCGGCCTTTTAGTTTTCAATTACAAAATTCAAAAAAGGGAATCATATAAATACAAATATATATGTTGACTATAATAAAGGACCAAGATCTAAGCATCTACTAAAGCACCACCTAAGGTTACATCTGAAGGAATTCTAAGAGTATCAAGGAATCCATCTAGCACTCACTCAAGGGACAAGGTATTAAATTTTATGTAAACATTTCATAGGAGGGAAGTTCATTTTTTCATCCATACATCTATCTACATTACCTCATCTAGCTATCGCTCACTATTAAGTGCGTTTTATACAAGATCTTCTTAGGGCAATATTTTTACACACACAAAAAGAACTACATAGAATATGAGATGTAGTGCATGCTTGGTCATGTAAGATCACTTTTCGGGTGATCGTGATGGTTAGTATGAATCCCATTTGCATATTTTATTTTTAGGATTTGATTTTTTTTTTTAGAAGTTATCTATCTCTTCATAGGTTAAAGGAGAATTTTAGACATAGGGCGACATACATGTGACCGAAAAAAGGTTAATGAATGACCTTACAAAAAGAAGTGGAAAATGTTTCTTAGCTCCTATGTAGTCACATCCACCCAACAAAGGCATCTAACACCTATGCACCCTCACCCAAAACATTTGGCTCATCCTATAGTTACAAAATTTTCCAATTACTTAAAAGGTCAATCTACTCCCCCTTCTCATTAGTTTTCCAATCCGAACACTTTGATTATTGGGAAATTAGTTAATTATTCTATTATCTCTCTTACACTTAGGGTTTCAATTTTAATTAGCTTATTACTTGCATTAAATATGTACTTTATCATTCATTTACCTATGTTACTCGAAATATTTAGGGTTTATCATATATCTATTTTTATTAAATCAGTCTTGCATATAGGGATCGATGAGCCCGTGAAAGAATGAAACTATGAAGATCTCTTGCCTTAGGCACATAGATGCACCTCTTAAAATGTATAAGACCATCTACCTCTAAGATGCATCCTGAATAACGCCTCTAAAGAACCCTAGGACTTAAACGTATGTTTAACACCCTCATTAAATCTATAACCTAGAAGTTCTTGAAATGTCATACCAAATATCTGATTTTAATGTCATATCGGTAACCATATGTCGTCATCTACGCAAGGCATATGTGATGAAATTATCCTTCCCTTTAATATATTGAATATCCATATAATACTCACACAAAAAAACCATCCAACACCATTAATAAGATTTGAGGTTCAATTATGAGAAGATGTGTTATAATCTCTTATGACCGGTTCTCAATAAAAATGCCCTTCCCTGAAGAGAGTTCCTCCAATGAACTAGCGTGTGACCCACTACTGTAAGCTCAAGGTCATGGATATGGTAATTAGGCTCATAGTCTTTGTGCTTATGTGACTCAAATTTAATGACGTGTCACTCCCGCATGAGTTCTATGCCAAGTTCCTCGAAGGAAGCATCACTACAAACTACAAAGTATCCAGTCAAATTAGGAATTGCTGAAATAGGAGCTCTTGTCAATTATTCCTTGAGTAACTGAAAATCCTTCCCATAGTTATCTCGATCACATTTTTTTCCCTTTTTGCTAAAGAGAAGTGATAAGATGAGCAATCCTACAAAATTATTGTATAAATATGTGGTAATAACCTTCCAATCCAATGAAACTCCTCACCTCTATCAATGATGTAGGTGTTGTCCAGATGATAATGACATGTGTATTTAAGGAGTATACTAAGAAACCCTCTCCACAAATGATGTGTCCTAGTGTCACCGACTATCATACTGAAAGAAACTACACTTCTCTAGGTTCCCAAAAAGTCTCTGCTCTCTCAAAACATGTAGCACTTGTCTCAAATGTTCCTCTTGTTCCTCCTCTAAACAAGAGTAAATAATATTTTGTCAAGAAACACTAAGACAAATTGGTCCAAGAAATTCCTGAAAACCAAATTCATGAGGCTCAAGAAAAATTATAGAGCATTGTTCAAACCAAAGGGAACTATAGTGAACTCATAGTGACCATACTAAGTACGGAAAGTTGTTTTGTGAATGTCTACAACTATAATGCATAATCTGGTGCTATCTCGACTTAAGATTGTTAATTTGATTCATTTTCCACAACATGTCATGGTCATATAACTAAGGTGAGGTTATAGGTCTAGATGTCACAAGGGTCATCATTATATTCCTTACATGTTAGTGAGTCATATGGGAGTTACTTCTATTTCAGGAATGTAACTCCCCTTCTCCACTTTAGTTGATATGATTACAGCACTAGGGGTTGAAACTACCCCTATTTTTACCCCTTACCTTTGTTAGATCTTTGAGATGGATTTAGATCTTTTGACCCTTTCGAATCCTTGCATGCACATCTTCATGGTTTATGCTCACTCCTCATGGAATCTCATCATGCTTCTAGAGTGCAACTAGGTTGATGTTCGTGTTATCCCATATCCCTCGTGTTATCTTGTTTTCAATTTATTTGTCATGGTATTAGATCACACATTGTTTGCATCCAAATTACTCACTCATTCAACATTTCCTACTTCTCTTAGTTTTATGGTCATTATTTTCTTACTTCATGTGTGAGTTTTGTAATAAATGTTCCATTCATGTCTCAAATACATTAATTTATTCTTTTACGGGGTTTAAATTTTATTTATGGTGCTTCAATCATCTTCTCTTTCCTTTTGGGGTTTAGCATGTAGTTCTAGTGTCTTGTTACAGTCCCAAGCTACATTTGAGGTTCATATCGTAGTTTAAAAGGTGATGGTTTTAAGTTTTTAGTTTTATAGGAGTTGTTTCGACCCAACTTGGCCCCATCTCAATGAACTTGGAACCCACTTGGACCCCAAGATCATCGCTTTGACCTTTTGACTCAAGCCTACTCCTCCATTTACATTGGTTTTGGTTTGGTTATTTGATTTGTTTATTAACCATTCAACTCGATTAAACATGCCAAGCCCTTCATTCAAACTCTTTTACAATCCTAGTTTGATGTACCCTTTCCTTGCATCATCCTATGAAATCATGTATTTTTGGCACCTTGCATTATGCATTTGAAACTCCAGTGCTCCTGCTCCTCCAACCCATGCCCCAAAGATTACTCATTGTGATTGGTTGCTAGCTCATCCTCTAGGTTTTTTCCACCTATGAGCCTACCCTTATGACTTACTTGAACTCCATCCCATGCCCCATCCTCTACATGGTTATTCACCATTTTGTATTTTTTCTAATATTTGGCTACATCCTCACTCTCTATCCTTTCATCTCTACACCCACATTAGTCTTCCACTCACCGCACTTAGATCCTCATCCCTTACATTGGTTTATGCCCATCATTGAACTCCGTTATAGTTTCTTATGCACTCTTTATCCCTTGTCGTTGTTACACTTTTTCGTGGGGAATATTTCTATAAATCTCTCCGTCACGCTTAGTTTGACTACACTAGATTGTTGAAAATGTCACTTCGAACCCCATGCTCGGTGTATAACTTAGTGCAAACACATGGACTCCCACTCACCGTTTAATGGATCAATATTTACCTACCACAACCTAAAGTGCTCACTCCATTTGGATTCGACATGGCACCCCGCTCTAACAGACATGTCATCCCTTTTGATAGATTGATGCCCTCCTAATTTCAAATCTACACGATGTTTAACTCATTCATTTTACCCTTCAGCCTCTCGCACATTCCCAAGCCATGTCACTCACCACCTCTACAAGGTCAAACTGACTAACTCGCCAAGCTAACTCAGCCTTCAACTTGCCCATTGAGTCCTCTTAGCTTTTCATCCTAAGAATCTCCCAACCATCTCACATAAATGAGTAGCTCGACCGAGTTTCTATTAGCTCCTTTTTAGAGCAAGGACTCCCTTCATCGTCAAACATTCGATTTTTTTACATTTTAACCCACTTTTAAAAATTAGTGCAAATCTAATTATGATAAAAACATAAATAATTCACCATTTTAAGGAGGGATGTTCTTCCGAGCTCCATGTATAGGGTTATTGGGGTTTTCGGCCCACTTTTATTGCTTTTGCATTGTAGTGATTCTCTTTTCCCATGGCTAGTGAATGTGTCTACCACAACCTTCATGCTTAAGCGTGCCTCTTAGTTTTGCGATGTGAGATGCCTTCTCTCACATTCATATGGGATGTTTTACCTATTGATGTGTAATCACAACAACCCTAATCTATTTTTCAATTCAAGGATTTACCCCCTATAGTCGAGTGATTGTGTAACATTGAGCATTTCCCAAAGTGTGCGACTTTGCAATCGTGGAAAGCTCTCCAGAGAAGGTTGGCTTTTATCCTATCCTAGTGCAACTACTCTAAAGTGTAGAGAGTTGTAGATCTAACCCTAATCTAATATTTCCAAGGAGACAAAGATAGATAAAATGCATGAAATTAAAACCTACTCTAAGGGAAGGTGATGCACCAATTTATTCTTTAACGGGTTTAAAAAAATTTCAGGATGGTTAGATAACCTACATAATAAACACAACACAACCAACATCTTGTAATGAAAAAAATAATGCACAATAATTTGTATGTGATGAAAGACCATAAAAGATGTAATAAAACACAAAAGGGATGTTTGAAATATCCACAAATATATTTATATTGCTTCAAAAATTGATACAATACACCACACTCAAGCTCAAAGGCACATATCTTGCATTACAATGTCTAGTAGGGAGGTTTGGAATCTCAACAAAATCTCTTACAGACAAGAAAGAAGAAGGGAGGGGCAGATACAAGTTTTCCAACCCTTTTAAAATGAGCCCCTCCTTACAATATATAGGAAGAATGAGAGAAAAGAGGAGAGAAGGAATTCAAAATCCTACTTCAACCACCCAAAAATACATTAAAATCACCTGCAAAAATGATGGTTGCCACTGCAAACCCATGCCTCCAGGTACTCTACCTTGCTGGAGAAGAAAGGAAGCCCATACCTCTTTATGTGGTAGGTGAGAAATCTAGAAACACCCTCTAAAATAAAGAACTATACTTCTTCATTTTAAAATCCTTGGACTCACTAATAAATGTAAATATGAGCTTCCAATCAAAGTTATAGCCATCTGAAGATGAGGGTGCCATACTTAATTAATGCAAGTATTTCACTCTTTTTTGGGATTTTTGGCCTTTTTGGGTCATATGTTGCTCAGGTATAACTTGGGAAATTTTCCTCCGCCAACTCCACACTTCATGGATGGTTATTTTGGATTTTCACTCACTCTGGGTACTTTGTCCCAACTATCTCTCGGACGCACATCCTTGACATTTTCCTCCACCATATCTACACTTCATTCATATGGATATTTTGGATTTTCCATTCCTCACCACCTCTACATGTACTTTTTTCCCAAGTGTCCCTCGACTTCATCCATTAATTCATTTTTCTCAACTATCTCCCACTTCACCGTAGCTTCAAATATTTCATCTTTTGGAGGCCAACGTGTACATTCATCCCAACTTGTCCCTCGTACCACTTGGGACAATTTTATTTGGTTTTTCCGCATTTTTAATATTTTTCTAAGTATTTTCTCGTTTTTCTTTTGCAACGATTCCTTTTCGATCAAACTTTTGTCTCTATTCTGTTCTAGTGTGCATTTGCTAGCAATGTGAGATTATCAATTTCACTAGGAGAGGGAAATTAGATAACTACCCTTATTATTTTTATGCCCTTTTGTTCTTGATTATATGTTGTTCCTCTGCTTCCGACTAGGACTTATTATGGCCTCCACTCTTGTGTGATTCATGGCCTACTTTAAAGTGAATGGTCAATTATCTAACGTTGCATGAAAACATCTTATTATAATCCTGAACTACTTATAAAGTGTCACAAATATGGGTTTTGTTACTATTCTCAGGTTTTATATTACACACAAAAGCATTCTTAGTTGCATCTGATGTCTTTCCACCTTTCTTATATCCACACACCCTCTTCTCATGTACCTTGCACTTCTTTCTTCCTCATCATGGAGGATGCTCTTTCCATACTTTGGTGTCACATGATCTCTTTACGTCCTCTATTACTTATTCTTGGGATTGAAAACCACACATCATTATGTCCTTCTATGGAACACTTATTTTCCTATAAGGGTCTTCCACACTTTCTATATGGGCCATTCTTACACCCACTATTCTTGTCATCTTGAGGACTATTTTGAAACATGTGACAATGTTGTTGGTCATTTGATATTATATGTCTATAGAACTCTACACCTTTACATGGCTGACTCAAATCCTTCCCACATCATCTACAACATATTTTAGTACTCGATTGGAGACCCTTCACATACTACAATTGTTTATGATGTTGATTAATTTTTCTCCTCTTCTTAATCATGAGATGATAGTTCCACTAACACAGACTCACTTTCTTCCATATATAATGAAGAGGATTGTGATTTTACTTATGATTACAAGAGTAATACCGAGGAATCCTATCCTCCTTCTCTTGGCCCTATTCCGGAGTATGTTAACACTCCCTTCCCATCAGAGATCGAGTAGTCCCATTATCATCCTCATACAATCATTAAATTTTCTTCCTTTCCACTTTAAGTATGTTAGGCCCTTTCCACTCCTCTACCTTTTTTTGAATATTCATACATGTCAAACATTGCTCTTTTATTCACTAAGCCTCTCCTTGGGATGAGTATCTACCAGACCTTCATCAACTCTTCACAATGTCTACTTGTGATGTCGTACAGGAGTTCATCATCCTTCTACTGTGTCTTTCAAAGAGTTCTTCATTTCCTTTATTGGGAATGCCCCTTCCATGGACTATTATAACTTCCACTTTCTCATCATTGGCCCACCCTTTCTATGTTGATCATCTTTCTATTTTAGGGGATTGTTACATTTCCTTCACTTTACTTGGACATCCTTTTGATGGATCTTCCTCTTTCACACTCACGATAGTTCTACACTCATGGAATTTCCTTCGCGTTGTGCACTCATCTTATAAACATATGTGACACTTCCATGGACCAGACTCAAAGTTCTTCATACTACTTCCTATGGCTTCCTTCATGGAGTGGGAAAACTTCAAGTACTCCATTCTTTTCCTTCCTAAGGGTAGGTACATGGTTTGGTTTGGTTAGTTCATCTTCATTCCATTAGCCAAGGAACATGTCTTCCACGCTCTTGTTCAAGACTTCCAAGAGTTGTAGAGTTAAGATTCTTCTATGACATCTTCTACATTCCTCTTGTCTCCTTCTTCTGCTCTCTTCTTCTTCTTCCAGAGAGATTTCTCTTTTATACATGGGTACCTTATCAACCTCCTTAGTTTTTGGAACCCATATATGGCATCTTTCTTAGATTATAGAGTGTTTTTCATCTCTTATGGTGGATGTTTTCCCCACTGGGTTTTCCTCCATCACTTGAGATCCTTGTTGTTGATGGGCTCCTCATCAAGATTTTTTACTCGAGACCCATTTTTCATTACTAACTTTCCACCTCATCCTAAGTTATGAAGATGGGGAGTGTTGGTGTGATTCATTTTCCACATCGCGTGGTGAGTTATCTCACTTAGGTGAGGTCATAGGTATAGGTGTCAGAAGTTTCATCATTAGATTCCTTACATGTCATTACACCTCAGAGCATCATATAGGAGTTAATTTCATTTCAGGAATGTAATTACAATTCTCTCACTTGAGGAGGTATGATTACAAGAACTCAGGGTTACAAAACACCCCCTATTTTTACCCCTTAACTTTCTCAGATCTATGAGATAAATTGATATGTCTTGACCCTTTTGAATCCTTGAATTTACATCTTCATGGTTGATGCTCACTCCTCAAGAGCCTCATCACTTTCTAGAGAGTTACAACTAGGTTGATGTTCATGATATCTTGCAGATCCTCATTTTTTCGTGTTTTCACTTTCTTTGTCAAATATCAATCTTGTGAACACTTTGGATCTCCTCATCTTATCAAAATAATAATCAATCCTCAAAAGGGAATAACAGTTCTTCACTATTTCCTTATTAATGATTCTTAAATCAATACAAAGTTGAAGCAACCCATCTTTATTATTCACAACAATCATTGATGCTCCCCAAGGAGACACACTAGGGAAGATAAGACCCTCCAACAACTCTTGTAACTAAATCTAGATATCATGGAGCTATCAATTAATCATCTAATAAAGTGCTCGATAAACATGCATTGTCATCGGTACCAAGTTTATAGTGAAATCCACCTCTCTTCATGGTGGTAATATAGGAAGCTTGCTTATAAAAACATCTTTAAACTCCCTCACACAGAATGCTCATCCAGTGGTGCACAACCTAGAGTTCCCTTTAATCGATCAATAATTATGACTATAAACATCTCACAACCCTTATGCATGCTCCACTTGAATTTTTTATCAAATATCATATACAAGGAGATAGGAATGTACATACCATAAATCACAAGTGAAATCCTAAGTCATCCTCATACTCAATGATCTTACTCCTACAATCCACTTTTTCCCAATGAGACTCAATCCAATCCATGCACAAAATAACCTCATAGCATTCTAAGGGTAACACACATAGGTCTAAGGTAGTGGAGAAAACACCCAAATCAAGTAAAATATTCTCTACATAGGTGTCTAATTCATGTTTGGTCTTAGAGACAAACTCAACCTAAAACTATCTCGCCAAATAGATGACACTAGCTATGTTAGAGTAGGTATTTACCTTAGCTCATATTCACCTAGGTTCTTTATTGTATTTATCCTCACCTACTTAATGGGTTTGGATATTTATTTTATCTTATTTAGATATTAGTAAGATAATATGTAATTGTTAGGTATAGTTCTTTCTTTGATCTATGGTATCTATGGCCTTTAATGACTAGTTCTTTCCTAAATATATGGTCTAGTTCTTTCCTAAATCCATGGTTCTTTTATGACTAGTTCTTTCCTTGATTTATGGCTTGATTTATGGCATCTTAATTGGTTATTCAGATTGATCTTCCTTACCTATATAATCAAGGCTCATTCTCATTGTAAATAATGAGAGTTACATAATAATATATGATATTATTGTTCTTTGTTTACAGACTGATTTTGTAAATTTATTCTAGTAAATTTCTTTCATCTTATCAAATGTGGTGTGATATGATCCTTTGAGATCTCCACTACTTGGAACATCTTCTTATCATTCCTTTCATGGTATTAGAGTAATATATGATGTAGACATCCATCTATAATTTTTTCATTACAAGCAAGGGTTTATTATTTTCATGTATTTGAAATTTTTTAGAAATTTTCTATAGCATGCATTTTTAATGTGAAACATGAGTACACCATTAGATTTGAAGGTGCTAAAACCCTAAATCAACTACAAACTCAAATATGTTTTGAGAAAATCAAATCTGGTCATTTTAAGGGTTTTTTGGGAACATTTTCAAAACATTTGTACAATTATGTATAGATAATTTTTTTGACACAAAATTATATCAGCTTTCTAGGTTTTTGAGAAAATTTCTGGTTTCTCTCTCATATTTTATACACACAAAGCTTTAAAAATATATTTCCAGCTTAAGTTTGTATTAACAATTATGTTTTTAGGTGCATTCTTTTATCCACTTGACATAGATATGTACTTTCTAGGTGCATTATTTTATCCATTGGATATAAGTGTGTACCTTCTGGATGCATTCTTTTAACCTATGGATATTTCCATTTTAGATGCATTCTTTTATCCACTTGACACGTGATCTATACCCTCTTTGTGCATTCTTTTATCCATTGGATATAGCCGGGTACCTTCTGGATACATTTTTTTACCCTCTTGATATTTTATTTTTGATGAAGTCTTTTATCCACTAGATGCAAATATGTACCCTCTAGGTGCATTCTTTTATCCATTTGATATAGTTGTGTACCATCCGGATGCACTCTTTTACCCTCTATATATTTCTATTTTAGATGTAGTCTTTTATCCACTGACGATATCTGTACTTTCTAGGTGCATTCTTTATCCATTGATATAAATGTGTACCCTCTACATTCAATGTTTTATCCTCTAGAATTTTAGGTTTTGGGTGTATGCTTTTATCCTTTGGTCACAAGCTACATCATGTGGATGCTCTTTTACCCTCTCGGAAATTGGGTGTCACGTGTACCTTTAGAAAAAAAAAAATCAGCAATAAAATATTATTTTTTAAAAGCAAAACCTTCTAGAGCACATTAAAATATTTTTTCAAATTGTGTATTGTTTCATATTTGAACATTTAAAAATTTCATACTTTTACTTATTGTAATATTTACATGCACTCAATTATAAAGTGCCAAATTTTGGGGGTGTTGTAATCACTTGTGGATGCAATTCAAGCTTGAGCCCGACGTCCTAAAATTTTGGGTTGTTTCATTCTTGTATCTATCATGGATTCTAAAAATGATATGCTTTTTTTTGAAGTGTTTGGATTTCAGGAGGATATTGTAAAATTTGTGGAAGAAAATACATTGCTCAAGAAGCAAAATTATCTTCTTCAAGCACTCATTCATGACAAGGATACACTAATACACTCCCTATAGCAAAAACTTGCTAGCTTGTAATATCGCCATCATATTGTACTTTTATATCCCTAATCCTTATCTTTGCTTGTATTTTTGCTCATATACCAACTAACTTGTATATGTCACTTTTTGAGCCTGCTACTACTCCTCGATGCTCCTAAGCCTTATAGTTTTGTTACTACATGTTATTTTGCATTTGTGACTATTGTAGTTAGAAAATCTAAGTATCCAACATCGATCCTTCTTCTCACATACATATCTCTTTTGAGAACCATACCACCGCATTCGATTCTCACATGCTTTATTCTATGGGTACCACTTTGCGAGGTATTGACAGACATTCACATGGAATTGTTTCCCCTATTCCACATGTTAAGTGGAATTCTCACCATGGAATTGGTTTTCGAGAAGGTAATTCATCGGGATCACACATTGGTAGAGCTCCTAATTTTATTTTCTCAAATTTTTCTAAGGATCGTGAGATACATGAGTTCTGCACCTTAACTCAAGTTTGAGAAAGTTAATATTACGCTTTTCAAACATGATCACCCTAACACACATGATGATGTTCCTTTGCATGAGCCCATTATGCATTTTTCACGAGTCATATATGCATCTTCTTCATCCATCCATGTTGATTTGGGGTGGATATCTGATCACTCATGGCAATGACATAGGTATTCGTTGAGAGGAATCTAAGGCATGACTCCTCCACCATTCGGCCTCTTGCTCTATTTTCTATATATTTTGCATTGTAATGCTCCTTGTTTTGAGCATTTATCTTTATTAAGTGTAGTGTCTATCTCTTGTTTGTTGAGAGATATTAGATCTGTATTTTTGACATTTTTTGGAATGTTGATAATCTCTCTTATGGGAGATTTATTTTGGTGAAGCCCAATGTTAGTTTGTCGTTGTTTATGTAGTTATTTTGACAACTCATATAGATATGTAACATCATTCCACCCATTCAAGTAGTCTAGGAGGGGGTGATGTTGATCTTTCTTCTTTGGGTTTTGTGACCTTGCCTTGTTACCTTGCTTTTCTTGGATCGTGAGCACTCTATTTCTTTAGATCTTATGTCTTTTCCTTGTTTCCTTGGTTATTTTTCTTGGATCGTGGCACACCTATTTGTAGTAGTTGATCGAATTATCTTTGATTTTTTGTAGCACTTTCGACATCACTTTGTTGACATTCTCCTTGTATGGAGTTATTTTGGTGAAGCCCAATGTCATTTTTTTTTTTTTAGTTTTGTGATCAAACAATGGAATTAGATGCCTAAATGCAGTGGGTTTTTTCTCTCTACTTTATTGTTATGAGTTTTGGGTACCTTGTGATGTTCATTTTTTCCAATTATTGTACATGAGTACCTCATCATGCCTATTTGTTAGGAATCATATTGTGGATATTCCATTTTTATTTTGGGCCCCTATCTTCTCTTGAGGGGGTGTTAGAGTAGGTATTTACCTTAGCTTATGTTCACCATGGTACTTTATTATATTTATCCTTATCCACTTATGTGTGTGGATATTTCTTTTATCTTATTTATATATTAGGAAGATATTATCTAGTTTTTAGGCATAGTTCTTTCCTTGATATGTGGTATTGAATAGATCTTTGATGACTAGTTCTTTCCTAAATCTATAGTCTTGACTAGTTCTTCGATGAATAGTTATTTCCTTGATTCATGGCTTGATATATGGCCTTGACTAGTTCCTAGATTGATCTTCCTTGCCTATATAATAAAGGCCCAATCTCATTGTAGATAATGAAAGTTCCATAATAATATACAATATTATTGTTCTTTGTTTGCAAATTCTTTTGTAAAGTTATTCCGTGAATTTGTTTCAGCTTATCAAAAATTTGGTGTGCTATATTCATATGAGATCTTCATGGATTAGAATGATCTTTTTTCATTCCTTGCATAGCCCATACAAATCCACTATAGATGGTGATATACAGGAATAAAATGCTCTAGATTCAAATAATACAAAGACAACAATATCCCCGATAGTACTTATAGTCTTGATAACCATAGCATGATGCTCATTGTGGAGGTTATCCACTACAACATAGACATGATGAGTGTGTCCCACATTTGCTATTGTATTATCTGAAATAGGGGAATTTTTCCTATTTGTTAAAGTGGTTGTTTTCATACAAATATGAGTGTAGTGATCATGGGACCCACAAATATAATAACCTTGTGATTCTCTCGCATGGGAGTCCCATATGTGCTCAAGTGTAGTGACCCTATTGGCTTTTCTCTACGACACTTGTTTTTATGTGTTGGATAAACCTATTGATTTCCTTCCTCCTATCCCTACCAAATCAAAATCCTTTGCGACCTATTCCTTTTTACATATCATGTGTCACTTGTCCATATATTATTGGTGTGTATAGAGCAGTGAATGTTGTTGAGTGTGTGGCGGAGGTATCGGAGATGATCAGATAGATAACTAAATACCCCTCTCGGTGGTGTATTTTTACCCCATATCCTCTACTTCTTGAAATATTGTACCCACTCTCAGTATCCTACTACTTTTCCTTTCTCAAGACTTTATTGTGTATTTCCCATGTTCTCCTCTGCCAAATAGGCCTTCTCCACTACCTTTCCCAAAGTTGGAGGATATAACATCCTAACTACACTAGACATATTAACATTCGGGACCCTGATGAACCATTTCACATGTAGCTTCTCATCCTGAAGGAAGTCAATGTACTAAAAACATCCATGAAGCATGACTAATACTATGCAACTATGCTTGAGCCCTCGTGAAACTTATATATCCTCTTTTGAACAAAATTCTCGGATATATACGAGGATCTAAAATTTTCCTCGAGCATCTCCCATGTCACTTTATCTTGATTCAAATGGAGATTACACTCCTCATTCCTCTACCAAATGTCTATTGCATCTCGATGGAGGTGAATGAAAAGTATAACCTTGACGTTTTTTTTTATATGTGTGAAGCCCAGTAACAACTTTCAAGAATTAGGAGCCATGATTTGGACTAAAAACCATCCTTAGTTCCTCTATAAGTGGATGGTTGTAATAAGATAAAGTATCTAATAACACTTCTCATGTCATGATTTTTGGGAATACGGGACTACGTAATAGTTTTATGATTCAATAACAAATAAAATCATGCACACAGATCTAAACAATTCCCCAAAATATATAGCATGGAATTATAAAATAGAATAATGCAAATCAAAACAAAGTACACACACATAATAGAACATGTACTGTGGTTCACCATATGTGGGCTACGTCCACCAAAGAAAGAGATCTTATATATATAATATAAAAAGAGACTACAAACTAGGTCTTCTCGCAGAAGAGTACATATATCTCTACAAGAGTATCTCCTCCTTCGGATCTCTAACTGATTTACTCGAGTACAAAAATTATTCCTCCATACCACCACATGTGTCTCCTCCAGATCTCTAACTAGATCTACCTGAGTGCACTACAACCATGCCTCCAAACACCACCAAATATCTCATACCGTAAGCTACCCTACATCCGACACTATCCAATGAAGCTCTCACTATGAATCTACAAACAAGACCTCTTAGAAGGGTCTACCAATGTGCAACCAAAACCGTGCACCAAGAAGTAAGTCTCTCCTCCATCACTGCATAACCTATGCAAACATGAAGACAACTTCCTCTACAATACTAGATTCCTATAGATCAACAATACATCATGATCTCATGGATCTGTAATACAAGATCTCACAACAACCTGTGGATCTACAAGAATGAGCAATAACAAGATCTCACAACAACCTGTGGATCTAACAAGAAGAAACACTAAGTTATTTTCATACTATGCAAGCCATTACATGAGACTAAATAATACAAAGGAAATACAATAGAAGATAATACCATCTTCTCACCAATAGTGTACCTACACTTTCCTTCTATTCACTTCTCTCTATAAAAGCTCATGTCTTCATGTAATCGCTTTTTTATTCTTCTTCTTCTTCTTCATCCTTTCAACTAAGGATAGCTCAATTATTCTCTTTCCTTATTCCAACCTATATAACCCTAGTTTTCTAGCTTATATAAGCTTAGAAAACTTTAGTCACAATAGCCATGCAATTACATCCTTTAGATTTGCTTTTCAAAAAGCTAGATAAAATCTTGCGAAGCTAAATAAAAATTCTATGCACAAGAAACCGATGTCGGTTCCTCGCCAATTTTAGTTCATCTACTGACCCATGGTATTTAATCTACTGACCGATGGCATTTAATCTACTAACCAATGGTGATTAATCAATCGATGTCACTTAATGTGTAAACCAACCACTGTAATGCATCCGCATTGTGAAGCAATCTAGCTCCAAAACCCAACAATCTCCCACATGGACATAAATTATTGAACCTATGTACTTGTACTTGTACATTTTCATCCTATACATACCATGAATACCATCTTTGTATCCATAAAAAATTATCTCATCAATAAAAATAGGAAGATCAAACCATCTTCTCAAACCAAGAAGATAAAACCATTACTTATTAAGCTTCGCACGAGGCTACAATTGATCCATGACACCAAACCTCAACCTCCCAAAGAATCATAACACCATACCAATTGTTGGTATCAATAAAACAAGCCAACCTAGCTCATTATGCAACAAGCCATCATGACTAACACACATGCAAGATCTCGCCACTAAAACTCAAGTACTAAGCCTCAATCGTATCTATAGCCATACCTATAAAACCAACCATATTCTTCAATCATCTATCCATGTCTCCATGTAAACACTAATGCAAATGACCAGAAATGTCAAACTAGAATATTCGAATGCAAAACAAGATCCTGGGTAAAGACATCCCAAATGAGTTCTACCTGCAACATTGGGGAATCAATCCAAAAAACCTACATAACTCAAAGAATCCAAACACTACAATCTACAAATCTAACCATGTATAAAAAACTAGCATGTCCAAGACAACCATCTGTAGATAACATATCAATGGAGTAACATAGTAACAAGAGGAAATCCAAACATCCCCTAACCATGCTCAAAGGCATCCATGTGCAAAACAAACATTTGCATCATCATAGACTCACAAAACAGAATCTATCCTCATGTACAAACTCACCATGTACATATATCCATATCACAAGCTCTTTAAAATCTCTAATTCTGCCACCAACTAAAGCCAAAGTCACATATGAATCATGTGCTCATCAAGATCAATAAAAACAACCTTTTAAACCATACATACCAAGTGCAAATACTGCATACATGTCATCAACATACTTCACAAACCAACAAAGATGAAAACAAAACAAGGGCACCATCTAATATATGGTAAATAAACATTGTTGTAATACCTGTGACCAAACTAACCATGGTTTTCTAATCGGCCTCGGGCCAAGACTCACCAACCACTTGGTTAACTCTAACTCGACACTAGTATCTCAGAATTCAGCATATTTTCTCCTTTTTCACCCTTCAAACTCTGAAAATTACTCTATCATCTAAAACCAGCTGAATAAACCATCAACTACCATCCCATAGGGATATCCACACACCAAAAATAAAACTAGAAGTGACATCACCATGTAATGAACACAAAATACATATAAAATCATGATTTCCCTCCAAAACCAACTTGTGCCTCCTACCACCCCGAATACTAGCAATCTCTTCTCACTGCATTTTCATCATGCATCCAATCCTGCAATGCCAAAAACCATGGATTTCTCCCACTGAACATGAAATCCCCTGCACTGCCTCTAACACCAAGCTCAAAAGCTAATATGTCAGTGAGAAATAAAACTAGATGAAAGAACTATAAAATTGATTCCCTTTCTTCTCTGAGAATACTTCTACATCACAGAAGTTTGGACTTCTTGTGAAGTAGGTGAATCACCTTCTTTCCATCCGTGTGTACTCAACATCTCTCATTACCTATAACTATGTATAATCATGACTTTTCATTAAGGATATCATCCTTAGAATAGAAACCCTTGTCCTCAAGATTCCACACAACCAAGAAATAAAAGTCAAACACTAAAACCCATGGTGTAAATATGTGCACACTATCCAAAAATAATATCAAATAGCTTTCAAACAAAAGAAATAAAACATGAATCATATAGAGATACCCGACTTAAAGTCTCAATGGAATAATTGAGCCAACTTCATCCTCTTTTTGATCTAAACCATGAAGTGATCTACACCATTTCTACCATATACACTCTATTCAAGAAATTTGATCCTCCAAACCAGACAAAAAATCATCTTCCCTCACCTTCTACAAAACACCCAATATAGATAAGTTTCCATGAGACACTCGACCACAACCATCCCTTAACCGACCACAGTTAGTCGACCAATATCATTTCCTCTGTGGCCGACCTTGGTTCTCGTACCGATGTTGATGCTTCTAGAATGAACCCAATGTAAAAAATTGGCATAGAACACCACACAAAGTGCCTACTTCGACAAAAAAGTCGATAGTTTAGCCCACCAGAATTTCAAGAAGCATCTAAATCTTGTACAAAAAAATAATACAATAAATCCATGCAATAAATTTCATCAAGATGAAATACATCACCTTACCAAAGACCAAGATAATCAACCACATCTTTAACTAAACTGAAGTACATGCTTCTCTAATGGAATCCCCATCTTCGTTCCATGCTACAACCTCTCTACTGAAGCCTATGCATGTAACTACACCAAGGATGCATACCTGCTCCTTTTCTCTTTCTAGATCTGTAATCCAAAACCATGCATGTGCTATTAAAATGCAAAAAGCACTATAAAACCAAGATAAAACCATACCTCTATAACCAAGATCTACAATCTAACCACCATGCTTGTGCCTCCAAGAACCAGGGACACCTCAGCAACCAAAATACATTTCATGCATCTCTTTGTTTCTTCCTATCTATGATTTTCTCGTTTAAAACTAGGTTAACAATTAACCGACCATAGTCACCTTACCAACGCTGGGACTACTACTTAAGCAATGCCACCACTATAATTTCTATCATTATTACTCTTCCAGCTCCCACTTGGGATTAAATCTCTTCCTATGATTTTCAAATCAGGAAAACAAACCCTTCTCTCATGCACTTGTGAGTAAACCACTAAAAAACCATTAAGCAAGCCCTTGCTCTACAAAAACTAAAATTCGTCACTCTAATACCAAATTTGTTGGGAATATGAGACTGCGGAATAGTGTTATGCTTTAATAACAAACAAAATCATGCACACAAGATCTAAAAAATTCTCCAAAATCTACATCAGTGGAAGTATAAACTAGAATAAACCAAATCAAAACAAATTACACACACATAACACAACATGTATTGTGGTTCACCCAATGCAAAGCTACGCCCACCAAAGATAGAGATCTCATATATATATTATGAAAAATATTACCAACCAACTCTTTTTGTACAAGAGTACATGTATCTCTACAAGATTATCTCCTCCTCTAGATCTCCAATCAGATCTGTCTAAGTACACTAAAGCATGCCTCCATACCACCACTTGTGTCTCCTTCGATCTCTAATTGTACCTATGTGAGTGCACTAAAACTGTGCCTCTAAAAACCACCATATCTCACACACCAAAATATACCCCGTATATGCCACTATATAACCAATCTCTTCACTATGAATTTACAAACAAGACCTCTCGTAATCTTCTACCAATGTGCAATCAAACCGTGTACCAAGAATTAATTATCTCCTCCATCACTACATAACTCAGTAAAACATGAAAACAACTTCCTCTACAATACTAGATTTCTATGGATCAACATTACATCATGATCTCATGGATCTATAATACAAGATGTTACAACAACCTATGGATCTACAAGAATGATCAATAACAAGATCTCACAAAGAACCTTTTGGATCTAACAAGAAGAAATACTAAGTTCTTTTGCAGCATACTATGCAAACCATCACATGAGACTAAACAATAAAAAGGAAATACAAGTAGGGAAGGTAATACCATCTTCTCACCAATAGTGTACTTATACTTTCCTTTTGTTCATCTTCATTTTATGAAATCTCATGTCTTCATGCTAACTTTTTCTTCTTCTTCTTCTTCTTCTTCTTCTTCATCCTTTTAACCAAGGACGTATCAATTCATCTCTTTCATTATTCCCACCTATCTCGACCCTAGTTTTCTAGATTATATAAGCCTAGATAAACTTAAGTCACAATAGCTATGTAATTACATCATTTAGATTTTCTTTAAAATTAAAACTAGATAAAATCTCATGGGTTACATAAAACATCCCACACATAGGAAACCGATATAGGTTCCCTGACCGATTGCGGTTCATCCTCCGATCATTGGCGGTAGTCCGCTTATCGATGGTGGTTAATCTTTTGACCAATGATGGTTAATCAACTAACACTAGTTACTATTGGTGTCGAATCACAAGACTTCGGGACTCTACAACACGATGGGTTGAAAGTCTCAGTGTGATTGCACAACATGGAGCTTTTCCCAAGTGTGGGACCTTGCATAAATCGGAAAATCTCTCCGTGATGAAGGCCGACTCTCTATTCCTCTGTTCAGATGCACGAATAAAACGTAGAGGGTTTACCAAAAAACCTAATCTAACTTGCCAAGGAGACAGGGTAGAGAATGCATAAAAATAAAACCTAAACTACGGAGGTGATGCACCGAGGAATGTTAAACACTCGCTTTGCAAATTTAACACAGACCACATAGATGCAATACAAACACCATGCATAGGTAACCAAACCACAATAAGAGATCAAAATGACAAAATGAATGAATACATGAGAGGGTTTAGAATCAATCACGTATATATATATATTGCTCAAGGATCGATACGATACATTCAGTAGTGGCCAAGAGGTGAAAAATGGCATTACAATCCATATGGGAGGTTTAAAGGTTCCACAAATTCTCTTAAGTAAGAGAAAAGGGAGGATGCAAAACAAAAATGTCCAACGTTTAGAAAGAAGCCCCTCCTTACAATTTATAGGAAGAATGAGAGAGAAAAGAGAGAGGAATTTGAAATCTACCCCAACCACCTCCAGAATGCACTTAACTCATCTCATAATGATGGTAGGTGAGAACCCCAATAACCCAAAAGTGGCGAACTATATTTTGCATTTTTAAGAACTTTTTCCCACCCAATTAAAGATATCCAGTTGTAGTTGGATAGAGGACCTCGTAAGCTTTCCAAAAATTCCAACCTTGCATGAATCCGAGCTCTCAGTCAAAATTTATGGTCATGCCGAATATCTGCGCCGGTCTCGCTTCTCGTTAGCACTCAAAATTTTCATGCCTCTGAAGGTGTGCCATAGGTGCATCCATGTGTGTTTCGACATCCTCTTACGTGTGACAAGGTGCAAATTTTTCCCTATTGACATCCATTTCGTGTGCCACTTTCTCGCGCCTTAGCGATACATTTTAGTGTCAACACTCATTGTCATGCGCCATTTCCAAGTGCGCTGAAGGCGCATCCTTTACTTGCCGACATCCATTGTCGTGCGCCACTTCTATGTGCCTTGGGTGCATCGTTTTCCCTGTCGACATCCATTGTTGTGCACCACACTGTGCGCCTTGGCGCACTGCTTTCCTGTCGACATCCATTGTCATGTGCCAATACTTGCGCCTTGGGCGCACTGCTTTCCTCGCCGACATCCATTGTCATGTGCCACTTCAGCAATGCGCCTTGGGCGCACTGCTTTCCCCTCGTCGACATCCATTGTCGTGCACCATACGTGTGCCTTGGGTGCACCGCTTGTCGAGGATTTTAGCTTCTTTGATTTCTATATTAATTTGCTTGTCTATATCTACCCGGGAAGATATATACAGGATTCTTACGTGTAAACCAAACAACTATAATGCATTCTCATTGTGAAGCAATATAGCTCCAAAACCCAACAATGATCATACCAACGTTATTAATTCATCTTCTTATCTAGTTAATGATTTTTACTATCCTCGTGGCCCTCCATCATATGAGAGTAACTCTTGAAAATATTGGACATGCTCTCTCATAATGAAATAATAGACTAAGGGACCTTTCCGGTCTCTACAATCCTGTTGATGTGTCATTGACTATTATCCCTAGGTTGATGTGTACCCTCTCCTAAATGAGAAACCTCTACTAGATTTATCTATGCAAGAAAGTGTAGTTGTAAAACCCCATCATGTGTTACAATTCCTCTAATATTTATGGTAAAATTTGTAGCACATGACTCGGTGTAGGTTACATACATCCAAAATCCCTAACGGTTGATGTCTTGTACCACATCCAAACACCTTGTGAGTGAAGGAAAAGTGAAATTTATATTTTATGTGTGGTAGCGGAAGGTTGTGTTATTAATTTCAACATGATTAAATTGATTTTACTAATCCCAAAGCATCTAATGTTAAAACTTGAGCTATGATACCAAATTTAATGTGCTAAGATTAAACCCAGAATATATATGATAAAATAACACAATACAAATCCTAATGTTGAAATATTTTTGTTTAGTCTCGTGCATCCTTAAAAATATTAATTCATTATTATCCTCTTCGTTAATCCATTTTGGTGAAGGGTTTGTTAGAGATCACAAAAACTAAGAGTGGGGTGAATCAGCCTTATATTAAAACTTTTCACTTTTAATGCCAATTTTTGAACCCTTTGTTGATGTGCGGCTTTATACTATGAGTAGTCAATTAAATATATGGAATACACAAAACACAGAACACATAGATTATTATGGGAATCCTTTTAGAGAAAACCTCACCAAAACCGTTGCTTATATTATAAAAAGAAAGGACTGTAAGAGTATCACACATCATATAAGATTTAGATTCGAGCACAAAATCAACATCCGAAGAACCCACTCCACAAATTTTTAGCAAGATTCCACTTGTAAGGAACACCAACCCCTAATTTAATAAGCTACAATTGATCTTTTGCAAGCTCCAACCCACAAGGAGACTACAACCCCCTAAATATGCTAAGCTTCAACTTAGACTTGATTTACATATACATTTTGATTATCTAGTTGTAACAATTGTTTATTCAATGGATTACGATCACCTTTCTCGTATCTATTTGTGCTCTTATTTTCTCTTTCTTCGCTTATCTAGTTTTATCCCTCTTACTCAAATAATCTACCACCTTTATGTTATTTGCATCTGATGAATCTTTGCTTCATTGATCTGCTCTCCTCTTTCCTCTCTCTTTTCTTTTGTCACTCTTTCTTAGCTTGATTGCATTATATTCTCTCTTCTACAGCTCTTCCTTAGCTTGAATACTTCATTTCTTACTTGGGTAACACTAAAAATGGCTCTAAGTGTAAACTATATTCCCAATCGACCCATTCCTTTCCTTCGATTTATGTGTCATGTATCTTCTTGCTATGTCGCCTAAGAATCTGACTATTAAATGCATACTACTAACTCCATATTTTGGTTCTTATATATTTGGCTTGATTACATCATATTCTATGCATGTGCAAGACCAATTAATTTTGTTCCTAAAACTAGATTTTCCATATTTCTATAATTTGTAACATGAAATAGATGAGTGGGCCGGTTTCTTCTTTGATAATTTATTCCTCCTCAAACTCGATTCACATAGAAAACGTCAACGATACTTCTCCAAGGCCAATAAGCATTAAATGCCGATAAACTGGAAAAATAGTTTTCTTTGTTCTTCATGGAGATCAAGTCGTATACTAAGTCGTAATCATCTGACAATTGAATCACCATTGATTTTAGAGAACCAACTCTCACTTGTTCATGTTTGGATCAAATTGATTTCCTTTGACCCTTTTTCAATCCATATTTTATCATTTCATGGCTTTCCTTGAATTTTCTAACCTTTTCCTTTATATCAAGGTACTTGCCTTTGTTCATTGCATTTCTCCTTGCTCGGAGGTTTCTTCATTATCCTTTTCTCTTCTATGCTTCTCACGGTTTTCCTAATATCTTAAAATGTTCCTCATTTTTGTTTCCTATCCACATCTTTGTTCAAATTTCACAGCTTTTATCTCTTTTAATTGCAGCTTTTGTATTCTTTTCGCAACTATCTTTCGTCTTTAGCGAATTCTCTAGTTCTTCTCATCTTTTCCCTTTATCCCTAGCTTTTCCTTTTGAATTCCTTACTTTTGTAGTTTTTCCTATTCCTTCGTGGCTTTTCCTTTACATCCATGCAACTTCACCTATCTAACACGTGACTATTTTTAGCTCCATTTTGCTTCATGGCTTCATCCCTTTATCTGTGGCACTCAATTACTCTTTGTGGTTTGTTCTAAAGCTCCGCAGCCTACTTGCAGATTTTAGTGACTACTACAAGTCTTCAAAAGACAGCTCCTCATGTTCGTTGTTTGCAACAACATTTTACGAAGTCCTTTACATCTTATCCTTAGTCATTCTCAAGCCTCCATGAGTGACACCACCAATCAACCTTCAAATTTTCATCTTGATTACTTTACTAACTCACTCCTTTTTCCATCAATGCAACTTGACATAAACTAATCCATATTAACATCAATGAAAACACATATTATATAAACAAAGGTCCAACTATCTCCCCCTTTGTCATTGACTGAAACATCTCAACTCTTCTTCGCCACGAAACCAATTAACTCCTTTTGATGGAAAATGCTTGCATACCTGATTTCTATTTGTAGCTTCATTCTTCTGTGGATATGTCTTGACTATTTCAACATCTCTTTGCTTATTTATACAAAATTTTGTCCCCTTGAATATAACAAGATAGTTTTTAGTGTCTGCATGGATTTCTCCTATTCAATTTATGGGCTTTCAATTTGTCTACTCCTTTGACACTATGAGAATTTGGTTTCGACTTCAACTTTACTCCCCCTTTGAAAAAAATGAAAACGGGCCAACTATGGGATGCCTATATCTGAATATGCTTTGGTAAGCTACATAAATCATGTTCTTACCTTAAGAATATCCACCTATACTTATGTTTCTTATCCATTTATTATGGTGTGTCCATGGCAATGCTCTCTCGAGTTGATGCATAATTTGATAAATTTTAGCTACTAGATTAGTTCCCCCTTTCTTTGGAACTTTTGAGGAGATGACATTGCATGAGATTACTCCTTTGTGTTTTCTCTGTGCACATGCTAGTTATTGACGGATCACCAATGACCCCAATTTATTACTTAGGTGTTCAAATGTTGCTCTTGGTAGTGGCTTGGTCATTATATCCGTAATGTCTTCTTTAGTGCTCACATATGCCAAAATGATCTTCTTGTCATTCACTTTTTCCCTTAAGAAATTATATCTGATTGAAATGTTCTTGGTCTTTCAGTGGAACACAAGATTTTTAGAGACACTTATTGCACTTGTACTATCACACAACAAAGGAATTGGATTTTCAAATTTTACCTTATAATCCTCCAATGATTATTTCATCTATAGAACTTGAGTGCAACACATTCAAGGTCAATATATATTTTGATTCACATGTGGAGAGAGCCACCGTAGTTTATTTCTTTCTTATACAAGATACCAAGAAATTTCTAACAAAAATGCTCCACCACTCGTACTCTTCCCGTCATCAACACTTCCTACCCAATCAACATCTTTATATGATTTTATGTTGAAGTCACTACTTTTGGGGTACCATAATCCATACTCAAGTGTTCCTATGAGGTATCTATGAATTCTCTTTACCTCCTCAAGTGTGTTTCCCTTGGATCTTCTTGAAATCTTATAACCAGTCTTTACCACCTACATGATATCAGATCTTGATGTTATGGAATAAAGTATAATTCCTATCATATATCTATAAAAATATTTATCTACCTTTAGGGAGTCATCATCTCTTCTCGTATTACATCCAACTTCCATTGGTGTAGCAATTGGTTTGCATTATTCCATTCTAAATATTTTCAACATCTCCTTGATATACTTAGTCTAGGATATGAATATACCTGATATGTTTGATATGAATATACTTAGTCTTTCATCATGTCAACAAAATCATATGTCATCTTATCATGGTCTCCACAAAATATGATATCATCTACATAAGACATGACAATTCCTTGATTAAGGTATGAATCCAATCTTGTGTACCAATCTCTAGGAGCTTTTTTTAATCCATATAATGTTTTCTTTAACCTAAACACATAATTCTTATCTTCACTCAATGAAAACACTGCAGGTTGTTCAATATATATCTCTTCACTCAGAAACCATTTAGAAACGATGACTTCACATCGATCTGAAATACTCGATCTTCTTGTATGTTGGGTAATCCAAAATTAGCCTTTTTTGTTCCATTCTTACAAGTAGTGCAAATGTCTTTGCAAAATCAATTCCTTCCATTTGCGCATATCCTTTGCACACTAGCCTTGCCTTATTTCTTCTCACTTCACCTTTCTCATTCATTTTTTTCGAATACCCATTTGGTTCGAATGACGTTCTTGTTCCACATCTGGGTACTAGGTCCCATGTCTCATTATTTTCAATATGAACTAACTCTTCATTCATGGCATCTACCCAATGTTGACCCTTGCATGCTTCCTGCAACACTCTTGGGTTCTATCATTGACAAGAGATCTATGTATTCATGGTTATGCTACTCTCTTAGATTTCTTCTTGTGAGAATGTTGCCATCTTTGTTTCCAATGACTTGATTTATAGGATGATCATTTTTGACTTTCCTAGATGATGTCTTAGTGTCTGGACATTGTTGCTCTTCATCCGATTCTTCACATGTACTATACATTTCATCATCATTTTCATGTTCTTCATGATTGTCTCTGTGTTGAGTGATGAATTTGGCATATTGTGTTTCATCCACTTTCACATTTATGCTTTCAAAAATCTTTTGTAGCCTTTTATTTTAGCGTTTGTAAGCCGTGTTGACCGCTAAGTAACCAAGGAATATCCCTTCATCACATCTTGAGTCAAATTTTCCCAAATTGTCTTCATCTCTTTTGATATAGCATTTTCTTCCAAATAATCTTATGTGCTTTACATTGGCTGGTCTTTTCTTCCATAGTTCATAGGGAGTTTTGTCAATATTTATTCTCAGTTGAGCTCTATTCAAAATATAGACCGCGGTGTAAACCACTTCACTCTAATACCTTTCTGATAGTTTGGATTCATTTAGCATATTCCTTACCATTTTTTGCAGTCCTATTTTTCATTTCAACAACCCCGTTTTGTTGATGTGTTCTTGTTGCTTAGAATTGTCTCCTGATTCCATTTTCTTCATAGAAATCATCAAACTCATTTGACCATAATTCTCCACCTCTATCTAATCTTAGGCATTTTATCTTTTTTTTTTTCTTATCATTTTCTACCAAATACTTAAATTTCTTGAATCTATCTAAGGATTATAACTTTCTCTTTAAACATGTTACCCATGTCATTCTTGTGTAATCATCTATAAGTAGCATGAAATATACCTCACCATTTATACCTTTAGTTACGGGGGGCTACGATATATTTACTAATCAGCTCTAGTTTTCTAATTGTAGAATATTATTTATCTTGAATGATATCCTTATTTTTACCATGTAAATAAGCCTTGCATAGCGTATCTATGGGTTTCACGATGGTTGGCATATGTCCGATGCAACCTTTACACTTAAATTTACAATATTTTCGAACTCACATGCACCAATATTATGTGCCACAACTAGTTGTAGTCAACTTTTCTTGTAAAGAACTTCTCTTTATTTATTTCGTTAAGAACATACATGTTGTTCTTTTTCCTCTTCGCCTTTTTACTTTCTTTCCTATTTTTCCATTTATGATGTCACAACCTTTTTCATGGAATATTACATTGTATCCCCTCTTGCACATTTGACTCACACTTAGCAAATTATTTTTGAGACCTTCAACATATAAAACATTTTCAGTTATAGTCTTTCCATTATCTAGACTTAAGGTTCCTTTTCCAACTATGTTTGTTGAGTTGTTATCACCAAATCTCATAGCACCAAATTTGTTGTTATTCGTAGTAATAAACTTGCTTTTGTCACCTGTCATGTGGTTTGAGCATCCATTATCTAGATACCATATTTTATCTTCATTTTGTACATAAAATGTTGTCTGTACAATTGAGCATGACTCTTTTATCTTGTTCTCATATTTATTTGCAACATACACCCATTTCTTTTGTTTAGGAAATTCATGTTTGTTTGTTGAAACTGTACTTTACTCATCTTATGATAATTGTGTTGGACACCATTATAGTTTGATCTAGTGTAAGATGGGCCAAAGTTTCTTCTATAGCCTCTAGAGAATTTCCTACACTTGGCGGCTTTATGTCCAAACTGATTACATGAATAACAGTAACCATAAAAGAATGTGTGTACCTCATAGAGAATGTGATTCGGGAGCATAAGTTCTTCTCTTCATGACATTGATAACCTTATTTTTGTGGCGAATGAGGTGTTGGATGTTGATGTAACCTTGTTTTCTTCATTCTTTGTAGACTCCTTTGCTTTCTTATTTGAAACCAATTCCATTCTTGTCATTTGCATCATGTTGGTTACTCAGTATATCAGTCAAAACACTTGAGCCCTTTTCAATTTTTTCATACACCTTTATCCTCATTGCTCATTTGTTCCATCTTAGCTTTCAGTTTCTCCAATTCTGAGTTCAGCTTTGTGCATTCATCCTCTTTTGATTTGTAGGAGTTTGAAATATTTTCTAGTTATGTTTCCAACTCCTTGATTTCATTAGCCTCTTCTTCTTCTCTTTGAGATTGTCTTCCTTCAAAGATGCAGATTTTTTCTTCATAATCCTTTAATGTGCATCTCATCTTCTGATTATTTCTTCTACACGACTCAATTCTTTAAGGGAACATGCTTACTCTACTTTGAGATTCACTTTAGCTTCTTCTTCATCAGAGTCTTCAACATCAACTGTGTTCTTCCCTTTAGAGCTGCTTTCTTCATTTGCATCCATGGCCATGAATAGGCATTCGAGAGTGATATTCATCATTTTAATTCTAAAACTTCTGGCTTTCTAGAATCGAAATCACATGATTATTCTTTTGAGTAGAAGTTTCTTTTGTTCTTAAATAAATTCTTCTTAGTATTTTTCTTCTTGTACCTAGTTTCTGTCTTGCTATGTTTATGACTATCCTTTTCATGTTCAAACTGATTATCTTTATTCTTGTTTAGACACTTTTCACCAAAATTACCTAATTTTCCACATGCAAAACACTTAAAGGGAGTTTTCCTTTATAATTACCTGAACCTCTTTTCAGTCTTCTGACAAACATTGCTTCAATCTTTTCATCATACAACTCATCTCCTGAACTTGATTCTTCTTTTTCTTCTTGTTTGGATTGAGTTTCTTTCTTAAATTTGAATGTTACCTCTTTCTTGGTAGTCTTGGATCCAACATTCCTCATCTCATATGTTGATACAAAGTGTTTGGTAGTTCATCCATCGTGATAGTATTCATGTCTTTGGCTTCCTCTATTTCCAAAAATTTAGCATCATACTTGTTATTCAAGGATCTTAGAACCTTCGAAAATAATGATTCTTCTAGCTTCTCTCCTAAGCCTTTGATAATGTATATGACTTCATTTGTTCTTTGCATATAGGTCATTATATTCTCATCATCTTTTATTTTTAGATTTTTGAACTGATCTCTCTGTAGGTTTGTAATTTTGCTAACTTGACCTTTTCATCACCTTCGTAGATACTCTACAACTTAGTCCATATCTCTTTTGTTGTTGTGCGTGAATTACTTTGAAATTTTTTATTTCAGTCATGTGCCACATAAAATGGCGTTCATTTCTCTTGAGTTACATTCATATTTTTCCTTATCCATAGAAGTAGTAATTGGTGTGGCTAGAGGATTGTATCCTTTCTCAATGCATTCCTAGATATCAAAACCAAGTGACATCAAATATGTCTTCATCCTTATTCTCCAGAATGCATAATTTGTACTAGTGAAGAGAGGTGATCTTGACAGTGACAAACCACCTTGTGCTTGATTTTTTGTCATGCTTGTGATAGGAGGATCTCCTTGAAGATGTTAATATTATGTTATAAGGACGTTGCTATGATACCAATTGTTAGAGATCACAAGAATTGAGAGGGGAGTGAATTAGTGCATATTAAAAATATTCACTTTTAATGCCAATTTTAAACAATTCTACTGATGTGCAAATTTATACTACGAATAGTCAATAAAATATATGTCATACACAAAAACATAGAACACAAAGATTACCATGGGAAACCCTTTTGGGAGAAAAACCCAACAAAATTGTTTCTTATATTACATAAAGAAAGGACTTGTAAGAATATCACACATCCTACAAGATTTATAGTTGAGCACCAACTCAACTTGTGAAGCACTCACTCCACAACTTTTAGCAAGCATCCACTTACAAGGAGCACCAACCCCTAATTTAATCAGCCTAAAACTGATCTTTTGTAGGCTCCAACCTATAAGGAGGATACAACCCCCTGAATATGTTAAGATTTGACTTAGACTTGATTTACATATAAATTTTGATCATCTAGTTACGACAATTTATTATTTAATGGATTATGATAACCTTTCTCTATCTATTTGTGCTCTTCTTTTCACTTTCTTCTTCTTATATGATTCGATATGTCTTGCCAAAACAATTTTATGCCTTGATGCTATTTGTATCTCGATGATTCTTTACTCCATTTATCTACTATCCTCTTTCCTCTCTATTTTCTTATGTCTCTCTTTCTTAGCTTTCTTGCATTGTATTCTCTCTTCTATAGCTCTTCCTTAGATTTAATACTTCGTTTCTTACTTGAGAAACACTAAAAATGGCTCTAAGTGCAAACTATATTCCCAATTAACCCCTTCCTTTCCTTCAATTTTTGTGTCGTGGTATGTTCCTGCTTATGTTGCCGAGAGAATCCAGGACTATTAAATGCATATTGCTAACTCTAGATTTTGTTTCTTTTATATTCAACTTCATTACACCATTTTCCATCATTTTAGAATTTACAACGTAATACGATGAGTGAGAATTTTTCTTATTCAATACTTTATTCCCCCTTGAAACTCAGTATTCACAAAGAAAATTTTGACTATACTTATCTAAGGTCAATAAGCATTAAATGTTGACAGATGGAACAATAGTTTTATTTGTTCTTCATGGAGATCAAGTCGTATACTCAGTCGCAATCATCTGACAATTAAATCACCATCGATTTTGGAGAACCAACTCTCACTTGTTCATGTTTGAATCAAATTGATTGCCTTCAACCCTTGTTCAATACATATTTTATCATTTTGTGGCTTTCTTGGATTTTGTGACCTTTTCCTTTGTATCGTGGAACCCGCCTTTGTTAAATGGAATTTCTCCTTATGTAGTGGATTTTTTCATTATCTTCGGATCTTTTATGTATCTTGTGTATTTCCTAATATCTTACAATTGTTCCTCCTCCTGTCTTACGCCTATCTCGCATCTTTGTTCCAAGTATGCAATGCTATCTCTTTTACTTACAAATTTTGTAGTCTTCTTCACTATCTTCCATCCTTAAGCAACTTATCTAGTTCTTCATAGCCTTTCTCTTTATCCACAGATTTTCCTTCCGACTTCCTTATTTTTGTGACATTTCCTTAGCCTCCGCATATTTTCCTTTATGTCCACGGCTTCACCTATCTCACACCCAGGTTGTCTTTTGGCTCCATTTTGCTTCATGACTTTGTCCCATTATCTCGTGACACTCAATTACTCTTTGTGGATTCTTCTAGAGATTTGTGGCTATTTTGGGACTCGGTGGCTACACAAAGTCTTTGGTGGATAGATCCTCATGTCCTCATTTTGCAAATACATTTTAATAAGTCCTTTAGAGCTTATCCTTCATCATTCTGAAGCCTTTGTCAACGGACACTACCACTCAACCTGCATCTTTTCATCTTGCTCATTTTACCAATTCACTCCTTTTTCCATCAATGAAACTTGAAATCAACTAATCCATCTTGACATCAATGACAACACATATTATATTGAAAAAGGTCCAAAAAGGTTAACAAAGTCTTTATTAAATTTTTCATGTAGATAACGTTTCCAAAACCACGGTCAACGATTCGAGTTTGACATTATCTATAGGTCATAAATTATTCTAGTAAAGAATTTTTGATACTTTAAAGCTTATTTCATTTTGCCAAATAAGTATCGTGGAAGTGGTTGTAATGATAAATAGTGGCATGGTCGGGTTATAATTTTCTAAGGTATCCTTTGCTACGACTAAAAAGTTTACTCCAATTTATTTAGTTTATTTATCAGCCAAATTTTAGTTTATTATTATTTTTTAAATGATCTTTGGACAGAGTCATGGGCTTCCATTTGGACCAATCAAACGAATTCCATGCCCACTAATTAACACAACCTACTAACATACTCATATAACATAATTTGTTATAAAGTCCATATATTTTCCGTTAAATTTATTATACTCAATTACATTAATTCCCACAAAAAAAATAAAATAGGAGGATCAAGTAGTGACCTCTGGATTGATTTAGTACTACCCATAAGATCTAGGTTTGACCAAAAACCCTAAAATTCTTCAAAATCCACAATTATGGTTTATTTTTCATTTGTCATTTTCATTTCCATATTCTACCCAGGTCGCCTCCATGAAAGGAGAGGAGAATGGGTTCAATGTATGGCATTTTTTGTTTTATAAAATAACTTTGTTACAAGGTGGCAACCATGTATTGTGGATTTATCTATATGTTTCCCTAAAGGGGAAAGGATGGGTGTAGATCTGAGGAAGAAAGAGGAAGACGAGGTTTTGATGGAGGTGTGGTGTGGAAGGGAAGAGCAACACCATGGTTGTGGAAGGTATGGGAGATGACATGGGGAGGGCTATTGTGTCGGATGAAGGGAGTAGGGTTGGCCATGGTTGTGTGGGTATGCCCATGAAACTAAAAGAGTTGGTGTCATGGTTTAATGGAGGGGTTTTGGTCACGCCATGACCCTCCAACCACATTCATGTTTTCTTTAAACATTATGCCTTTTTATTTTATTAGATATATTGTAGGTGTGTGTGTGTATACACACACACATACATATATTGGCTCGTGAGAAGATAAGAAGGTTTAAATTTTTATTTCCATGTGATTTTCTTACACAAATTAGACATATTGTGTGTGTGTATCCATTGTTTAGATTTGATTATAAAACAATATAAATCCATGAATGATGAGGAGACAACTTAAATTTAAGTCTTTTTCTAATTTTATTCATACAACCTTCATGATCTAAAAGTGCATGTTGACATTTCTTGCACCCCGTGCGAAAAAATGCCAACTCTAATCTATTAAGTTTCTTAGATTGGTCGGGCTAAGAGTTTGGATATGTTTGGGCTCGCCACCTCGGAAGAAGATGTAATTTTTTTATTGTTTAATTTTGGATAGTATTAGAAGTCACATTTGGATAAAAACTACAACCGGGATGTAGTTATAGAATTTCATGCCTCAAATATGCAGCCATTCCATTTTTTACCCTCGACAATAACTATGGAACAACGATAAACGACCATTGTAAATCCCTGAGGAGAGGTAGAAATGGCATGTACTGCAGACATGATGTTCTCAAATTGAAAACAAGTTACAATGGGTTTGAAGGACAAGGTAAAGTTTTACAAGAAGTTTGTATCTCCAATGAGCATCGAAAAGGTACATTTGATTTTAATTTATTTCCATGATTAAGTGAATTATTTAAGTATTTTGAGTTGTATAAGTTCATTTATTATCCATACAAATGAAGAAAGTATAGAAAATAAAATACATACATCTCATTACACGAAAAATTTTTATATTTATTCATGAGGAATAATAGGTTAGTAAACCCACACAAACCGTGGGAGTAACTCTAATAGTAAGTGCAAGTAATGAAAGTACATATATGTAAATTTTTGAACAAAGAAAGGATGAAATCCATCATTTCCTGGATTTCCATGTTTCTGGTGTGAATTGACATCCTCGTTTCTTCCGCTTCACCACTTTTTTCCAAATTGTTGTCATTATACCTAAAAGAGGAAAATAAATGATTGTCAAAGCTCTAGATTTCATGCTTTTTGTATTCACAACTTTAAGCGATGCTCTATTGGTATAAATTTTCATATTCATATTTATTATTCAAAAAAATGAACTTGAAATCAAAGTATAGAATGAATGAAGAAGCATTTACAAGATATACAACTTTCGAATCAAAGAATAAAGATCGGATGAAGAACATTTCTCATCTTCTTTTCTCATTTCAAGCAAGTAAAGATACAATTATGCTGATTAAATGAAAGTTAAAAGATTCAAGTACAGAAGGTACAACCAATTATAGTAGATCAGATTTATAGCCACAATATTATAAATAGAGTCTCAATAGTTTATGCATGCAACAAAAGAATTCCATTATCACATGTCAAAGAAATTCAAGATAAAAAAAATGCCAATCATCTCATATCCATAAAATTCATAAAATAGAGTGTTCAAGCCAAACTAGAAGCCTTTTACAAGCTAAGATGGAAGCATTTTCTAGTTTTCAGGTTTTCATAAACTTGCAAGTCACTACAACAAAGTGAATTTACCATACCTCAAGCATATAATCTATATTAAGGACAATAATATTTACTTGATTCTCTATTTAAAGTATTTGTTACGCATTTAAGAAAAATTCACATATGCAATTATTGGTGTTCATCAAGAAGGAACATGCAAGATACATGAAAGATAAATTTCAAGATGATATTATGGCCCTTTAAAAATATGTCTTTCTCCAAAGAGTAAGGAAATACGACTATAACAACCTAGTTCTAATGAAAACTATAGATATGAATACCTTAGAATATACTTATGGGTATCATGAATGAGGAATAAGGTTGATCAATTAGAATAAGAGTAACTTTTCAAGCATGAATTGAAGTCCAATAGTTGTTTTGTAAAAAACCTCAAATGCTCTTCAAGAACAAGTACAACTAGTAAACCCACCAATGATCAAGATCAAAGTCATCACAACAAATAAAATTGATCAGGCAGTGAAGTTTTTAGTCAAAGCAGATATGGAAAGAACCATCATATTTTCAAACTACAAGTGATCACATTAAATTGAATGAATGAGTAAAATTTTTGACACATGATCACTTTAAGTAAAGTATTCAAAAGCACATCCAGGATATGATATAAACAAATCAAAATATAGAGACAGATACAAAATCCAAGTATTGATCATCCTCTACCATTCACAGTTATACCCTTACAAGTCATGAATCATAAGTGAAGCTATGTCTTACACATTCTGAGAAAATCTATGAATGTTTCAAAGTTACGATTGTCAATTGAGTATAGGCTTGACCATTCAGTGTACAAAAAGTAATACAATGTACAATTTTCATCAATGCCATAGTTTTCATCAAGACTGCCACCATAAAATATAGTGACATTACATGAAAATTAAAGGTATAACATCTTTCAAAGTAAATATTAATTCCAATAGTTTATTCTTAAAATATAAGGTACAAAGCTAGAACCAAAAGGGAAAGTTGGTTCTATTGCAAGTATTATTCATCCAACTTAAGAACACAGGAGTAGTCAACCGAGTAAGTGAATATCTTTCAAAATACAACTTTTTAGAGAACAAATCTCTGCAGGGGTGTTCATCTTTAGGAAAGAATATCAAAATTTCAAGCAACAGTGGACTATTGAAATTATATTAGAACTGATTTGAAAGAAAGATATAGATGATCAAGAAAATATATCAACCGTCAATTTACGAAGGTACAAGATCTCGAAATAGAAGATTACAATCACATTTTCTCTACAATAATGATAATTTTCAAAGCTTTCAAGTTTGGATGCCATCTTATACTTTGCACAATCCAAGATTTCATCAAAATAAATTTACAATTCCTTATCACAACATACATTTAAGATGAATGCAGGTTACTTAAATATCGAGTTCGAATAATGAGGAAATATAGACTACATAAGCCAAATCAATATATAATAAATAATGCATGGATAAATGATAGATGCCATAGTACATAGTTACAAGAAAAGCCAAGGAAACCTTGTTGTGACCCAAAATAAACAGAGAGAAACCTCGCAAGATAAAAAGATAAATACCCAAATATGGGTCACGAGAAATGAAATCATGGGCAACCATGTCACGACCCACATTCAAGGAAAAGTATAGAAAGATGTACAAATGATGATCGTGAAAGAATAAGAGAAAAGTTATCTAGAATAGATCAGAATGAGACCGAGCTTGAGGCTCAAAGAAGCATGGTGAAGTTATAAAAATACAACAATCCAACAAAGCTTTAAATGCTAAACGCCACCAAAATCAGTGAACTAGTAGGCCCTAAGAGCATTTGATGCAAATGGTGGCATGGCCACAAAAATAACAAGTAAAAATCTTAGGAAACAAACTTTAGAACATTGAAAATGGCGGCCACGAAAAGGAGGTATAAATTCTATGCAAAGATAGGAACAATGAACACATCATCTAAATCAAAGTTCCCCTAGGAAAAACTCCATGGAAACTCAAAGATCTCATTCAAAATAAAAATATCTTCTACCTTTAAACAAACCAAGAAAAAGGGAAACAAATTTACCCATATTTAAAGTGAAAATGGCAAGAGAAAATATGAAATACAAATAACTTTAAATATGTAGATCGAAGGTTCTAGATAGAAAATAACCCAAAACCCAAGTAGAGATATAAGGTATATCCTCGCATCTATGTCAAGTAATTACATTGAACCACAAGGTTCGTGAGAAATAACCATTCATGTTGTGCCCAAGTTTCGAGACTAAAAAATTAAAAACACTAATAATCCAACGTAGAAATCATAAACAACAACTATGGTGAGTTAATGACATTGTGAATACTACATGAAAACCATTGGAATAACCCATTTTCAAATACAATAAGAAACTTACAAAAATTACAAATCATTAATCACCCTCATAAGAGTACAAGGTGAAATGGTGAGCACACTAGGATGATTTTTGAGCTCAAAGATTGAAGCCATCCAAAATGCAGGAGTGCCCATGATTAGAGCTTGAATAACTCCAATAGTGAGCAAGTCTTCTTAGTAGAAAACAAATTCCATAAGACAAAGTGTGGAAAATTACAAATCGTAATGCCTAGAAACGAAGGAAAAGATTGATTAAAAGGATACGAAATTAGAAAATAATGCTCAAAAGTTGAATCAAAAAGATAGAAGCCATATACCAAGATGCCCTCATGTAATGAAATTACTTGTATAATTCAGATTATGAAAAATAATAAAACACCAAATAACATGATATTTAAGAATAATGATCTCAATATGTAATTAGAATAGCTTCGCCACTTCGAGGGGCAACCTCCAAACCATATAATAAGACTCAAATGCTCAAATGATCATGAAATACTACCTACAATCCCCTATATATACTATTCATATGCTATGGCCATCACCAAGGCCAACCTATTAAGCATGAGAAAGTATAAATGATATAATAAAATGATATGGTAAGCCACAAGTCAGCTACTCATATCCTAATACAAGAAATAGGTTAAGGGTGTAGCATGCCCTTCCCCTTCAAACCAACATTGTCCTCAATGTTGAATAATCCTGGATGTTGTTGTAGAAAACCTTCATCCTCCCAGGTTGCATCTTCTATGCTCAGATTCTTCCACTTGATCAAATATTCCTTAATGTCTCTGGTTCTCAGCCTCTTAGTACGTGTTTACAAAATCTTCTCTGGCTCCAAAATGATTCTTCCTTCCTCATCAAGTTCTGTAACTCTGTCTGGGCTTCAAATTTTTGTCCAATAACCTTCTTTAGGCATGAAACATGGAATACTGGGTGTATGCGTGAAGATGGAGGCAACTCTAGTTTATAAGCAACACTACCAATTTTCTATAGAACTTGATAAGGGCCATAATATTTAGGAGCAAGTTTTTTTGTCCTTTTTCTGTTGCTTTAGGGACATCTATTTATAAGGTTGGAGACGTACAAAAACCCAATCACCAATTTCAAAATGTCTTTCACTACGGTGTTGATTTGCTTGTTGTTTCATCTTGTTTTGTGCTAATGCTAAATTCTCCTTCAAACTAGCCAAAACTCTGTTGTTGATGTTGAATGTGTTCCTCAACATCTCTACCTTAGTTTGCACCCTCAAGGAGGAAGTGATAGAAGGTGGATGGTAACCATATAATGCTAAAAATGGGGTCATTTGAGAAGAGGTATGAAAATATGTGTTATACCACCATTCTGCAAGTGGTAGCCATTTAATCCACCTTTCCTGCTTATCTGATACAAAACAACGTAGATACCCCTCTAAGAATTTGTTGACCACTTCCATTTTCCCATCAGTTTGAGGATGATAAGATGAACTGTGAGCTAGCTAAGTACCCAAACATGAAAATAATTCCGTCCAAAAATTACTTGTGAAAATAGGATCACGATCACTTACAATTATCTTTGGGGTTCCATGTAGCCTTTGAATTGTCTCCAAAAAAATAGTTATGCATCTGTACTAGCTGCAAATGGATGTGATAGGGCACAAAAATGGGCATATTTTGTGAGCCTATCCACAATCATGAAAATAACATTCTTACCCTCTGAACAAGGCAATCCGGTGATGAAATCCATGGAGACCTCCTCCCAATCTCTCGGCTAGGAATTGGTAAGGGTCAGCAATGACTGGTGTCTTAATTGTTTCCCTTTTCTATTTGGCACACTAAACACTCTAATACAAACTTTTGTACATCCCCCTTGAGTCCTTCCCAAAATAATTCTCTTTTTATTCTATGATATGTCTTCAAAACCCAGAGTGTCCTCCAACAAGTGAGGCATGTAGCTCTAGCAAGAATCTTATGCTTCAACTTAGAATCTTTACTCAAGTATAACCTATGTCCTATACCATAGGGCATTACCTTTCCACTCAAATTTGTTAGATGTCATAGATCCTTTCTTGATATTTTGTATTAGAGATTGTGTATCCTTGTCTTGATCCCATTCCAATCTTGCTTCATCCACCCAATCGGCCATCAACATGGACATTCCACATAGTAAGGCATCTACGGATGTATCCCTTTTGGACAACACATCAGCTACTACATTTTCTTTACCCTTTTTGTATATGATTTCAAAATCATAACCCAAAATTTTGTTACCCACTTTTGTTGTTCCTTAAATGATAACCTTTGCTCCAAAAAGTATTTGAGACTATCATGATCATTTTTACCTTGAAGTGTCTACCCATGAGATAGGGCCTCCATTGCTTGACCGCATGAAGAATAGCCATCATTTCTTTCTCATAAACAGGTTTGAGTAGATCTTTTCCTTTGAATTGGTGACTCTCAAATGCAATTGGTCTTCCTTCCTACATTAGAACTACTCCCAATCCTAATCCTTGAAGCATCACATTCAACAATGAAGGTTTTTGAGAAGTTGGGAGTAGCCAAAACTGGGGTGCTGCACATGGCTTCCTTCAACTGCTCAAAGGATTTAGTGGCTACATCTGTCCAATGGAAGGCATCCTTCTTTAGCAATGCAGTGAGTGGGGTTGCTATTCTACCATATCCCCGCACAAATATTTTGTAGTACCCTGTTAGTCCTAGGAACCCATGAAGATTTTTGAGAGTTTTGGGCCTTGGCCATTCCACCATAGCTTTGATCTTCTGAGGATCAACTTTGACACCTTCATGGGATACAATGTGACCCAAGTACTCTACCTCTTGTACACCAAAAGAACATTTGGATGGATTTGCATAGAGAGTATGTTTCTCCAAAACTTCCAACACTTTATTTACATGTTGTAAGTGTTCTTCCCATGTCTTACTATAAATCAATATGTCATCAAAGAAAACTAATACAAATTTCCTTTAAAATGGCCTAAAAAAGTGTTCATCAAGCTTTGAAAGGTTGAGGGCACATTTTAAGACCAAAAGGCATTACCAAAAAAAGATAATGGCCCTCATGAGTCCTAAAATATTTTATGAACATCTTCCTCTTTTATTCTAATTTGATGGTACCCCGAACGAAGATCTAATTTTGTGAAATAAATAGCACCATGCAATTCATCAAGTAAATCATCAATTACTAGAATAGGAAACTTATCTTTGATGGTGTACTTGTTGAGTTCTCGGTAATCTAGACACATCCTCCATGTTTCATCCTTCTTACGTACCATGACCACTAGTGAAGAATATGCACTCTGGCTATGCCTGATGATACCTTCCTTCAACATTTCCTCAACCATTTTCTCAATCTCACTTTTCTAGGAATATGGGTATCTGTATGGTCTGATGTTAGGTGTTTGGCTCCCTAGAATCAACTGAATGGCATGATCATGATCCCTAACTAGTGGTAGTCCCTTTGGAATTGCATCAAAAAAAAGATGAGTGAGCATCAACAATCTTCTGAAGATCGGGTGGCATTGAAGACTCTGTATTTTGTACTTCTATGGAAAATAACTTTGCTATAAATCCATCTACTCCTTTTTTAAGAACCTTCTGCATCTGATGAGAGCTAATAATCTGTGGAGACTTAGCTACCATCCCATTCAATTGTATTTTCCTTCCATCTAAATGAAATCACATGAACAATTCTTGAAATTCATCTCTATAGTACCTAAGGTTATGAGCCATTGGACACCCAAAACAATATCTTCCCCTCCCATAGAAATAACAAACATAGGTGAGTCTAACATGTAGTCTCCCATGGAAATCTTGATACTATGGCACTTTCCTGTGCACTTGACTGTCCCACCATCCGTAATCATAACTTGCATTTCTAGAGCTGGGTAAATAAAACAATTGAGGCGGGAAGCTAACTTACTATTTATGAAGTTATGAGTACTCCCCGAGTCAATCAACACCGTCACCTTCTATTTTTTGAGATAGCCAATAACCTTGAGTGTTTGAGGAGTACTAATACCTGACAATGCATGGCAAGAAATTGTAGGTTGGTGATCCTCTACTTCATCTTCTACTGGTTCCTCAACCTCTCCTATAATTTCAGCTTCCTCATCATCCTCATTACCTCCATCAATATAGAAAAACTTCTTCTCAGCACATTTATGTCCCGGTCCATATTTTATATCACAGTTAAAACATAATCCTTTTGCTCTCTTTTCTTCCATTTTTTGAGGAGTCAATCTAATTGGCCTAACAAATGAAGGGGAAGAGATACTACGGTCTCTAGTGTTAATGAAAGGTGGCCTCCTACTACAAATAACTTTTTCCTCTACTCGACGTGCCATGATAATAGAATCAGAAAGCTTGAGTGGATTAAACATATGTACCTCATGCTCGATGTGGTCCTTAAGACCCCCAAGAAATAGGTCATTCAGATTCTCTTCTAGAATATTCTCCACCCTTAAGGATAGGTTATGGAATTGATGCACATAATATTTGATTGATCCTGTTTGTCATAAATTTTCTAATTGACTAAAGTAGTTCTCTGAAACACTGGAACTATAGTGCAATTGCAACTCCTCGGTAAAAACTGTCCAAGTGACACCGAGACCATTCTTCTACCTCTGAGCACATAACCATCGATACCAAACGAATTGGTCTGGTTCAAGATACAGGATGCCAATGTCACCTTTTGTCCTGATGGTGTTTGATGTAACTCAAATAAGTTCTCCATTTGATTTATCCAATTCAAGGGATCCTTACCATCAAATTTTTGCATATCCACTTTCGGCATCATGTTCCATGGTTGCGAATAAGTTGGATTCTGATTAGGCTGAAAAGTGATCCAACATGGTTATTTTGTCCATGATTTTGAACTGAAGATCCTCCTTGGTTGATATGGGGTTGGATTTGGGCCATACTTGTTTACCCTTTACATGTTGCATGATATCATCCAACCGCTGATTGATTTGGTCTATGTCTCCTTTAGAGGCCATCTCAGATTGTACATTTCAGTTCACTCATACTCAAGTTGGCTCACCTTATGATCAACTGAGGTAAACCCTAGTGCTGAGGAATCTTGTATTTACCCCTTCTAACTCCATCTCTTCAATCACTACCCCATCTTTATCTGGGGTTTTACCCGAGTAACCAGATTCTTTTTTGCTCTTTTGGAAGGCCTCTCACCATGATGTCAAACCTTAGGGTTTAGGGTTTCGATAAAAATTTAGGCCGAACAAGAAAAAACAGAGAAAATACTAATACTATTTTTTTGAGAGATTTCCGAAAATGTAAAGAACTTGAAAATATTCCACAATTTGCACCCTAGGGAGTGATTTTATGAAAAACCCTAAATTTGTAATAACTTTTGCAAAATAAATCAAAAAATCTAAATTTTCAGGACCTTACTTGAAATGTTCGCAACTTTGGTAAAAATATCTCCACCAAATTCGCTTCTCTGGTTTGCAATATATGGCGGAAACAAAAAATTAGGTTTTTGCCCTAATTTTGGCCCAAATCACAGCTCTAATACCACTTGTAATGAAATTACTTGTATAATTCAGATTATAAGCAACAATAGAACACCAAATAACATAATATTTCAGAATAATGATCTCAATATGTAATTAGAATAGCTTCGCCACTTCGAGGGGACAACCTCTAAACCATATAATAAGACTAAATGCTCAAATGATCATGAAATACTACCTAAATCCCCTATATATGGCCATTACTATTCATAGAAAGTATAAATGATATAATAAATTTTATATGGTAAGCTACAAGTCTATGGCTCATATCACCAATAGGTTAAGGGCATATCACCTCGCCGGGCCAACAAATGCGGTTTCAAACACTAACCTATTAATGAGAAAGTATAAATGATATAATCAAGATCAAAAATAAATGACGGCTCAATAAAATTTCACAGAGTATGCCTAGCTCAATCAGAGCTAAAAAATGATAAAGGTTAGCGCTCGAATCACTTTATTTCCTCAACTCTATAGTGATTTTAATCTAACAATGGATATTCAAAATACCAAATCAACGATCAAGCCTACCAACCCTTAATTCAGTCATGATAACCAACTAAATCAAAGCAGCGTTAAAATTGGTACGTGTGAAATTTTGAAGAAACCCTAACCAGGGTTAGTTTAAAGTGAATCAAGAGCCACCAAAAAGTTACAAAGGGTTAATGCAACATGAGGAGGAGAATGTACTTTATACCCCATCATTACTTTATTCTAATGTCATGAAATAATTATATATGCCAACCAAGTGCAAAATTAAGTATATGCATGTTGATGATTAATCAAAGGAGACCGACCACATGTGAAGGGAGGAGTCAAAGTGTATAGTAAAAGATGCCAAAGTATAAGGTCCTGAAACCCAAAATATTTAAAAAAGGAAAGATCATATCATATGCCATCAAACAAGGTACTACTCGGAGGGTCAATTCAAATCCAGATCATGATCACTTTAACCTTTTCAAAAGAGACCTTATTATCTCAAAATGAGAGATATTATTTATTCTTCCCATGTGCACAGGTGGTCCCCACTTTGGGGTGATTTTTATTTTTGCTAATTTTTGAAAACAAAAGCATTATTTGCTTTCATAGGAGTATCTTTTGCATATGAGCACAATAAGATAGAACAAATGTCACATCATCAGCTACAAGACAAAGAAGAAGTTGCATGCACATTGGAGGAAACTTACATAGCAAGTAAGGGCTATTATTAGCCAAATTATTCATCTTACTTTGTTAAAAATAGAATAGTCAACTACAGTTTGACTAGGATGTATTTTTGTAATCAAGGTTATTAATGTCTCATTGTATTGGCATGTTTATTTTTATTCCTTTATTTATTCATGATAAAGGATAAAAATAGGATGCATGGGCGAGATATAAACTTTTAGCCTTTTTTTTAGGATGGGTGGGATGAATGAACTTGTTATATATTGTGTGCAATTAAAAGGCACGAAGACAAATTTTTGGACATAGGAGTTCTGAAGCAGATTTTTCCAGTTTTCCTTTTGAATGAGAATTGATTTCTTTCTTTCCAATTATTTGTAGTGGTGTGTATATCTCTTATTAATTCTTGTGAATGTCAAATTCCCTGATTAATCATCTTACCTTGATAAAATTTTAGTAAGTTTTGTATAATATTAGTGTGCATGTTTTCTTTTTGTATTGTTGTGATTCATTCCCTCAATACATCAAGTGTTTTGCCTTAATATTTTGTTGAAAACTATTGTTTTTGCATTCAAAATTCATTCTCAAATTGATTGTGCATGTACTCAGTCAAATCCCTCAACAAGTTTGGTGTATCACCCTAGTTTTCAATTCATTTATAGTCATCTTTTTACCCTCAAAACCCCAAAATTTAGTTTAGATACATAAAAAATGAACTACCTTGATACATGAGAGACTCACCTCAACAATAGGTATACCCACAGACACTAAGGTGTTTCCATTGTATCTCTCGAAAGAGAGATTCGAGAAAAATTAGAACCTGTAGATCTCTCATAGGGTGCACTTTTGAGAGATAATAGTTTTGCACACCCAAAGGGACAATGATGAGAACTACTATTGATGTGTTTTGAGGATTGAAGATCCAAGAAGACCTCATCTAGTGACTCCATAAATCTGATTTCATCAATACATTATTTTTCAAACATCATCAATTTTTCAGTTGTATTTTTAGGAATTTCAAGAAAATCATATTTTTTATTTTGTTGTTATCAATTATTTTTGTGAGCAGCAAACCTATTTTCATAGTTTCAATATTTTATGAGGTCCTACAACCATGAACCCTCATTTTCAGTAGTATTATCATCCAAACCAACAACCCTTTTATCTAGTTTTCCCTTCAGATCAATTTTATAACCCCTACCAGAATGAATATCCTTATGACCCAAACCTTGGAAATCAGTATGATTATCAATATGATGATCATTATGTTATTCAAGGTCAAAGTTTATGCAGAGGGTTATGTTGATTGTGAAAGGTGAAGAGATCTTGAGATTGAGCTTAATGAACTTAAGAAATCATTTTTAGTTGTCAAGGAACTATATGAGAAATCATTATTAGTGAAAGATAGAAGGCATCAGGTTCATTAAATTTCATGCCTATATATTCCCCTTGTCATCCAAAGCAGCCCATTCATCAGTTTTCAAATTGTCAGGATACTACAATTCCTACTTTTCCTACCCCGCAATCATGTGTTGAACCCAAATTAAAGTGTCCAAGTTGGTGTTCAGATGATGTCCTAAAAATAGAGTTTGTACCCCAGCCTCTTGTTCAAAATTTTCTAGTTAAGGCTGAAATTAGTCCCACTCCTCCTCCTTTACCCATACTTCTAGTCTAGGAAAGAGAGGATCATAATATCATTTAAGAGGGACAGTTAACTAAAGAAAATAATAGATTGGAATTTTTATAGAGCATAGAGCAATGGGTTTCTAAATTTTAGTTCAATCATATTCTAGAGTTAGAAAGAAATATTCAAAAAAGTACACAACGATTTTTTAGATCAAAAAGCGAGAAGATGATGATGATCATTAATCTTCATAGTCTCTAAGCATAGTGTGCACAAGGCACCATAATCCTACAAACTACTTGATTCATTACAATTCTTAATTGATTGAAGAACTAAAGAGAATTTAGATCAATTTTGAAGATAAATCATGCTAAATCATGTAAGGGACGAGCATCATGTTTGTAGCTTATTATATTTTATGATTGATGACAGAAAAGAGAAAGATCAGTTTTAGAATGATCATGATCAAGAAATTGAGTGTGAAGACCCTTATTGTGCTGCATGCATGGAGATAGTTGCATTATTAGGGACTTGCAGTGATTCACAAGGACTATCAGATGATACTGCAAGTATTCATGAGCAACAATCTTTCATTGAAGAGGAAAATGAATGTTCAAGAAATATGGTAAATATGGATAGAATGGAAGAATTTGAAAGTACTTGCTAAAATATCAGTCATGGTAGTAATGGATCAACAAATTGAAGAAGATAAACAATTGTTTGAAGATTAAAAATATTTTTTAAATAGTTTAAAGAAGTAGAACAATCATCTTATCATCTTTATGATGTCATGATTGATGAGTTACAACAACTTGAAGAAGTTGAATACTTTTCAAATCAGTTTTAGAATGTCAAAGAGAATATAAAACAACCTATAAGGGTCTGAAACAACTTCAAAACAGCTTCAAAGAGAACATGATCGAAAAGGAGGTTCATGTTTTAGTACAAAACAAGAGAATAATCTTTCCATCTATTTGGAGGCCATGTCCTATTCGTATCTTGCTGGTTCACAAAAATCTACAACAATACCAGAGTTCATGCTTGTATCAGAGCCTAAAAATGAGCATCAGATCCTCAAGAATCAATTCCAAAGCCCCTCTTTAGAATAGTTTTGCAGATCAGTTAGAAAGGTTCTTCATGTTTTGGGCTAAGTTTTGGAACAAATTCAAGGTACACATCTCATTTTCAGTTTTGTCATGTTACTTGTTTTGCAAGTTGAATTCATTACCTCGTTTCTGGAGAAAAGGAAGCTATTTTTCACTTCCCATTTCAGGTTTTATTTAGCCTCAATTTATAGCTTGGTTAGAATAGGGTAGATTAGGATTTCCCTTTCAATAAGTGTAGTTCATGCACATTACAAATTTTTTAATTCAATAAGTGCACCCATGCACATGTGATCTGGTTCACCAGATCCTTTCTAGATTTAGTTTGTTTTCGAAGGGTTGGACCTTTAAAGGTAGTTGTTGGTTATATGCTTTAACTCCATGCCCAATGGAAAAGAAAAGGCACTGGTCTACAAGCTAGCAGAAACTTTCCCCATGCATGATCGCTAAAATGTTGACATTTTTACACCCCATGTGTGAAAAAGGTCAACTCAAAACTTTTAAGTTTCTCATATTGGTCAAGTTATAGGTTTGGATATGTTTGGGTCAGCCACCTCGGAAGAAGATATAGATTTTTATTGTTTGGTTTTGGACAATATTGGAAGTCACATTTAGATCAAAACTATAACTTGGGTGTAGTTACAAATGTCATGTTTCATAGATGCAACCATTCCATTTATTACCCTCATCAAAACTATGCAACAACCATAAATGACCATCGCAAATCCCTGAGGAAGGATAAATGGAAACATGTACTAGACATGATGTTCTTAAACTCGTAAACAAGTTGCAGTATGTTTGAAGGATAAGGTACGAGTTTAAAAAATTTCATTTACATCTCTAATGAGCATCTAAAAGGTACATTCAATTTTTAATTTATTTCCATGATTAAGTGAATTATTTAAGTGTTTTGAGTTATATAAGTTCATTTATTATCCATACAAATGAAGAAAGTACAGTAAATCAAAGACATACATCTCATTACATGAAAATAGTTCATTTATTCATGAGGAATAATATCACAGTAAACCCACACAAGCCGTGGAGTAACTCGATAGAAAGTGCAAGAAATGAAATTACATATACATAAATTTGTGAATAAAGAAAGGATGAAATCCATCATTTCCTGGATTTCCATGTTTTTGGTGTGAGTTGACATCCTGTTGCTTTAGCTTCATCACTTTTTCCAAACTATTGTCATTGTACCTAAAAGAGGAATATAAATGATAGTTAAAGTTCTAGATTACATGTTTGTTGTATTCATTAGCAATTATTTTATATAATTAGAGAGTTTGTTTGAACTTATTCCATTATTCTCTCCTAGTTTGTAATCTCTCCGTTCATTGTGGAGAGTATTGTTACTTCTCCTCCCTATAAATAATGTACGTGCTTCTGAATAATATTATTGAGAGAGATATCCTATCTCTATTTCTTCTCCTCAATTACCTCCTCACAATTTGGTATCAGAGTTAAATTCTCTCTTGACTGTGCATTGAAGAGAGAGAATTCTTAGTGGAGAAAACAAATATGCCTGGACGTTGCGAAGGCTAACCAAGAAGAAGTTGTTTTTTGAATCTACTTTGAGTACATGTGAAGGATTCCAGAACTTCACAATTGAAATCATTCTTCTTGCATTGTATACCAGCAAAGCCATCCTTCTTTCTCCTTATTCGTGGAGTTGAAAAAAACATTGAATTTGTTTGCAAATATTCCATTTGAATTGGTGCTAGCTTTCATCTTGTCTTATTCACCTTTTACCAACCTTGAGTGAAGTGAAAAATACATACGTGGATTCTATGATTTTTTTCTTTGTAGAGGTGTAAGTGGTGGAGGAAATTTTGTGATGGATCAAGATTTATGTAACTCTATCATTTGAGCATTGTTATCTCCACGTGGGAATCTCATACAGTTGTGAATCATCACCTCCAAGATTTCTAATGTGTTTGTTTATCAAGGTTGAACATGGAAGTTTCTAATCTTGTGTGGTGAATTTTGAATTATCTTTTACTATGTGGAAAGCCTGAACGTATCTGCGTGATGATGGAGAACAAAATTGGAAATGATGAACATGGTCAATGGTTTATTGATTTGAATTTGATAATTTGTTGTATATTTAAGTATCTCATACTTGTTTCATGAAATAAGAATAATTGGACGTTGTGGTGAAAAACATGTGTGCAATTAAAAGATAAGGATTTACATGTTAGAACATTCTCAAGTTCGGAAAACTTGTTGTGCTACTTGTTTTGGATTCCTAAGGGCCAAATTAGTGGCATGAAAATCCCACCTTAGAGCCTAACATATGGTTGCTCAAAGCCAAAAATGATATGAGAAAGCAAAAAAAAAGTTACTAACCAAGGTCTCAAAGAATCTCTCTTCAAAAAAACTTTTGTTGAATTTCGAATGTGCATGAATATCGAAGACTGCTGAAACCAATCAAGAATCACTCGCATAAGAAGAACACCATCAAGATGCTCAAGAGATTTCCAAGTTCTTCTTTTCTTTTAAACGAGCTTTGAAACACCAGAATCTAGTCTTCGACGAGCTAGTTTGAAGAGGAATTCTTGAATATTTCCTATTCGACGTTATCTTGCCAAGAAAAGAAAGTTTGAGAAGAGCTAGAAGCCGGGATATGACGATGTTGATTGTGAAGAAAAATGAAGAAGAAGAAGAAGAAGAATGCCCCACAAAGCATCATTGTCTCTCAACACATGAGTATCGAGAGCATCTAATAACTGGTACTTCTCATCAATGAGTAACATTGTAATATCTCTTAAATAAATAAATAAATAAATTTTTTTATTTTTTTACAATGTCTACTCAAAATTTTCTCTCGATGCTCAATTACTTAAAGGCCCAATTTTGTGGCCTAGAAAACAAAAATGAAGACAATCCTTCAGTTTGAAGGATTATGGGGCATTGACGGGTCTGTGACCGTTCCCACATCCCCTGATGAATTAATGAAGTATGAGATGGCTAGTGCCAAAGTCTTGATGTTGATAATGCTTAGTATCAGTGATGATGTGTAACCATATGTTCGAATGTGGAGAAACCAAAGGAGGCCTGGGACAAGTTGGTAACTATTTATGAAGCCAAAAATCAGACTAAGATCCTCCATCTTCATTCAAAGTTGTACACACTTCTCTATGGGGTCGATGAGAAAGTTGAGGAGTTCTTACGTCATGGCTGAGCGCATGATCAAAGTTATTAGCACTCGGTGAAATGGTGGATGACAAAATTCTCATTCGCCATCACCTTGAGAGCACTCCCTTCTCAATTCTAAGTGTTTTTATGACACTGAATGTATCTAAACAAACAATAGGAATTTTCAAGAACTCGTGAACTTGTTGTAGTAGAAGAGGCCATCAATTCAGCCCAAGAGGAGACTCAGGATAAAGCCCTGTTCTCAAATCCATACCATGGCCAGAAAAGAATCGGAAGGGTCCCCCAGAGAAGCCAACTCAAGCACAACCAAATCAACAATAGAAAAAGATCAAAAGTCAAAGAGGTGGTGTCACATTTGCAGAACCAACACTCATGACACTAATCACTGCTAGTATAATGGCTTGAAACAAGGGTCTTCGAGTCAAACAAGCACATCCGGGTGTGAATATTTTCAAAAATCCAAATGACGTCCTCACCGAAGAAAGCAGAAGGGACATCTCGTAGCCAAAAAGATGATGAATCTAATGAGGAGACATCAGAAGGAGCCCATTGTGGTAAGAACCTTGTACTAGTCTCTCAAACTTCTCAACCCACAAAGAAAGTCTGGTTGATAGACTTGGGTGCAAGTAAGCATATGTCAGGTGACAAGAAATTATTTGATTCACTAAACAAACAACCCACTGAGATCGGGTTTAGATAGCAGATGAAAAGAGTATGTTGTAGAAGGAATAGGAAAAGTCACCATTCCTCTAGGACCATGAAAATGTACACTTACAAAGGTACTATATGTTCCTAGCTTGACTAGCAACCTCTTGTCAATGACTCAACTCTTGAATCATCACCTAAAGGTAGAATTTCTTGTCCAAAATGGCATTAAATCATGTTTGATCTCCAGACAAGGTATGATTATTGCTAGAGAATTTCTAAAAGATAAGTTATTTTCTTTAGATATTGTTTCATCTTCTACAGTAGCTTTATCTTCCTCAATAGTAGAATCTACAGCCCTCTGGCATTTTAGATATGGTCACTTGTCGGTTAGTTCATTGCATCAGATGAGTTCAAAAAGCAATGGTCCATGGACTACCAAATTGTCTAGTTCCTTTCCTATTTTCCTTATGGTTGTCTTGCAGGAAAACAACAGGGATCCATTTCAAGTGAGCACCTTCCATGCCAAGAAGCATCTAGAGGTAGTTCATACCGATCTGAATGGCCCACTACCTACTTCATTTTCAGATACAAGTACTTCCAACTATTCGTGGATGACCACTCTCAAGATGTGGGTGTTTTTCCTGAAGAAGAAAAGTGAGGCTCTTCAACATTTCCAGAATTTCTATCATCGTGTTGTGAAAGAGACTAGACAACCACTTCTTCTACTTCACTCAGATCGAGGGGGAATTCACATCAAAGAAGTTCTTTGCCTTCTTGAAACCAACAAGGTGTTAAGAAGAACCTGAATGCTCCCTACACACCCTAAAAAAATGGCATTGTTGAGTGTCACAATCACAGTGATGGAGATGGCTCACTGCATGCTAACAAAACAAAAAGCTAGAGGAACACTATTGGGATGAAGTAGTATAGATAATTGTATATCTTCTCAACAGGGAACCAAAAATATTCTACAAAATAAAACACCAGAAGAGGTATGGAGTGGTAGAAAGCCATCAATTTCTCATTTATGAGTATTTGGTTACACAACATACATGCATGTCCCAACTTAGAAGAGAAAGAAGGTTGAGCCAAAGACACTCCTGTGCATCCTACTTGGCTATAACACTACCTCAAAGGCATACCATCTCATGGATCTTGAGACAAAGAAAATATATGAGATTTGAGACATGGTTTGTGATGAGTCATCCTTTGACTCAATAGTGACAACAAAAGAACCATTACCAACCACCTCTCACCGACTAGTCTCCGAATCAGATGATCAGCCAGAGGAGACTACTCAGAGAAAAGATGTGCTACCAAGAGAGCTATTTTTTGACCTTGGAGAACTTGGAGAATGTGACTCCACATCAATCCACACAAAAAATGACATAGTTCTTCTCAAAAGTAGCCAAGTTCTCATCCGAAGTGGGTACAAAGCACCATCAAGGACTCACATTTACAACAACTCCCAGATACATCATCCGGAGTCAAAACAAGGAGTCAAACAAGAAATGAGGTAAAATTTACACTCATGAGTTCACTAATTAATATCTCTGAGCTTATAATGTTCATGAAGCACTCATTCAACCTCAATGGAAGAAAGCCATGGATATAGAAATTGACTCACTCAAGAAAAATCGAGACATGGGAACTTGTCGATCTACCTACAGAAAGAAACCCATAGGCTGCAAATGGGTTTTCAAGACAAAATATAAGGCAGATGGATCCATCAAAAACATAAAGCATGACTTGTAGAAAAAGGGTATGCTCAAAAAGAGGGCATTGACTATGAAGAAACCTTTGCACCCATTGCGAAGATCAAGACCATCAGAGTAGTTTGTGCACTTATAGCAAAGAAGAAAGGATGGAGACTTCAGTAGATGGACATCAAGAGTGCTTTCCTAAATGGTGATCTAAAATAAGAAGTGTACATGACCCAACCTAAGGATTTGTTGATGAAGAGCATCCTAAGAAGGTATGTCATCTCATCAAATCACTTTGTATGGACTAAAACAAGCTCCAAGGGCATGGTATATCAAGATCAATGATCACCTTTACAGCATGGGTTCACTCATAGCCCCTTAGATTCAAATTTGTATATAAAGAAGGTAGGAAAAGAAATTGTCATTCTTGTTGTGTATGTGGATGATCTTGTGATCACTGGTAGTTCAGAAGATCAGGTTGATATTGTGAAGAATGATCTCAAAAGAACCTTTGACATGAAAATTTGGGGCTACTACATTATTATCTTGGCTTGGAGATATGGCAAAAAAGAGCATCACATTTTTGTCTCCCGATAAAGTATGCCAAGACACTCCTAGAAAAGTACAATATGTCAAACTGTAAACCTATATCCACTCCCATGGAAAAGGCTTGCAAATTTCACGATTCTAGGATTCACCTCAAGTAGATGCTACTCTCTATAGGAAATTTGTTGGAGGACTCATCTACTTGACATATACTAGACCAGACTTATGCTATGTTGTCAGCTATCTTTCCAGTTCATGCAGGAGCAAAGAAATGTCACTGGACTGCAACAAAGCATGTTTTGAGGTATGTCCAAGGTACAGTTGATTATGGTCTAGGAATATAAGAAGAATGATCAATTCTTCTTACAGGGATATGTCGACTCGGACCACGCCGGATCTATTGATGACAAGAAGTCAACCACAAGATACATATTTCATCTCGATCTGGACCTATCTCATGGATAAGAAAGAAGAAATGTTTTGTTTCTATCTCATCCACAGAGGCAAAATATCACGCCACACGAGGAGATGTGTGTGAAGCAATATGGTTACATCACATTTTGATGACATGGGCATTCCTGAAAAATAATCACCTATTCTCTATTGCAATAATCAGAGTGTGTTGAAGCTCATGTAGAATCTATTTTTTCATGAATGAACAAAGCATATTGAGATTGATTTTCATTTCATTCGAGAGCACATCTTGAACCATAACATTCAGCTCTAGTATTGTCCTACAGAAGCACAAGTAGCTGATATTCTCACCAAATCCCTTGGAAAAGTGAAATTTGAACTTTTTAGGGGTTACATTTGCAAGAATAATGTAATAAGGGGGAATGTTGGCATAAGGTTACGTAGAAATTATTTTATATAATTAGGAGAGTTTGTTTGAACTTATTCCATTATTCTCTCCTAGTTTGTAATCTCTTTGTTCATTGTGGAGAGTATTGTTACTTCTCCTCCCTATAAATAATGTATGTGCTTTTGAATAAAATATTATTGAGAGAGATATCCTATCTCTATTTATTCTCATTATGTTGATTAAAATAAATTTAAAAGCTTCAAGTACGTAAGGTACAACTAATTACAACATATCATATTTGCAGCCATAATATTATAAATAGAGTCTCAATCATTTACAAATGCAACCAAATAATTACACTATCATAACTCAAAACAATTCAAGATCGGACAAATGTCACTCATCTCATAGCTGTAAAATTCAAAAAAAAAAAAAAAGTATTCAAGCCAAACTAGAAGCCTTTTACAAGCTAAGATGGAAGCATTTTCCATTTTTCATGTTTTCATAAACCTCCAAGTCACTACGGAAAAGTGAATTTACCATATCTCAAGCATACAATCTATATTAAGGACAATAATATTTATTGATTCTCTATATTACAGTCTTTGTTAAGCATTTAAGAAACTTTCCCATATGCAAAGATTGGTGCTCATAAAGAAGGCACATGAAAGATACATGAAAGACAGATTGCAAGATGATATTATGGAGATACGAAATGTGTATTTCTCAAAAGAGAAAGGAAATACAACTATAACAACCTAATTCTAAGGAAAACTATAGATATGATTACCTTATACTATACTTACAGGTATCATGAATGAGGAATAAGGTTGATCAATTATAACAAAAGTAAATTTTTAGGCATGAATTCAAGTCCAAGAGTTGTTTTGTAAAAACCTCATATGCTCTCCAAGACCAAGTACAACTAGTAAACCCACCAATGATCAAGACAAAATTCATCACAGCCAATAAAAGTGATCAAGAAGTTGTTATTTAAAGCAGAGATGGAAAGAACCATCATGTTTTCAAACTACAGTGATCGCATTCCATTGAATGAATGAGTACAAATATTGACACATGATCACCGAAAGGAATGATAAGAATATTGTTCCAAGCCGTGATCTCAGATGATAATAGCACACCACATTAGATTTGCAAAGTAGAAGAGCTAAAATACCATATATGGAAATCCATCATAATCCATAATGCTCAATACATTACAATAGAATGACTTGAATTATTCAATAAGAAAGATGTACATATAGGAGGAGGGAAGTGCAACTACTACCTAAATTAGTGGTGAAGAACTCCCACTAATTGATACTGGTAGTTAAGTTAACTCCAAAAGACTAGTAAACTAACTCCACATAACTGAGAAGCTAACTCAACACAACTAGTACACCTAAGCAAGCTAACCCAACAAGTGTAGGGCTAACATAAGTGTAAGGATTATCCCGATAAATAAATAAATGGATAAATAATAACCTACACTAACAATCACTTTAAGTAATTCGAATCACATCTAGACTATGATATCAACAAATCAAAATATAGAAAAAGATACAAAATCAAGTATTGATCATCCTCTACCATTCACAAATATACCCTTACAAACTATGAATCAAAAGTGAAGCTATATCTTACACATTCTCGATAAAATCTATGAATGTTTCAAAGTTACAATCATCAATTGAGTATAGGCTTGACCATTCATGTATAGAACTTAATACAAAGTAAAATTTTCATCCAAATGCCATAGTTTTCATCAAGACTACCACCATCAAATATAGCAATAGATGACAGATTGACAAGTACAACATCTTTCAAAGTAAATATTACTTCCAATAGTTGATTCTTAAAATACAAGCTACAAAGCTTGAACCAAAAGGGAAACTTGGTTCTGTTACAAGTATTATTCATCCAACTTAAAGACACAGTTGCAGTCTGAGTAAGTGAAAAGATTTCAAAATACAATTTTTTGAAGAACAAATCTCTGCAGGTGTTCATCTTTTCAGAAAAGAATATCAAAAGTTCAAACAACAGACTGTTGAAAGTATATTAGAATTACTTTAAATATAAATATATATGATCAAGAAAGTCTATCAACTGTCAAGTTACGAAGGTACAAGATCTAAAAATGGAAGATTACAATCACATTTTCTCTACAACAATGATAATTATCAGAGCTTTCAAGTTTCGGATGCCAACTTATGTTTTGCACAGTCCAAGCTTTCACAGTCAGATTTACAATTCCTTGGCACAAAGTACATTTATGACGAATGTTTGGGTAATATGAATGCCTGGTAAGATGAATGCCTAGGTAAGATGAATGCATGGGTAACTAAATATCAGAGTTCAAATAACAAGGAAATACAAACTACAAAAGCCAAATCAATACACAAAATATTAAATAATGTACGAAGAAACAATGAAGTCATATTATAGAGTTACAAAAACCATGGAAACCTTGTTGCAACCCAAAAGAAATAGATAAACCCTCGTAAGCTACAAATGTAAATACCCAAATATGGGTCATGAAGAATGAAATCATGGGAAATCGTGTCATGTGCCACATTTTAGGAAAAGCATAGAAATATGTATGAATGATGGTCCTGGAAAGACTAAGAGAAAACTTATCTAGAATAGATACAATGAGACTAGAGCTTTAGGATCAAAGAAGTAGGGTGAAGTAATCGAAAAGACAATAATCCAACAAAGCTTTAAATCCTAGACACCACCAAAATTAGTGAACTAGTAGGCCCTAAGATCATCTCGATGTAAATGGTGGCATGGCCAAAAGAAATAATAAGTAAAAATTCTTAGGAAACAAACTTCAGAACATCGAAAATTGTAACCACGACGAGAAGGAGGTATAAATTCTACACATACATAGGAATAATGAGCATATCATCTAAATCGTAGTCGAGAGGAATAAATCCATGGCAACTCGAAGATCTCATTCAAAATATAAAGATGTTCTACCTTTGAGAAAGCCAAGTAAACGGATAATGAATTTACCTAGATTCGAGTGAAAACGAAAAGAGAAAATATGAAATACCTAGAACCTTAAATATGAAGATCTAAAGTTCTAGATAGAATATAACCCAAAACCCCGACAGAGATAGAAGGTATATCCTCACATCTATGGAAATTAATTTTCATCAAACCACGGGGTTTGTTAGAAATGGTTGTTCAATGTGGCCGAGTTTCAAACTCAAAAAATTGCAAACACCAATAATCCAACACAAAACTCAAAAACAACAACAATGGCAATTTAATGACATTGCGAATATTACATGAAAACAAGAGGAATAACCTATTTGTAAAAAAAAACAAGAAACTTACCAAATTTTTGAATCATTAATGAACCTCATAAGGAGTATAAGGTGAAATGGTGAACACCTAGGATGATTGTCGAGCTCAAAGATTGAAGTCATCCAAAATGCAGGAGTATCCAAAGTTAGAGCTCAAATAACTCCAATAGTGAGCAAGTATTCTTAGTAGAAAACCAATTCCATAAGCACAGAGCACTTTGAAAACTTACAAATGGAAATGCCCACAACGAAAAGGAAAAAGATTGATTAAAAGGAAACAGAAATTAGAAAGTAATGCTCAAGTTGAATAAAAAAGACAGAAGCCATATCTTGAGATTCCTTTCCGAGCCACAAATGGGGTTTCAAAACTTCTACCGAGCTCCAACAAGGAGAAACGGACCACAAAACTATCAAAATAGGAATGAGCTTCAAATACCATAGAACCCTTCACTCAAGCTCAAGATCAAAAGCAATGGCGGCTCAATAAAATTTCACAGAGTATGCCTAGCTCAATCAGAGCTCAAAAATGATCAAGGTTAGGGTTCAAATACACTTTATTTCCTCAACTCATCAGTGAGTTTAATATGACGGTGGAGATTCAAAATTACCAAATCAATGATCAAGCATGAAAACCCAAAATTTAATCATGATAACCAAGTAAATTAAAGCGGGTTAAAATTTCTAAATGTCAAATATTGTAGAAACCCTAACCAGGGTTATTTTAAAGTGAATCAAGAGCCACCGACAAGTTACAAAGGGTCAATGCAACGTGAGGAGGGGAACATACTTTACACCCCATCATTACCTTAGTCTAATGCCCTGAAATAATTATATATGTTGACCAAGTGCAAAATGGAGTATATGCATGTTGATGATTAATCAAAGGAGACCAAACCCATGCGAAGGAGGGATCAAAGTGTATAGTCAAATATGCCAAAGACTAAGGTCTAAACCTTAAATATTTGCAAAAGGGGAAGACCATATCATATGCCATCAAACAAGGGGCCAATGGAGGGTCAATTCAAATCCATATCATGATCACTTTAACCTTTTCAAAAGAGACCTTATTATCTCAAAAAGTAGAGATATTATTTATTCTGCTCATGTGCATAGGTGGTCCCCACTTTGGGGTGATTTTTATTTTTACTATTTTTTTAAAACAAAGCATTACTTGCTTTCACGAAGTATCTTTTGCACAAGAAGACAAAATATATGTCACATCATTAGCTACAAGACAAAGAAGAAGTTACATGCACATTGGAGGAAACTTACACAAAAGCAAGAGCTATTATCACCAAATTATTTATCTTACTTTGTTAAAAATAGAACAATCAACTGTAGTTTGAATGGGATGTATTTTTGTAATCAAGACTATTAATACCTCATTGTATTAGCATGTTTATTTGTATTCCTTTATTTATTCGTGATAAAAGATAAAAATAGGATGCATGGGCGAGTACAATTTTTAGCCTATTTTTAGGATGGGTGGGATGAATAAACTTGCTATATATTGTGTTCAATTGCAAGGAACAAAGAGGAATTTTTGGACACAGGAGTCTTTGAAGCAGATTTTGCAGTTTTTCCTTTGAATGAGAATTTATTTTTGCCTTTATAATTATTTGCAGGTGGTGTGTATATCTCATTAATTCTTGTGAATGTCAAATTCCTAGATTAATCATCGTACCTTGCTAAAAAATTTAATTATTTTTGCATAATATTAGTGTGCATGTTTTTCTTGTTGTATTATTGTGATTCATTCTGCCACACATCAAGTGTTTTGCCTTAATATTTTGATGAAAACTATTTGCTTTTGCATTCAAAATCCATTCTCAAATTGATTGTGCATGTACTCGCTTAAATCCATCAACAAGTTTGGTGTATCACCCCATTTTTCAATTCATTTACAAATCATCTTTTACCCTCAAAACCCCTAAAAATTAGTTTAGGATACATCAAAAGGAACTCGGCCTTGATACCGAAGACTCGCCTCAACAATAGGTATACCCATAAACCTTAGTTGTTTCTACTTTGTATTTGATAGGGAATAAAGGATAAAATATGTGGAAAAATCCCTCATAGAATTACAACAAGAGAAACTAATATAGAAAAAATATTACGGATCTCAAATAAAAGTGCGAATAAAAATAACATAATAGAAAGAGAGATGAGTATTTAATGTGGTTCACTCAATTTGAGCTATGTCCACTAAGAATAACTTGCTCATATTTTATTACAAGTCACCGATCTCTCAATACAATACCTAGATCCGTTTGGAGTTATGCTCAATAAACTCCACAAAATTCACACCTAAATTCAGGACACATCTACAATGTTAGATTAAACCCTACAATATGCACAAAACCACATAAGTAGACAAATTCTAAAGTAATTTTACAAAACCGTGGGTATCAATACCATGGCCCAAAACTGTCCCATAAACCTAGATAAATTCACACCTTACTAACTTTACATTATTAAAAAAATTATGTCGGCCCAAACAATGAACCACTCATGCCATTACAACCACAGTTTGCCACTATAGGAACGCCTTTAGGCATAACTAGCATACCTATCTGTTGTCACCCTCAAAATCCCCCTCATTTTCTAAGTCAAATTCAAATATTTTGAGCTCACACCCTCTAGAAGTGTTCAAGTAAAGTTGGAAGTCCGAAAAGATAGAGAAATTCATGCTTTAAAGTTGTTTAAACTCTCCAGTCTGCACGTTTTGATAAATTTTCCATTTTCCTATCTAGACACGTGAAAATTTTATTGTTGTCCTCATTTGAATGAAATTTTCAATCTTTCTATGGCCATGGATCATCAAACCTTGTATTGTTTTCAATTCCTTGGCTTGCGAAAGAAATTTGAAAATCAAATGTGAAATGGTGGAGTTTTCTTCTTTTCTACATTTTTCCACAATCAAGGACGACGTTCATTTTCTTCCTCATAAAATTTTGACTCCATCATCCATGGGTATGTGGACATATCTAATTAGAAGCGGGCCGTCGGGAATTTTGAGATTTTGAGCCTCTTTGTACAAAAGGAAAAAAGTTAAAAGTGAACCGCACTTCATGTCGCAAGCAAAAAGGAAAAAGTTGAATCTTGAGCCCGATGTTGGAAAGTCAAAGCGGGTTGCGAGAAATTTTTGTTTTGAGCCCGCATTGTAAAAAGGTAAAATTATAAACGTGGCCTACAACTCGTGTCTCCACTCAAGTGAGGCCACATGTCAAGACCATATCAAAAGCAGTGAGCAAGCCAAAATGTTCCAAAAGACCAAATCTCTATAAAGTCACAAAAATGCAAAAGAAATCCTCCATGCCCACTCCAAGAAATTTCTCCCATGTGTACGACTCTGATTTAAAGTTTCAAAGGAAAGATGAATGGTTCAAATTCAAAGTTACAAAACAAGTAACATTTGCATTATGAAAAGTCTGGTTTTTCTGCCATTGGCATTTCTTCACGAATCAAGAATTTGAATGGATGTGAATGATTGAAAAGAAATTATAAACTCAAGTTTCTTGGAGGAGATTTAATGGTTTCTTCACGCCATTGTAAAGTGGGAAATTGATCTTGTAAACTCATGGGTATATTGTACTTTGAGAGAACAAAGGAGATAGCCATTTTATTCCATTCCCCCTTCTCAAATTCCTCCATATCTCCACTATGTACAACTTTTGTTTAAGCAGCAATACAAGAAGAAGGATTGTTTAGCCTCTTTAATGAGGATATTTCAGAAACTTTTAGTTTATAATCTTATCTCGTCGTGTTGCCATTTGTAGGGTTGTTTCTTCCCATGAATGCATGTGATGAATTTTCTAACTAGTGTGTGTAGGAATCTGATTTCCTACCTACAACATTAGTTCTTCTACCTCTTTTCTCACTCCCTTTCCCACTTTCAGAAAAATTTCTCTCTTGCAAGTATCTGCGCAAGATTTTCCGCAGGTCACCGGAGTGCCCCCGTTGTATCCCCTGTCTAAAGGCTAGCACAAAAATCCACCTTTTCACGTGCATGCATATATGGAAGTTGCGCCGGTTAAGTAGAGGGACTTAGATTCCCGGAGATTTGGCAAGGAATCTATAAGTTTTTCCACTCAACAAATTTCCTTACCAACAGCTTTTGGTTCCCATTGTAGGGTAGATTTAGCAAAGCATCTACACCTACTATACAATTAAGGTCTGAAAATTCTAAAAAAAATCAAATATTTAAAAATAAAAAGAAAGAGTTAATGAAAAGCCATTGCTAAAAGATAAACTACTAATTTCGGCATGTGTCTTTTCATATTCCCACTTCAATAATTTCAAAAAGATGGTTGAAGGAAGACACACCATGCTGATTATGTCAAGAGGTGTTGATGATTTCAATTTCGAGCCTTCACAAAATCAAAAGAATGAGTTAGAGATAATCCATACTTCTTCTCTCAAGCCTCCTCTCCATCTGGATCTTCACAAAGTTCACCATGGACAATCCTATCAAAACTCCTATGGATACTCCCCTTCAAATTCTCCCATTTTTCAACCACCATTGAGCATTGAGATCCTAGAAGAAGAAGAATTTCTAGAAGCAAGAGTAGAAGCAAAAATGACAATGGAAAACGAAGAAGAAATACCTCAACCCATTGTTCCATGGGGAAGGAATATGGGCCCACTTGCTCTTGAACCACCTCTCCATGATCTACCAACAAGTTCCCGCAAGAACTTGCCAAAGTTCAATGGTGACAAAACAAAACATCCAAAAGAACACATCATCGCTACTTTCACGACATCATGTGGAATTCTTGGTGTCCAACATGAAGAAATTTTTGTGATATTGTTCGTGGAGTCCCTCCAAGAAAAAGCATCAAAATGGTTTTACCTCCTACCTTCCCGATCCATCACTGGTTGGGATGACATCAAGGCTTCCTTTGAGGAAAGATTTAAATAAACTAAAGACTATCAAGACCTCTTGGTGCAGTTGGCTCAAATGAGGAAAGGAGAAATTGAAACGATGAGAGACTTCATGGCTCATTTCGAATGGTTGCTTTGTAGGATACCGGAAGAAGATTCACCCTCTTAGAACAATATCAAAATATTCTTCATAAATGCTCAATCACTGAAGGTAGGCTTTCTCCTATGAAGAGTTCAACCAAGGAACATTGTAGAAGCACAAAGGAGGGCCATTGAACTAGATGATGATCTCATTATCTTTGGAAAGATCAACAACCCATCAAAGGGCAAGACCCAACATCCTGAAGATGAGAGAACCAATCCATTACTACAAAAGTTGGTGAATGAGATAGCATCTTTGAAGAGGGAAATATTTGAACGTGTTTCTTCCCAAATAAGCAACAAAAATTAGATTGTAGGAGCACCCCAAACGCTCGCCTAAGAGGTCCAATCCATGAAAATAAATGGCAGATTTCAAGAAAGCGAAGAAGAGCTTGAACAAGAAAGTGAAGGTGGTGATTTCCTAGAAAATGACGAGTTTGAGAACGATACACAAATCAGATTCTGTGAGTATTCTGGATGTAATGAAGAAGACGAAGAAGACACACCTAGTTTCTCATGTGCGGTATTCACTCGTTCTCAATCTAAGAAAGGAGCCTCTTCCTCCACTACTACTAAGAAAAAGAAGGTTGATGATCCTCCTGTGGCGACTCCGAAAACAAAATAATTAGTCGAGGATCTTCACTTCCACCTTCCATGGAGTCAGCATTGCTAAAGCCGATCCTATAACAAGTAAGAAGGAAACCAATTTTCCAAGTAATTATTTCGATGTCTCTCCCAATTCTAAATCTGAATTTTCTCCTACAAAATATAATACCGTGAAAGATCCTATTGTGTCATTCAAAGTACCCTCCATTCCTCAAACATAAAATCCTGCTCCTAAGCCTATATAGCCTCCAAAATCAGTCCCTTCACCCCCTTATCCACACCTTCTCCATTTGACTTCATAGAATATGCAAACAAAGCCAAACTGCAGATTTCGAAACCGAATATTTACGGTCTCACCCTGAACAATTCGAGAGATTTGTCCTATACATCAAAAATGGTAGTCTAACACCCAATGATGTAGCTCATCATCTTAAAGGAGTACTACCAAACCCACATACACCTCCCTCACACAACATGCTCTCCCTAAGTGCATCAAATATTGATAAATTTGAACCTTTATACATCTCCCTGCTTGTTGGAGGATATGTGCTGAACAATTACATAATAGATTCTGGTGCCTCAGATAATGTGATCCCTTTGAAGGTTGCTAAAGCTCTCATGGCTCCAACTGGTGTCTCTTATTACTCTTTGGAGTCAAGAAAGTCCCACTTTAAGGGAAGGTCAAAGATACACAGTATCTTGCCAAATTTCCGTAGAAAGAATATTTCGGTGATGATTTTAGTAGCCAATGTCTCAAATCATTCGAATGTTGCTTGAGTAGAATTCTCAATCTTTGAGACTTGGGAGGTAAAATTAAAATGAATTGGTCATCCACAACCATACCAGTGAAGGGAGACATGGAGAAATTTCTTCCAAAAAATAAGATGAGGTACACTATGCAAAATTCTAGAAGCCTAGAAGCTAACATTTTGTACCAGGGTAGTAGGTGGATGAATCACTTTTTGGTGACCGAGGAGGAAGAGGATATACCCATCTTGATAGGTCCAGACATGCCTTCTGGAGAGATTTGGATTTTGAAGAAGCATTGAGGAGATTCGAGTTACAAGAGTGCAACTCTGAATTGCTAGACGATGCAAACCGTGAAGAAGAGGAAATGGTTCTTGGTGATTTTCAAGCAGAAAAATCAGCATATGTTCTTATCCATGATGAGGAGTTATTCTCAATCCCATGTATGGATGAATATGACCTCAACCAAGCCATCTATGGAAAGAAAAAATCAGCTTCCGATGAGCCCATGAAAGGTTTGACAGAAATGGTTGTACAAGAAATTCTTAAAGCCGCATAAGAAATGAAGATCTTGAGCTCAATCTTGTTCTCCGATGCAAGCCACAAATCTACAAGACAAGTGTGAAGATGATTTGGAAGCCTTGACCAATGTGAAGGTTGGACATATTGAAAAGCATGATGCCACTTTTGAGCTAATGATTGATGGATGCAATAACGAAATGGAGGTATTGTCTTTCCCATTTGAAGAGGAAGAATGTTTCCATGATGAACAAACTAAAGTAAGAAATTTTTAGGCCTTTGAATTTGAAGATCCTCTAGACAAAGGAGTGATAAATATCAGTGGTACCCAAGATGATGAGGTAATCCCTCCAGATAGTTTCCTTGAGCTGAAAAATAAATATCCTTTAAAGGCGTACAAAGAGGAGCTATAGGAAACAACGAAGCATAACTCCATGTAAAAATATTGGATGCAGTAGAAGTTGTGGAAGATCTTGAGCTGATTCTTGATCTCTTCACTAGTGCCATGGACATATAAGACAAATATTATTTTCCCTTTGATTCTCCCGTTAGTACTCAAATTCCTCACAGTGAAGTAGAGATAAAGGATGAATCAAATGTTTCTCATGGAGAAGATGTCAATGAGCATAGACCCGGAAACAAAAGTAACTCAGAATATACAAGGAATTTGAATGAAAAGAAGCCTTGGGGCAGAAATGAGATGTTTGATGGAGAATTAGCTATATGGATAAACATAGAAGCACTGGCTTCTATAAACAATTGAGGAGGGAAGGGTACTTCCTGGAACCCATCAACAGATTTATAGAACACCATCACTTAGTGTTGCCTACTCATGGGTAACTTTTGAGAAACATAAAGTGCTTTAGTAAAAGCGGGTTGTTACCCTACCTTGTACCATAGGTGTGTTTCCCTTTCCATTGTGTTGTTTTGTTTTCCTTCTATTACGTGTCATTTGTTTCCTTCTTCTTTCTCTCTTGTTATAGGTTGTACATGAATCTACAAGGCCCAATGGATAAGGCAATGGTCAATGAATTATAGGGTCTACAAATTGAGATTTTGGATTCCCATGTCATGTCCCCAAGCTAAAGCCAACTGTTGTTGCCCTAAAAATCCCCCCCTTATTTTCTAAGTCAAATTAAAAAATTTGAGCTCACACCCTCCAGAAGTGTTCAAGTAAAGTTGGAAGTCTGAAAAGATAGAGAAATTCATGCTTTGAAGTTGTTTAAACTCTCCAGTCTACATGTTTTGATAAATTTTCTATTTTCCTGTCTAGACACATGAAAATTTTATTGTTGTCCTCATTTGAATGAAATTTTCAATCTTTCTATGGCCATGGATTGTCAAACCTTGTATTTTTTCAATTCCCTTGATCGTGAAAGAAATTCAAAATCAAACGCGAAATGGTGGAGTTTTCTTCTTCTTTGCATTTTTTCCACAATTGGGAACGATGGGCATTTTCTTCCCCGTAAAATTTTGGCTCCATTATCCATGGGTATGTGGACATATCTAATTAGAAGTAGGCCATCGGGGTGTTTTGAGATTTTGAGCCTCTTTGTAAAAAAGGCAAAAAGTTAAAAAAGTGACCCATAACCTTGTCAAGCACAAAGGAAAAATTCGAATCTTGAGCCCGCCGATGGAAATTCAAAGCGGGTCGGTGAAGAAATTTGTGTTTTTGAGCCTCTTTGCAAAAAGGTGTAAAGTCATAAAGTGACCTACAACCACGACCATGCTATAAGGAGAGAAATCTAAATATTGAGCTGCATGAAGGTCAAAGCAAGTGGGCGGGCTGGCGGAGCAATTTGTGTTTTTGAGCCCACATTGGAAAAAGGTAAAATTATAAAAGTGGCCCATGACTCTATCTCCACTCAAGTGAGGCCATGTGTCAAGACCATATCAAAAGCGGGTGAGTAGGCAAAAAGTTCCAAAAGGTCAAATCTCTATAAAGTCACAAAAACGCAAAAGGAATCCTTCATGCCTGCTCCAGTAAATTTCTCGCACGTGTATGAATCTGATTTAAAGTTTCAAAGGAAAGATGAACGGTTCAAATTCAAAGTTACAAAACAAGTGTAACGACTGCATTATGAAAAGTCTGGTTTTTCCGCCATTGGCATTTCTTCGTGAATCAAGAATCTGAACGAACGCGAATGATTGAAAAGAAATTGTAAATCATTTCTTGCTAACAAAGAAGAAGTTGTAACTATTTCTGAAGGAGATTAAATGTCTTCTTCACACCATTGTAAAGTGGGCAATTGATCTTGTAAACTCAAGAGTATATTGTACTTTGAGAGAACAAAGGAGATAGCCATTTTCTTCTATTTCCCCCCCTCTTCTCAAATTCCTCCATTTCTCCACTATGTACAACTTCTATTTAAGCATCAATACAAGAAGAAGGATTTTGTAGCCTCTTTGATGAGGAGATTTTAGAAACTTTGAGTTTGCAATATTATCTCATCTTGTTGCCATTTACAGGGTTGTTTCTTCCCATGAATGCATGTGATGAATTTTCTAACTAGTGTGTGTAGGAATCTGATTTCCTACCTATAACATTAGTTCTCCTACCTATTTTCTCACTCCCTTTCCCACTTTCAAAGAAAATTCTCTCTTGCAAGTATCTACAAGCTTTGTCACTGGGTCGCTGGAGTGCCCCTGTTGGGTCCTCGGCCAAAAGGCCACCACAAAATCCACCTTTTCTTGTGCATGCATATATGGCAGCATTTTACTTTTTGGTTAAGTAGAGGACTAAGATTCCCAAAGAGTTTGCAAGGAATCCACAAGTCTTACCCTCCAAAAATTTCCTCGCCAACACTATCTTATAAAATAGGCTCCACAACCTAATAATCTCCCACTTTGAGACTAGTTTTCCTTTGAGCAAGCTTCCCAACCCTTCACTAGTTTCCATGAAGACCAACTAAAGCTAAACACACTTCATTTTTCCCTTGTGACCACCTTGGTCATCATGTCTATAGGATTCTCGACTTGTATGAATCTTCTCTAGCTTCAACTTCTCTTCCTCCAAAGTTTTCTGATGAAATGGTAACTAAGATGTATATTCTTGATCCTAGAGTGGAAAGAAGAGTTCTTAGCTAGGTGTATAGCACTCGACTATCAATATGCATCTTTCTTTCCTCTTGCTTATGCCCCCACTCCTCAAGAAATTGTTGTAACCAAATAATTTCTTTGCTTGCCTCTCTGTGCAATAACTTACTCAAATTCCTCTATGGTTAACAAAGCCACCAACTTCTGTAGTCGTGAAATCCATATAACTATTGTCCCACCAACAATGTAAATATAACTGTCGTGTTCCTCCTATTGTCTAAATCTCCAGCCATATTTGAATCTACATAACCACACAAAGTGGTTTCTAATCCAATGTAGCACAAAACTGTCCCCATGGTCACTCACAAATACCGAAGGATCCACTTTCTTGATGCCGGTGATCTCTACCGATCACTCATAAATATACTCATCGCTCCAACCGCAAGGGAAATATCAATCTGGTACACACGATGGCATACATCAAACTTCCAACCACCGATGAGTAAGGTAACTTGGACATCTAGTTTCTCTCCTGATTTGTCTTGGGACATTGCTCCTTTGATAACTTGAAATGGCCTGTCAAAGGAGTCCCAACTGGTTTAGCATCCTACATATTAAACCTCTCCAAGACCTTCTTAATGTACTCTTCTTGAGATAAAGTCATATTTCATTCCTTCTTATCCTGAGATATCCTCATACCAAGGATTTGTTTAGATGACCCCAAATCCTTCATAGGAAAGGATTCAATTAGTTGTTTCTTAAGTACTTTTATTTCCCGCATGTTTTCACTGCAACCAACATGTCATCCACATACAAACACATGATAATATAATTTCCATCCTCAAATTTATTTCTATACACACAATGGTCGAATGAAATCTAATATAACCTTTCTCCATCATGAAGCTATCAAATTTATAATACCGTTGACATGGGGCTTGTCTCAATCCATACAACTCTTCTTCGGTTTTGACACCATCTCCTCTTTACCTTTGACCTCATAGCCCTCTGGATGCTGCATATATAGAAAATCCTCAAAATCACCATGGAGAAATGTAGTTTTTACATAAAGATGATCTAAGTGCAAGTCTTCTACCGCAACTATTCCAAGAACAGTTCTAATAGAAGTCGTTTTTACCACAGGAGAAAAAATCTCATCAAAATCTATACCTTTTTTATGTCCAAGCCTCTTGACCACAAACCGGGCCTTGTATATTATCTTTCCTCCTTCTTCATCTTTCACTCTGTACACCCACTTATTTTGTAGTGATCTTTTGCCTTCATGTAGCTTCACCAAATCCCATGTCGGTTCTCCATGAGAGCCGGATGCTCCTCATCCATGGCTTTCTCCCACTTCTTCTTGGCATCTACCTACATTCCTTCATCAAATATCTATGGCTCTCTATTGTTAGTGAGTAATAAATAATAAAGAGAAGGATAAAAAGTTCAGTTCTCTTCTTACCCTAGAAGACCTCCTCAATATAGGAGTTTTGGGTTCTGTTGAGGAGGTTCCTAAACCGATTCATGTGTCAATTTTCCATCTAGAAGATCCTCTGCCACCGCATAGTCTTTCTTTGATTCTTCCTGTTTTCTTACAACTCTTTGCTTATACATGACTTTTCATTAAATACCATATCCCTAAATCGAATTATTTTCTTGTCCTTAATAATAAAAATTTATATTTAAATTCATCACAACCATAACTAATGAAAGTAAATTTTTATAATTTATCCTCTAGCTTGGCCTTGTCATCCTTGTCTATATGGAAAAAAACCTCACATCCAAAGAATCTAAGAAATGAATAATCAACTTTCTTACCATACCAAGCCTCCTCATGTATGCCTCCATCCAAGGCACTTGAGGGTCCTTTGTTTATCAAGTACACACTTGTGATCACCGCTTCTTCCCAAAAAGAAAGAGGTAGGCATACATGTAACCTCATACTCCTGCCACATTCCATTATTGTTTTGTTCATCCTTTCGAAACCCCATTATGCTTGGAGTTCCTAGAACTATCTTTTTCCTTGATTCCATTCTTAGAATATTAATCATCAAATTCATTGTTGAAATACTCCCCTCCATTATCGACTGAGACATTTTAGCTTTAGACTTGTTTTATTCTCTACCAAGGATTTCTATATAACAAAAGTGCAAAATACATCGATTTATTTCTAATACAATACACCCAAAAATTCCTTGTAGCATCATCAATAAAAGTAACATGATAACTCAAACCCCAAGAGATGATACAGAGCCAACCCCACACATCGAAATGCACCAACTATAACTTACTCTCTTTCTTTGTAGGTTCAACCTTGAGAAACCTTACTCGATTCTATTTCCCATATATAGAGTCCTCAAAAAAAATCTAAAATTATTTCGTATATCCGGGAAAATCCTTATTTATGATCTTCATGCCATTATGGATCCTATGACCGGGCCTATAGTGCCAAACGTTGTATCTACTTCTGAATCCATAAGATTAAAAACATTAGTGCTATAAGTGATTAAATACAAGGTTCCAACCTTCTTACCTCTTGCCACCACAAGAGCACCCTTGGTAACCTTCCAAGAGTCTGCTGTAAATATCACAGTACAACCATCACTTCCCAAATACCCTACCAATATTAAATTTTGTATTAATATAGGCACATGTCTGACATCCTTCAATATCTAAGTATTCCCATTCTACATCTTAACCCAAACATAACCTTTTCCAACTATGATGCAAGGCTCATCATCACCAATAAAAACATGCCCAAAATATCCTTGAACATAATCAACAAAATAATTCCTATGTGGAGTAGCATGGAAAGAATCCTGGATCTAAAACCCAAGATTCAATAATTTTGTGAAAAGAAAGAATCAAAACATCGTGACATATATTACACGTTTTCACATTTGCCTCCTTGTTTCATTCATGTTGTTTCTTCTTGTCCCAAAGCTCCTAACAATCCTTCTTTGCATGCCCGGACTTTCCACAGCCCAACATACTATATTGCATTTGGATTTTGACCTTGCTCGATATTTCGATTTTCCACGGCTTCCTCTATTCTTCCGCCTCCCTCTAGTTTCCATTGTCAATTGCATTCCACAAGTAGAAGATTCCCGATTTTTTCTTCGCATTTCATTGGTTAGAATCACCCCTACAACATCCTTAAACTTCAAATTTGAGTTAGCTGGAACCAATTTTCTTACCGCCATTACCAGGCTATTCTAACTCTCATGTAAAGAGCACAGAATTAATAAAGCCCTAACTTCTTCATCAAATTCTATTGTAACCAAAGCTAGCATATTTACAACCGTATTAAAATCATTTAAATGATCTTCTACTGAACCATTCTCATACATCTTCATATTAAACAAATTTTTCATTAAAAATATCTTGTTATAGGTAGAGGGTTTTTCATACAACTTCCCTAATGCATCCATCAATTCTTTTGTAGTCTTTTCCTTTGAAACATTAAATAATACCAAAGATGCAAGACATAGCTGAATTGTCCCAAGTGCCTTCCTATCTAGAAAATCCCATTCCGCATATGTCATGCTCGAGGGTTTGTTCACCTTCTCAGACAAAAGAATATAAATATCCTTCTGATAAAGGTAATATTCCATCTGCATCTTCCAAAGACTAAAATTCTGCCCATTGAACTTATCAGCCCTTGATCTTCCATCATCTTCCATAGCTCCAACTTAAGCTTAAACTTTCCCTATGATTCAACTCTTCAAGAAACCAAACCAGACTTTGATACCAATTATTAGGGAATAAAGGATAAAATATACGAAACAATCCCTCACAAAATCACAATAGTAGAAACTAATATGCAAAAATATTACAGACCTCAAATAAAAGTGTATAATAAAAATAACACAACACAAAGAGATGGTATTTAATGTGGTTCACTCAATTTGGGCTATGTCCACCAAGAATCACTTGCTTAGATTTTATTACAAGCCACCACTCGCTCAATACAATACCCATCTCTGTTTGGAGCTATGCTCAACAAACTCTATAGAATTCGTACCCAAATTCAGACACATCTGCAATGTTACATTAAACCCTACCATATGCACAAAACCACATAAGTAGACAATTTCTTAAGTAGTTTTACAAAACCATGGGTATCAAAACCATGGGCCAAAACCGTCCCATAAACCTAGGTAAATCCACACCTTAATATCTTTACATTATTAAAAAAATTATGTCGGCCCAAAAAATGAACCACTCATGCCATTACAGCCCTGGTTGCCACTGTAGGAACGCCTCTCGGCGTAACTAGCATACCTATCTTAGAAAATAGGCTCCACAACCTAATAGTATCTATGAAATAGAGAGATCCACAGCAATTTTAGAATACCCATAGTCATCTCTCTATAGGGTGCACTTTCGAGAGATAACAATGCCTATAAAATATCATTTTCTCACTTAAATGATTTTATAAAATCTTATTGTAGAAACGAATATAAATTATTCATATCATAATAAAGGAGTAGGGTTGGACATGGTGGTGTGGGATATGCCCATGACACAAAAAGAGTTGGTGCCATGGTTTTGGGGAGGGTTTTGGCCAAGTCGCGATGTTTTCACCGATTATCATGTTTTCTTTAAACAAGTATGTGTTTTTCTTTTATTATGTGTGTGTATACACACAGATATGGGCACGTAAGAAGTTAACAAGGTTTAAATTTCTTACAAAAATTAGACATATATATATGTGTGTGTGTGTGTCTATTGTTTATATTTTATTTAAAAATAATATAAATCCATGCATGATGGGGAGATAATTTAAATTTAAATCCTTCATGATTTATAAGTTCCCATAAAATATCATTTTCTCACTTAAATGATTTTATAAAATCTTATTGTAGAAAAGAAGATAAATGATACATATCATAATTTTAAAATAGCCTTTCTAAACTATTACAAAACTAAAATTTTCATGATTCACTTTTAGATTTAATGCTAAGACATTAAGGTAATGCAAACAACAAAATCCTTTCCTTGTTTTCAAAACTCATAAAATATAAAACATCATTGAATAAGAAGATGGAAAATGAGTAAAACTATTTACTTTTCTTTTGTTTACAAGAAGATATTCCAATAAAATAAGAGTAACAACTTTATTACAATTCAAATAAACTTTATTTTTCATAGCTTATAAAATGAAGAAGCATCTGTTAGTGTGAAATCACAAGCACCCCCAAATGAGTTATAAGGTATGCTTTTCTAAGGAAAGGTCATTTGGTGTGATTGCATAGCATTGAATCATCTCTCAAGCCGTGTGGGACTTGCAAACCGAGATGATCCTCCGTAAAAGCTGGTTCTTGTTCCTAAACTACCTCCCACAAGCTACTCCAAAGGCAGGGAAAACTAAATCTAACCTAATCTAACCATTTCAAGGAACCAAGGAGAGAGAAATAAAGAAAAGATAGAGCCTATACTAAAGCGGTGATACACCAAAGCAAAGGAAGTGATATATTCTGTTGAGGGAGAAAGAAATAGAGAAAATAGAGATGAGGGAGGTTAGATAGAAGTGACACGACCCAGATCTTCAAATTCACCATTAAACTCCATGAAACACAACATCCCGCACTGCGCAAATGTGAAATACATGCACTAAAAATCAAATCGAAAGGGAGAGGCACGAGAAACAACAAAACGATGCAAAGGGTTGAAGAACACCACAAAAACACATTTTATTGCTCTAGAAGATGCACAAACCATTACATTTATAGAATAGAGGCAAAAATACATTTTCCAGGTGTGGGAGAAGGTTCACTACTCAAAAATGGCATCCAGAAATTTTTGAAATAGTTTCTCTATGCTCGAGTGTCTCTCTTTTCCAAAATGAGAAGTGTTACAATATATAGAAAGAATAAAAGAGAGATAGAGGGAAAAATTGAATCCTGCTCCAACCACCATGAGATACGCATCGAATCCCACTTTGAAAGTTCAACCACTGAATATCAATGCCTTCTACAAATCTACCTACAATATGTCACTTCTGGTTCCCCAGATCGAATCGAATCAAATCAGATCTAGTAGTTAAAGAGCAAGAAGATCCTTCATTAAAATCCCGAAGGTGTTTTCTCCATTTTCACCTACCAGGGCCCGAAAAAATGATTTTTTATCTTTTCATGGCGTAGAGGACATCGAGACGCTTCCAACGGTGTAAGATTTGCAATATTTTGAGCCCCGAGTTAGAGATATGCCCCTTTAATGTTTGCATCAAATCCATAAAATGAGAAGGAAAATAGTTTGAAAAATGGGACCCCTTTTACATATATGACATGCGGCATCCAAATTAGGGGAAAAAAATGGGTTCACGGGTCCATAATTTTTCCTTTTCCCTTTTCCTCAAAATTCAAAATGTGAAAAACCCCATCACCTCGAAGCTCCTCCTTTTGACTTTGTTGACCATTTGCCCCTGCCTCTATTTCATCCTAAGACACATGGAGATGCGGTGCTTGTTTGAGCTTCTCTTTTTGGATTCACCTTTGGAGGAGCGTCGTTAGGACATGTGGTTCTCTCCACTACTTCCTCCATACTTAGTCAATTTTGGACTCTTTCCTGAATGGTCTTGAGCCCAAAAAAAACTTCAAAACTTCACCATTTTCTCCCCTTCTTGCTCTTGATTCCTCTGTGGCACTGACACTACTCGGCCTACTTCCCTGACCCTTCCTTTTCATTTTAGAGCTTTCAAGTTTATCAAATAGATTTAAGAAATGGATTCACGTGACAAATTCATTTCTTCTCTTTCTTCTCGCACAGGGTCGTTTAAAATTTTGCAGCCCCATCATTCCATTATAGAGTCCCTTTGCAACCAGTTTACAAGATTTAAATGTGTTTTCTCTAATTATTTCCATGTGGGGTCATGGCTGATCCAATATTTTTCCTGAGGGGCAAAATATGGATAACAATTTGGTGACTCATGGGGACATCTGCCTGCTAGATGAAGAGACCAGTGGCCTTGAAGCATCCATTGGGTATGGATTCTTCCTGATAAACATGAAAATAATCTAAACTTTTGAAGATCTGGTCCTTGAGCCACCGTAAGCTCCGACTATATGCCTTTTCTATGTTTTTCTAACCACGATTCTCGCACTCTCAATTTTCATAAGGAAATCTTGGAAATGGAATTTCTGAGAGTAGAAAATTGTTTTAACTCTGGGGCTTTCATCTTGTCCCTAAAATGGACTGTTTTGAAATGGCTTAAGTTTCTCTAGATTTGTTCCCTTTTGAGCTAGCAACTATTATAGACTGCTATGAGTCTTCTTTCCATGAATATTGAAGAGCCTAGCCTTATGCACCCTCGGAGAAAAATGGACAAAAAAACTTATATACAAAGACCAAATCATACATGCCTCAAATGAGACATGCAGAGTGTGCATAAGCACTTCTTCTGTTGAAACAAAATCTACTCCTACTCCTAAACTAACCAGAGAAAGAATGTTTAAAAATCCCTACAGTGCAAGGAGAAGTAGCTTCCCTTTCTCAAGAGGGGCAGCCATGTAAATGATTTGACACTAAATATAGTTGCCTATATGAGTGAAAAACTAGCAATAAGCTGATCCTCCACCCAAATCATCAAGGTATCAACATTAATGGAAAATACCGCCTCAAGATTATTTACATTCAACTCTTGAGGTATTGATGATGACCCTTGATGCTTTGGTATTCATCTTCATGCCTGAAATAGGAATGACTAGTTACGCTTCTCCTTTGGCTCCAATGAAGCCAAGAACTGATCGGGCACCTGGTCCTCGATCCTTTGAATGTGCCCCTTGTTCTCGAGTTTAAACTTTGAGAATGGATTTTTCTTGTGGACCTTCTTGGATAAATGGCGTGGGAGTAATGATAGTCTCACACTCCTCTTCCTCTCGCATGCAGCGAGGTGTGACTTTTTGAAGATCGAAATCTTACAACTTTGATTCAGGAGGCATGTTGCAAACTGTAGGTTGTGCTTGCATTCTCTCTTCTATGGCACGGGTTTTTTGATTGAAGAATGAATGATGGGGGAGAAAAGATTGCAATTTCAAATGGCTCCCTCTTATCAAAACATTCTTTTGAGTCAGTAGGAAATCAAACTCTTTACTATCCTGTTGTAACAAGGTCTCTCCCTTTTGCATGGTGATCTTAAAATCTTCATTATCTTCACCATATGAAGCTTCATCTTCAAACATGAAGCTAATGAGTTCAGGATCCTCCAAAAGATCATACTTTTGGAGAGGTTGAATGGGAGAGGGGGCTGTATTTTCTTGTGTAACCAGCTCATGATTCAGTTCCTCTGAATTTGTCTTGGTCACCTCCATATGCTCCTTTTTAACTGGGCTTAGAGCTGGTTGTTCTTCTTCCTTCTCTTGTGAAGAACATGGAAGACTCATATCTTCCAACCTTGGTTCCAGAGATACGTTGTGAGACATAGGTTTTTTCTCTTGAATTCCCTCCTTCATGGATGTGTAGGCTCATATTCTTGGAAGATGGATGGTGGAAGAGAAAATGATGTGATCTCCATGGGATTTTCTCCATCAAAGCAATCCTCCAAGTCAGACAGATAATCTACCTCATTGTTGTCCTGTTGCATGTGCTCAACCTCCTCCATGGTGTCCTCCTGATCTACAACTTGATCACCATGACTCCCTTCATCCTCAAACATGAAGTTTGCAAGCTCAAACTCTTCTTCAACATCGAGCTTGAAGGGGATGAAGTGGAAGGAAGAACTGAAGGTTCTCCTATAGCCTGCTCCACACTTGGGGCCTCTGAAACTATATGATCCTCCTTCTCTACTGCAAATTCAAACTTAGCCACCACTAGCTCTTCAACCTTGACCTCCTCTATTGGCTTGACCATCAAGGGGATCTTTGTAAACCCAAATTTAGCAGCCCAACTCATCAGATTGTCTATTATTTATTTTTTGTTGGGCTCCTCTTCTTGTTGTCCTTGACTAGATTCTTGAGTATCTTCCCAACATGGACTTGGGAAAGTAAGAGGAGTGATAGGTTGGGGTCCAACCATTTTTGCAATTGTTTGTGGTGTTGAGGGAGGAGATGAAACTTATTGTTTCTTTAGAGGGAATGACTTTGCTTAGGAAAGGAAATGGGAGAAGAAATGAAATGGGTTAGAAGACTAGGGAATGGAGAAATGGAATCAACACTTGGGCGTAGAAATGGGAAGTTTAGAAATTGGATCTTGGGTTGAGATGGTGCCACTTGAGAAAGAGAAAAAGAAAAGCTATGAGATGTTTGACTTACCCATTGATGAGGTTATCTTGACTCTAACTCATAAGCCCCGATCTCCTCGACCATTATGCAAGTTGGGGCAGCATTTCAACCATGAAGTCAAGATTATTTTGAGGGTTGTAATGTCTTGGAAAATGGCCTTCCCATGGACAAGTTACCTTGAAATAAATCTTGAACGCCTTCATTTGAGATTTTTCTCTTGATTTCACCATGTCAATCTCCATTTTTGGATCTTCTCCAATAGACTAAGCATCTTGCATTTTATTGTCTTCATTTTTTACATACCCCTGCTCTTGAAAGCTCCATAGCCAAATTGATTTTGACACTTTGCTACTTATAGGAGTAAACATGTGATCTTGAATCTTCTCAAAATAATGATTTGAAGGAGTTGTAAAGCACATTGGAGGTGGAATGTACTGCTTGCTCTTTGTTGTGAATGTGAATTCCATGATGGATGGAAATGGATTCATGATTACACAACTTTATGGAATGATGGAAAATAATGAAAGATATGGAAAGAAGAGTGAATGGAAATGGATGGAAAATAGGTCTCGCAACTCGATAATGAGTTATTTACCGAGATGGAGTCGCAAGATGTGAAAAATGTTGCTTCTCAAAAGTTAGAAATTGTAACAAGTGCACATCGATCTTGTTGCAATGAAGTGAAGACCTCTAAGCTCCCACCGGGTGTGCCAAAGCTGTTAGTGCAAAATCATAGCACCCCCAAATGAGTTATAAGGTCTGATTTTCTAAAGCGGGTAATTTGGTGTGTTTGCATAACATTGAATCATCTCTTAAGCTATGGGACTTGCAAACCTAAGATGATCCTCCGAAAAATTTGGTTCTTGTTCCTAAACTACCTACCACGAGTTACTCCCGTGTAGGAAAACTAAATCTAACATGATCTAACCATTCCAAGGAACCAAGGATAGAGAAAGAGGGAAAATAGAGCCTACACTAAAGTGGTGATACACCAGCAAAGGAAGTAAGATATTCTGTTGAGGGAGAAAGAAACAAAAAAATGGAGATGAGGGAGGTCAGACAGAAGTAACACGGCCCAGATCTTCAAATTTTCCATTAAACTCCATGAAACACAACATCCTGAACTTGTAAATGTGAAATACATGCATAGATAAACAAATCTTGAAGGGAGAGGCATGGAGAAACAACAAAACGATGCAAAGGGTTGAAGAACACCACAAAAACATGTTTTATTGCTCTAGAAGGTGCATAGACCATTACATTTATGGAATAGAGGCACAAATACATTTTCCAGGCATGGGAGAAGGTTCACTGCTCAAAAATGGTGTCAAGAAACAAATTTGATAGAGTTTCTCTATGCCTAGAATGTCTCTCTTTTCCAAAATGAGAAGTGTTACAATATATAGAAAGAATAAGAGAGAGAGAGAGAGGGAAAAATCAAATCCTGATCCAACCACCATGAGATATGTATCGAATCCCACTTTGAAATTTCAACCACTAAATATCAATTCCTTCGGTAAATCCACCTATAATATGTCGCTTTTGGTTCCCAAAGCCGATCCAATTGAATCGGATCTAGTAGTTGAAGAGCAAGAAGATCCTGCATTAAAGGCCCAAAGATTTTTCTCCATTTTTCACCTACGAGGGCCCAAAAAATGATTTTTTTATCTTTCCATGGTGTAGATTGCGTTGAGATGCTTCCAACGGTGTAAGATTTGTAATATTTCGAGACCCAAGTCAAAATATATGCCCCTTAAGTTTGTATCAAATTCGTACAAATGAGCAAGAAAAGAGTCTCAAAAATGGGTCCCCCTTTACATATGGGACATGCGGCAGCCAGATTAGGCCAAAAATTTGGTTTGCGGTCTGTAATTTTTCTTTTTCCTTTTCCGCAAAACACAAAACACATAAAACCCCATGCGGCCCCAAGCTCCGCCTTTTGACTCTATTTGACAATTTCCCTGCCTCCGTTTCATCCTGAGACACGTGGAGATGCAGCACTTGTTTGAGCTTCTCTTTTTTGGATTCACCTTTTTGGAGGAGTGTCATTAGGACATGTGGTTCTCTCTGATGCTTCCTCCATACTTAGTTAATTTTGGACTCTTTCTGAATGGTCTTGAGCCCAAAAACTTCAAACTTCACCATTTTCTCCCCTTCTTGCTCTTGATTCCTCTGTCACACCGATGACACCTTTGCTCGGCCTACTTCCCCGACCCTTCCTTTTTATTTTAGAGCCTTCCCAAGTCTCACAATAGATTTATTTTTTTGAAAGTGATTACTAACAATACTAAAACTAATGATACAAAACTGATTCCCAAATTATTTACTTTAAACTAAATTGGTTTACCCAATTACTCAATCCTAACCCAAAACCAATTTTATTTATTTAGTTCTTATCATGGCTACCTCGCTAGACAAATGCTAAGGTTAGAAGAAAAATCCTACACACCCCTTTTAATTTACTTGACCTCCACCCACTCCCTCCTTAAGATTATTTCCTAAAACCCCTAAATTCCCACAACTTAAAGGTAATGTAGGATTTAATGGTAACCCTTGGATGCTTTTATTTTTAACCCTTGGATCTAACAACCCTAAAATTACCCTAAAATTTCTTTATGTTCTTTTCCTTCTTTCTATTCTTCTCTTCTCATTTTTGTTTTGTGTTTTCTTTTTGGATGAGCAAGGTTAGGATGGAGGGGCCATGGAAGCTTGGCTTAACTATGTGTATCTTATTTTATTTCATTTTATTAGCTTTATAGTTTTGTAGCCGCATTGTTTTCTAAATTGTTTTAGGTTTTCCATGCAAGTGAAGGGGTTAGAGGTAATGTAGAAGGGGGTCGTTGGTTATGATTGCATGGAGGAGGGGGAGTGATTAGGTGAGGCAGAGTGTGTGGGGGGAGCGTGGATGGGGTAGCCTTGTGGGGAAGGAGGGTGCAGGTGGGAGGTGGAGGGGAAGGGAACAGGGGGCAAGGTGGAAGTGGAAGTGGTGGGTGGGGGGGGAGGGGATGGGAGTATGGGGGGGGGAGGGGGTGGTGGGGGGGGGGTGTGGGGTCCCCGAACCTCTGGTGGGCTTTTTGTTAATTGCTTTTTTGTTTATTCTATTTTAAATTTTTGGTTTATACTATATTTTATATTTGCCTATATATATTATATATATATATATATATATATTTACACATATATATGTATATTTACATATATATGTTATATATATATATGTATATATATGTATATTATATAAATTAAAATATATATACTATATTAGATATATATGAATATATATATATATATATATATATATATATATATATGGTATATAAATTATAATATATTTAACTTAATACTAAATGTTTATATTATATTATATATAATATAATACATTTATATTAAATTCTATAAACCATATTATATTTTATAATCTAATACAAATGGATCAAACTAAAATTTGTTAATGCATTTATACTTAGATCATATATATAAAATACATGATACTTTTTTATTTTTTTGATATATATAGTTCCATAGTATAAGTCATTTTATTATCTATAAATAGGCCCATATATATTTCTATTTCTTCCTTATAAATGTAATTAGTTCACATTCCAAGATAAAGAAAAACTATCCCAAGTTGCATTCTTTTTAAGGTATGAGTAAGCATTGATATGCAGTATGAAACTCATTGTTACTTCCCAATACATTCATGCTAAGATGATTTTCTTGATCAAGTGTTAAAAATAATTTGTAGCCAAAATAATTCAACTAAGGAGAGATTGGATTGAATCCAAATATTTTCAAGAGGGAGAAAATGATTCAAAGTTGAGTTTCTAAATCAGATCTTTAAGTTGCTTATGAAAACAAAGAAAACTAATTTCATTCCCTTTCAAAAAAATCAACCCTCATGCATCAAAGTAGAACTAAATTTATTTTCCAATGTTTTTGCTAAATAAAAATATTTTAGATTTTTCCACATGAGAGATATTCAATAAAGTATGTTTTTTTTTTAAACAAGATTTCACTAAACATTCTTTCCTTATAATTAAAAAAAAATTAAAAAAACTTCCATCACATTCATATAAAAAGGATCATTCGATTTATAACACAATGCTTTTGAAGTAGCTTGAGGTCTAAATCACACCATGATTCCCTAAATGTTTATAAAACATAGGAGTTTCAACATTCAAGTTCTCATTCCAAGAATGAAGCAAGATCACAACTACAAAAGTTACTCAAGGTTACAAGTAAAATTTTCCATCTTAAAGAGGATAATTTCCAAGACAAGGAACTTTCCAAATAGTTACATACAAGAGATTTCAATGAGAGTAATACTTCACAAAAATATGAGAGGACAAGGAGAGACCAAGATGCCACAAACTCCAACCATCTCTATACTTAATCTCCAACTTCAAGAGCTCCAAGAATCCAACACAAGGAGAAAAAAACTTGATTAACCACCCAACCTTAGGCATCATTACATGCCTTTCCAAGGTTGGAATGGCATGCTAGCCTCCCCCAAGCCCATGGGAAAGAGGACTACTATCCACAACTTTGCACAAGAGTGAGGGTGAACAAACAATATTACATCCACATGAAACAAGACAAATATAAAAACAAGACTCCAAATTTTACAAAGATGAAAAGGAGGAGAAACCATGTTCTACCTCTAAAATGGGGAAGAGAAGAAAGGAGTTCTCCAAAAATTGTAACCAACATTAGTTGCACAAAACCAAGATCTCCATACCCTCCTTATTTCTCCAATTCATTCAAGCCCTCCTTATTTCTCCACCCTTTCACCAAATCCTTCTTGGAAGGATTTTCAAACCCCAAAGGGTTTCCTTACCAAGAATGGGGAAGGAGGTTCAAGCCAAATGAACCACCTTCCCCACCTCAAACCATTTGAGGGGAGTAACTAAATCCTACAAGGCTTTCCCATCAAGCCATGAGGATTGAGAGGGGAAAATCCCTCTCTCTTCCCCCACAAACTCCAAAACTCCATCATGCCATATGATGGAGGAGTAAAATCAAGTAAAAAAACAAATAAAATCTTCATGCAACAACAAACATTTCTAAGTAAACAAACTAATATCTAGCATGATATAACACATACAATAAAGCTCAAGAAGCCTACCTCAAAGAAAATCTTTCCAAATTCAATCTCTTCCACTTCTTGACCCAAGCAAACTCTAGCTCCAAATCCACAAGCCTCCAAGAAAAAAGCTCCAAAAAAAAAATGTTCTCTTCTTTTTTCCCATGAGGGAGAATTTTGAAGAGGAGCAAGAAAAATCCTCACAAATGAGGGGTGACATGTGTCACCCTCTCTTCCTCAAGGTCAAAGATGCCAAAGATAAAAGAGAGAAAGGATAAAATAACTTTTAGCCCTCTTCTCCCAAATTACCCAAAATGATAACAAAACAAAACTTGTGCAACTTTTAACAAAGCACACTTATCCATACCCCTTACATGGATGTGACCAAAGGAGGAGGAAAAAGGGAGGGAAAACTCCCTCTAGCCTTGGAAATAAGCCCCCTACCTATTAGGTAGGGTCCAAGGGCCCATTTTCATGTTAAGGGAACTCCCAAACTAAAAAGGGGTCCCTAAAAATGCCTAAAATAACCCAATTTCGGGTTTGAAAATTTGGCACAAGGGTAGAGGGTGTGGGGCCCACCCAAGGGTTCACATGTGACCCTAAACCCTTTTGATTAAGTACATCATTAAAAAATTCAAAACTTAATGTAAGTGGGGCCATTAATTCCCCAAAACAAGTTTACAACACAAACTAAACACCCTAAGCAAGATTAATAATACAAGACATATTACATTACAAATGAGGGTCACCCATGGTGCCCAAAACAATAATTCTAATACTAAGGCCTCATATAATAAACATGGCTAGGACTTAGCCCCGTGGGTTGCTTGTGCAAAATTGTGTAGCTGGCCTGAATCCCACATTCTCCATGACTGTCACCTACACACTCATTGCACACATTAAACACACATGTCCAATACAAGAGTAAACTAGCTGCTCACTAAGCGAATAAATTCAAACATGTAAATTAATGATATCACCATCATCAACGTGGAATGCACAATCTCACACAATTCATCGTATGTTAGGTATTACAATACATAAAAATGTCATATCACCATGCCATCATGTATCCTTATCAGCAAAATGATTACGTTACAAAATCAAGGTATGTGACTAAACTAATTATCCAACATATAGGAATTAGGCCCAAATCACATAGAAAAGTGTTAGTATCCACAATCTCAAATAAAATAGTGTCAATCTACTAATCTAGTCAAATTGGCATTTCACCCCCAATCACCATACATGTCCATGAAGGCAAACCAACATATCATAATGTCCAAAAATATGTCAAAATCCATGTTAAGTCATAACTATGGGCTAAGAATTCAACAGGTAATTGAGGCTAGAAAATGTGGGCACTACATCCCCCTCTCCTAAAATTAGACTTCCTCCGGAAGTCACTGGAAGAGATAGGGATAAGATTTTACGAGGTATCACATCGTAGTGTAAGTCCAACATTAAGGTCATTTTTAAAGGAACTAAAATATTTTGTTTTGTCTTAACAACATGTCTTTTTTTAGCGTAACAAGGTCCAAGAACAAGTATATTTCAAATAGGATAATATTAACCAAGGGGAGATTGTATAAACCGAATTCATTTTCCTCATCATCTAACTTTCCTATAAGGGTCCAAATAAGAGGATGTACAACATAAGGCCAATATTAAATGAAAAAAACTATGATGGATGAGTGAAGGAACATAAATGTTGTTTTAAAATGAATTAAAAAGTTTTTTAATATTAATTATACTAGAACACTTAAGGAAACTATCCAAGGTGTCACAAATACCACACGATGAGAGAGAAAAGTTTCCAAGTTCCATGTGGTTTTATCTACTAACCCATCATTACTCTAATTTTGAAAAAAAATGGTTCACGAGTCTTTTTAAAATAGTTCAAACATCAACATTATTCACTAAGGTCAAGGAAGAATATTCACTACCAAGCATAGTTAAAGGTGTTGATTTAATTTGGCCATTATTTTTATGGTCACTAAATGATAGTATTCAAAGAAAACATTTGTGGGTGAAATACATATATAGTCAACTACTAGGTTAGGATTGGTTTTCTAGTTTGGTTTCCAAAGTTTTTTTTTTCATAGTATGTATTGTTTTAAAGAGCATTTCCATTCCAAGCCAAGATTGCTTTAGAAGTCTCATAAACAAAATTGAATTTATTATTGTTTATAATTTATTTACATATAAGTTCACACTATGACAAGGAAATTTTTGAACTTTCTATGCCCCAAACAAGCCATAACTCCTTAATGAAACAACAAACCACAAATTTCCAGTTCAATATGATATAAGAAAAGTTTTACTTAAATTTTATCATTTCTTAATTATTATAATCAAAAGAAAACATGAATGAGTTACGCAAAAAAAAATCCATTTAAAGAGAATGTTTCCCAAATCTTATCAACATATTTATCAAAATTTACAAAATACCAGCATGATGGAAAGCAAAAACTTCCATTCATACTTTCCTCAAGCGTACAAGAGATCAACACTCATCTTCCTTTAATGAAAGGTAAGGTCTAAATCTTTTCAAGATATCCGACTTACGTTAACTTTTACTTAACAATTATTTGGTCGTAAAATTTGGCCCATTAGGTCAAGAGAGATAAAGTATAAAATAAATACACTTATTAACTAGGGTTGAATTCATATTACACAAAGAAATTTGAATTACGCCACCCTATTTGAGTGGTAATAGAAAATAGAACCATGTTTTAAAGAGGACCCCAAAATAATTTCAATTTATTTGTATATATATATATATATATATATATATATATATAAAAACTAGTGCTTATACTGATTACAAAGGACGTCTCTACCTACGGTAGGTGGAAGGCTAGTTAGTCATTATTGTTAGTCCTTGCAATAAGGTCTTACATCATTTATATTATAATAACATACTAAGAGTTCTTCTATGTGAATGAAATCTTATAAAGGAGTTTCCTAAGAGTCCAATAGTCAAAGGCATATCGGATTTGTGAGATCATCGCAACCATTCTATCAATCATATTAACTTTCTCACCTAAACATTTAGGAAGACAAAACAATACCTAAGTTTCTTACAAATTCCCAACATTAAATGTGTAAACCATATGAACATCACAAGACAAAAACTAGTAACCAACACCTATCACATCTGAAGCAATAGTTTTAGGATCGCCCCAATTTTAGCTTTTTAAGGGGTAACAATGATTAACATTGTTTATCCAACCAACGTTGTTTAATTATATATATAACGAGTTTTCCAAGATACAAATAATTACAATATTCCATTATTGTTTACAAGGTAAGTGTACACAATTGTGCTTTTAGATTTATAAATAAATATATATTTTTGTGGATTTTGAAACATTACTTTCACCCCTATTGGACCACATTAATTGTTCTTTCACAGTCAACACCATCATCGATACAACATAATGCCTAACCAAGAAAGTGTTCAACACTAATTCATTTCATTTTATTTTCTTTCCAAGAGAGATAAAATATCGTTGTTTATATTTATTATATATATATATATTTTGCATGACCATTGTTCTTCTAAGTCCACGAATTTGAGGTTAGAAAGAGGGTGATTCCCTTATTTCTACACGTAAGTAAAAGCATTATAAACATGATCAACTCATAACATTTTAAATCAACTTGAGGAGAGTTAAAATCATATGTGTAATTACTAAGGTAAGAAGGTTTTAACCAAGTTACCATGCAACAAAACTTAATAAGAGGTTATGGTATAGAGATAGGTTTATCGAGCTCCAAAAGGATTAAGAAAATTAACTAGATCATTTCCGAAGTTAACTCTAAAATTTATACCAATAGCTTCGATGATAATTTGGAGTTCGTGAAAACTAGATTCATTTTATAATATCACACTGTATTCCTACGTTACGTGAAGAGGATAAACTAGCTAAGAGATATCACTTCAAGCAACACCATCCTATAATGAAAGATACTAACTTTCCTTTCCTTTATCATTTATTGTTTAGAGAAAAGTTAGCAAATATTTTCATCCAATTATACTTAATTTTAAATCATAATTTTGAAAAGGTAATAACAAGAACATAAGATCTTCTGGTAAATTTCCTTATAAAAGGGTTATAAAACTAAGATTAGCAACATTAACAAGAGGAGTAGGAATTATTTCAAATTTCATAGTAATGAAATATCAAGATGTGGAAGACTATTATATCACCTTGGGTGGTTTTATACAAGATACAATTATTTAGTTTACACCCATACCAAAAGGGTTTGATTCGATCTAAAGAGGTGCCTCTAACATGGCGGTTGATTCCTAAGAAACAAAGGATCACTAAACAAGAAGCAACCAACAAAATGCCATAAACATATTCCTTATATCAAGATAACAATTCTACAATCCTATATTATACCTACTTCTTATTTATAACACCAACAACTAGCCCTTTTTCGATGTCCAAAAGGATCATCCTAACCAAGGCCGTTAGCAATCAAAATGACTTGTTGCACAAAATTTATTTTGGGTCTTAGCATTCAACCTAGAACACGTAGCTTAAAACAATAACCATATTGTAACATGTTTCACTCTCCAAAGGTGTCCTAAGAAACCTATTTGTTTATTAAGACCTAATTTTCTTGTTCTATGAACTAGAGAAAATGGCTACAAAGGAATCCTACCAAGACATGTACCCAACACCCAAATGGTGAAACAAAGCTTTCAGTCAATTCTCTATTATACAGAGAGTCAAACAAGATGTACATTTCTAATTACTGGCGAATAGGTTTCAATTGGGAAGCACCTTCTCGAGCCAACTATTAGAGTTTTACTATTGCATTACAACATACTTTTAGTGAAAATTGGTTACAAAAAGGGCCTAGAAAATAACCGATACCAACTCAAAAATGAGTTTTGACAGCTTGAATCTATTCTCCTATATATAGAGAACCCGACGCAACTTACAAAATGAAAAACTAAACACTAACACTCTAGTTATGATCTTCTTTCCTAGAGCTAAATAATGTTATTGTGAAGTTTGTGTTTTGTACCAAAACGTCTAGAGACCTCCTAAACACCCTTGGAAAACTAACTTTCTATTCCTTTTTCTCGAATCTAATCATTGCAAACAATGGACATGGAGGAATACTACAAGTTAGAAGTCAAAAATTTTCAATTTCCTACTAACGCTCTCCACTTTACAGGTCCAAATCGAAATGATTTTACTTAAATTTTAAGTTGTCCCCAAACAAAATGTGATTAAAAGAGCTCAAAAAAATGATTTTATCTATATGATCAAATGATTTTAAAAGTTGATTTTAAAAGTTGATGTGGCTTCCCATGTCACTAGGGAACAAGATTATCCAAATCCATCACTACTATGGAGACCAAGAAGCCATTTTACATGTTATCTAAACACGACATTTTCTTAAGTTTTACTGATTGTTTTAAACAAATTAGGTGATCAAAATGTGCCTACCATCTATTGTCTTAGAAACATTTTACTCCAAGCGGTTACTCGAGAGATAACTTTACCCATGGAATAGTTTAGCGGAAACGATTTTAATTGTTTTACTTTTAATATTATGAAAACATTTATAACTAGTTAAAAGTTCTACCCAGCGTCCACATGTGTGAAACCATCACTCTGATACCAAATGTAATGCCCCACCTCGGGACACCGTAACCCACACCCAAGTGTAACTAAAAATTAGGGAAATTTTTTTTTTTTTGAAAGTGATTACTAACAATACTAAAACTAATGATACAAAACCGATTCCCAAAATTATTTATTTTAAACTAAATTGATTTACCCAATTACTCAACCACTAGCCCAAAACAATTTTATTTATTTAATTCTTATCATAGCTATTTATAGACACCCTAAGATTATTAGAAAAGAAACACCCTTTTTTACACCCCTTTTAATTTTATTTTTACCCCACACACACACTCCTCCTTTAGATTATTTCATTTAAAATTCCCATAAATTCCCAAACTTAAAGGTAATGTAGGATTTAATGGTAACCCTTGATGTTTTTATTTTTAACCCTTGGATCTTCAACCCTAAAATTTCCTAAAATTTCTTTAAATAACTTCAAGGTTTGTTCTTTTCTTAGACTTTTTCTTTCTTTTTCTTTTTTTGTTTTTTTTTGCTTTTGGATGAGAGCCATGGATGGAGGGAGAAATTCATGGATCCAGCTACTTTATTAACTATGTATAGTTTATCTTATTATTTTTTTTTATATATTTTTTTGCATAAAATTTTTGAGGTACCTGCACTCCGGATGTGCCATTCTTCATTTTGGAGGGGGCGGTTTTATAGGTTTTTTTTTTTTCTTTTAGGGGTTAGCATCCCATAATAAAAATGGGGTCTTCTTTGTTATGGATCCATGGAGGGGAGGGGAGGGGTTATTGTGTGAGAGGAGGGCAGGTGGGTGAGGGGAAGGGGGGGAAGGAGGGCATGGGGAGGTGGGGCGGGGGAGGGAGGGGAGGGGTGCAGGGGGGGGGGCGGAGGGTGGGGAGGGGGGGTGGTGGAGGTGGGTGGGGAGGTGGGTGGAGGAGGGGAGGTGGCGACCGGTCCAAGGGGTGGGAGGCTAGCATGGGGGGGTGGACGTGACAGGGTGGGCAGGGGGGGCAGCATGGGGTGGCGGTCCGAGGTGGCATTGTTTGGGGGAGGGGTTTTAAAAGCCCTCCCAACAAGTTTCTTTCCCCTTTTTTTTTGGGTTTTTTTTTTTTTTATTCTATTTTTTAAAAGTTTGAAAATGTATATACTATATTTTATATATTATATATATATATATTTATATATATATATATATGTATATATATATATATATATATATATATATATATATATATATATTATACTTATAATATTTATATTATATATATATATATATATAATACATTTATATTAAAGTATATAAACCATATTATATTTTATAATATAGATATAAATGGATCATACTAAAATTTATAATACATTTATACTTAGATCATATATAACTATTATAAAATTTTTAAAGCCTATATATATATATTCTTTTTTATATATAATAATTAAATAATATTTATAATATGATATATTTCTATTTCTTCCTTTGAAATGTAATTAGTTCACATTCCATATAATGAAAAATTGTTCAAATTTCCCAATTTGCATCCTTTTAAAGGTATGAAGCTTAAGTTGATATATTAAAAGATGATGAAACTCATTTTTACTTTCCAATACATTCATGCTAAGATGATTTTCTTATTCAAGTGTTAAAAATAATTTGTAGCCAAAAATAATTCAGCTAAGGAAAGATTGGATTGAATCCAAATATTTTCAAGAGGGAGAAAATGATTCAAAGTTGGGTTTCTAAATCAGATCTTTAAGTTGCTTATGAAAACAAAGAAAACTAATTTCATTCCCTTTCAAAAAAATCAACCCTCATGCATCAAAGTAGAACTAAATTTATTTTCCAATGTTTTTCTAAATAAAAATATTTCAGATTTTTCCACATGAGAGATATTCAATAAAGTATGTTTTTTTTTTAAAACAAGATTTCACTAAACATCTTTCCTTATAGATAAAAATAAAAAGAATTCCATACATTCATATATAAAAAGGATCATTTGATTTATAACACAATTCTTTTGAAGTAGCTTGAGGTCTAAATCACACATACATGATTCCCTAAATGTTTATAAAACATAGGAGTTTCAAACATTCAAGTTCTCATTCCAAGAATGAAGCAAGCTCACAACTACAAAAGTTACTCAAGGTTACAAGTAAAATTTCAATCTTAAAGAGGATAATTTCCAAGACAAGGAACTTTCCAAATAGTTACATACAAGAGATTTCAATGAGAGTAATACTTCACAAAATATGAGAGGACAAGGAGAGACCAAGATGCCACAAACTCCAACCATCTCTATACTTAATCTCCAACTTCAAGAGCTTCCAAGAATCCAACACAAGGAGAAAAAGCTTGATTAACCACCCAACCTTAGGCATCATTACATGCCTTTCCAAGGTTGGAATGCATGCTAGCCTCCCCCAAGCCCATGGGAAAGAGGACTACTATCCACAACTTTGCACAAGAGTGAGGGTGAAAAAACAACATTACATCCACATAAAAACAAGGCAAATAATCAAACAACACTCCAAATTTAAAAGAAGAAAAAGAGGAGAAAACCATATTCTACCTCTAAAATGGGGAAGAGAAGAAAGGAGTTCTCCAAAAGTTATAACCAACATTAGTTGCACAAAACCAAGAAGATCTCCATACCCTCCTTATTTCTCCAATTCATTCAAACCCTCCTTATTTCTCCACCCTTTCACCAAATCCTTCTTGGAAGGATTTTCAAACCCCAAAGGGGTTTCCTTACCAAGAATGGGGAAGGAGGTTCAAGCCAAATGAACCACCTTCCCCACCTCAAACCATTTGAGGGGAGTAACTAAATCCTACAAGGCTTGCCCATCAAGCCATGAGGATTGAGAGGGAAAATCCCTCTCTCTTCCCCACAAACTCCAAAACTCCATCATGCCATATGATGGAGGGAGAAAAAATCAAGTAAAACAACAAATAAAATCTTCATGCAACAACAAACATTTTTCAAGTAAACAAACTAATATCTAGCATGATATAAAACACACAAAAAGCTCAAGAAGCCTACCTCAAAGAAAAGCTCTCTCCAAATCTTTCCAATCTCTTCCACTTCTTGACCCAAGCAAACTCTAGCTCCAAAATCCACAAGCCTCCAAGCAAAAGCTCCCAAAAAAAAGTCTCTTCTTTTCCCATGAAGGAGAATTTGAAGAGGAGCAAGCAAAAATCCTCACAAATGAGGGGGTGACATGTGTCACCCCTCTCTTCCTTCAAGGTCAAAGATGCCAAAATAAAGAGAGAAAGGATAAAATGACTTTTAGCCCTCTTCTCCCAAATTACCCAAATTGATAACAAAACAAATCTTGTGCAACTTTTAACAAGCACACTAATCCATACCCCTTACATGGATGTGACCAAAGGAAGGGAAAAAAGGGAGGAAAACTCCTCTCTAGCCTTGAAATAAGCCCCCTACCTATTAGGTAGGGTCCAAGGGCTCATTTTCATGTTAAGGAACTCCCAAACTAAAAAGGGGTCCCTAAAAATGCCTAAAATAACCCAATTTCGGGTTTGGCAAAATTTGGCACAAGGGTAGAGGGTGTGGGGCCCACCCAAGGGTTCACATGTGACCCTAAACCCTTTTGATTAAGTACATCATTAAAAATAATTCAAAACTTAATGTAAGTGGGGCCATTAATTCCCCAAAACAAGTTTACAACACAAACTAAACACCCTAAGCAAAATTAATAATTACAAGACATATTACATTACAAATGAGGGTCACCCATGGTGCCCAAAACAATAATTCTAATACTAAGGCCTCATGCAATAAACATGGCTAGGACTTAGCCCCATGGGCTACTTGTGTAAAATTGTGTAGCTGGCCTGAATCCCACGTTCTCCCGTGACCTGTCACCTGCACACTCATTGCACACATTAAACGCACCTGTCCAATACAAGAGTAAACTAGCTGCTCACTAAGCGAATAAATTCAAACATGTAAATTAATGATATCACCATCATCAACGTGGAATGCACAATCTCACACAATTCATCATATGTTAGGTATTACAATACATACAAATGTCATATCACCATGCCATCATGTATCCTTATCAGCAAAATGATTATGTTACAAAATCAAGGTACGTGACTAAGCTAATTATCCAACATATAGGAATTAGGCCCAAATCACATAGAAAAGTGTTAGTATCCACAATCTCAAATAAAATGTGTCAATCTACTAATCTAGTCAAATTGGCGTTACACACCCCAAATCACCATACATGTCCATGAAGGCAAACCAACATATCATAATGTCCAAATCAAATTTTATGTCAATTTTTTTAAAATCAATGAACAGTTTCATTACCCTCGGATGCCTAAAATACGAAGCATCATGAAATTCTTTCATAATGTTTGTTCTAATATTATTACCCAAGGCTACATAAAATTTGTTATCATATAGTAAGACTCCTTCGTTATTGAACTTTAAACATGTATATCTCTTATCTTACATGATTTTCGCTAACACAATTTTCACATGTTGAACATCATTTTGTAGTTGTTTCTTCACTTCTTCCTTGAACTATGTTATGAGGGTCACAATAGCAAAAACATGCTTCCACCACTCAACCCATCAACCTAACATGGATATCATTTCCTTTGATGTGACTAACGCGAAGTGATATTGGGACAAAAATTCCACCCATTTGTGTTGTCTTGCATTCAAATTTGGCTGCATAAAGATGTATTTTAGCCCCAAATTGTATTGTTTTTATTCAAATGGATTTCCTAGCAGGTAATGCCTCCAAAGTTTTTAAGGCATGAACTATGGAAGTAATTTCTAAGTTGTAGGAAGAATAGTTTTGCTCATGCACCTTCAAGTTTCAACTCTCATAAGCAGTTACATGATCAATTTGAAGAAGTATTCCTCCCAAACCTTCGCCTAAGGAATCAATTACCACGTGGGTAAAGATTTCATTGAGATCTATAACCTTCAGGGATAAGTGCTATTGTAAGTTTTTTTTTCTAAACATTAAATTCATTTTAACATTATCATTCGATACAAACTTCTTATCCATTTTCTCAGTAATGATTTTATTGGTCTATCCACTCTTGAGAAATATTTTACTAATTTTTCTCGTAATAACCAACTGCCATGAAGCTTCTTACTTCATGTATGCGTAATTAAGTGTTGCCACTTTCAGTTATAGACTTGTTTTTCAATGAGTCAACTGAAATCCCATTATTTTTTATAATGTGACCTAGATGTTGTACTTCAATCTGATAAAAATAACGTCATTTCAAAATCTGACCATAAAGTTTCATTTTCCTCACCACATCTAACACTATTATCAAGTGTTCATAATGTTCCTCTATGTTCTTCAAATAAATTAGAATATCATGAAGAAAAACTAGAACAAATTTATCTAAGTATCCTTGAATAATATTATTCATAAGATTCATAAATGCAATAGGTTCACTAGTGATTCCAAAGGTAAACTAATAAAATCATAATGCGCATATCTTATTACGAGCGATGTCTTCCGAATTTCTTCATACTTTATCCTCAGCCGATGATAACCATATCATGAATTGATCTTTGAATAAACAAATGCATCTCTCATATGTTTGAAGAGGTCATCAATCATTGGCAAAGGATATCTATTCTTTATTGTTGCTTTGTAAAGCATATGATAATCAATGCATAGTCTTAACATTGCATCCTTCTTCTTTACTTAAAATGATCAATGCTCCGCAATGTGTTTTTCCTTAGTTGCTATAAGTAAAATGGAGACGTGTGTATTTTTGAAATCAATGTTGTATCAAATATCATATTCCAATAATTTTTAAAATTTGATTTATATTTTAAATCTTTTGCAAGTAGCTTTCTTTATTTTAGTTGCACCTTTCTTATTCATATCCAAATGATTATTAACTCATTTTCTATCGTAATATTTATTGTTTTGAAGAATATGTTGGTTGTATGATATAAAAAATGAACGATTTACATGATGTAATTCCCATCTTGCAATTCTGGCATATGAGAATGATTTTGTTATATCTTCTATGCATGGATTACCAAACAATAGTATAGGAAAATTCATTTCTCTAGCATACGTATCATTGAAAATTCTAAGTGGTTATTGTCCTGCTGTTGGGGTAACTTTTACTAGTGTACGTTGCAAGTCACGAATACAGTTTGAATCTCTGAATCCGTGCATCATGCTTTCGTTAGAATCTTCTTTTATGTATTCATTTCCTGTGGTTTTGATGTCAAGTGAATCATTCTCATTCAGATACGTTGCAAGTCACGAATACAGTTTGAGTCTCTGAATCCATGCATCATGCTTTCGTTAGGATCTTCTTTTATGTATTCATTTCCTGTGGTTTTGATGTCAAGTTAATCATTCTCATTCAGATCAATTTCAATAGCATTATGCAAGAATTATCTTCAATGAAATTTTATATGGACTTTTTGATCTCGATACAATTGCAGTTTACATAATTGATGTAAAACCCACATGATTATGTTTTCTCATACTCTTCCTTCTCTATACATATTCTTATAATGTAATTGTCTCTTGATTTCTACTGCAATTGTGGGTGTCTCATCTAAGGAACATTGTAATGTTTCTTTTTGTATAATGTCAACATTCGATGACACATTGATAATATCTCCAGATAGTCATATATGTGGTGTTTTGTATCCCATTCTCTTATTTGTGCAAATGAAATTCAAAGTGAAACAATCTATTCTTCAAGCTTTGTAAGCATTCTAACAAATCTCAATGGTTGGTTCAGTGTCATGTTTTTCACTGTTGCAAATATTGGAAGTTTTGTATGTCTTAAGGAATGATTATAATGTTTGCATATTCGCGTTGTAAGTATCGATCCAATTTTTTATGTCAAATCCAAGTACTTTTTTTTATTGTCTAAGGTACACCATATCATAGTTAAAGTGTAGTTGGTTACAAATTAAACATGTGTTTTTGTGTGTTTTGAGTTTTTCTATTCTATATGCAAATTGGTGCTGAGTTATTGTAATTTTTGGTTTGTCATATCATTATTTGTTGCTTGCGTGAAATTTTCTTCACATAGCGAAGAGGTGTTTTAAATGTTGCAGGAAACATACATTTTTCTATCCTGTAAAAAGTATTTGTTGTTTGCTTTGCAGAGCTCATTAGTAATAGTTGATTGCTAATATGAGATTCTATAGTCAGGAATTCATGTTGCGATGTGTGCTGAGTTTGACCATCGAATTTGTGGTTTAATGTTGTAATGGCATAATTACTCATTTGCGCAATAGATATTTTATTGATTCATGCATTATGTTTGATATTTCAAGGAGATGTTTTGCTTATTGCTAGGGAAGGCACATTATTTTGATTGTATAAATCAGCAATTAATTCGGTTGAAGAATTTCTCCGTATTGGTTTTTTTGTGAATGCGAGATGTATTTGTTTTAAAGAATATAATGTCACATTTCATTTGATATATCAAACAATTGCAATATGTTTATGATATATTTCTCGTTATTTATTACCGTAGTTGGATTCCAATGCGGATATCCATTCTAAAAAAAAATTCTCCTCCTTCTAAATGGCAATACCAAGTTTACAATGTATGACTTCCAAAGCGTAATTTTTGTAATATGTTTTATCCAGTCTTTTCCTAGGTATTTTGTAATAGGAAAGATGCATGTCGATTATGGGACATTATTAAATTGCAGAATGAGTAAGCCATGTAGCATTGTAAGAATTGTATGTTGAATTTTTTATTTATCAAATGAGAAATGGAATGGAATAAGATTTCGCCAAACTTGGATACATGTGTAATTGGTTTGAACAAATTATATTTCTTCAGGCAACGTGCAATGTTTTTCTAGTACAACTGATTAAGGTTACTACAAGTCATTCATAGTTGTTTGCGCATTAAAGCAACATTTCCCTTTTTAGTTGTTTTCTAATATAATGGTCCATAGTGTCTAGATATAGGGTCTGTATCATGGAACGAAATAGAATATTTAAGTTTTAGACTATTTTTGTTAAATTGCATCTATTGTGTTTATCATGTTAAAGACGATACACATATTTATATATTTAACCATCTTGCTAACCAGTTTATGCAGAAAGTGTCGCCCCATTATCCACTTTCATTTGTGTTTGAAGATTATCGTGAAGACAATCACATTCGGTGATAATATGTTTCAATGTCATGTATTCCATTCATTGTGTACAAATGGAATGGGTCCAATTCAAGTTCATCTCGCTTTTAGTGCATTTGGATCACCTTTCTCTAAACAAATTTTGAAGTGATCAATAATATCAGTACATAGTTCTATAGATGTATGTAAATTGAAATGTAGGATTATATGGAAAGGAGGCAATCCCCGACATTGTAAGTAAATGATTGTTCGAGCTAAAAAGATTTTGTGTAGCTAAAGCATCATCAATGGTAGCATAATATGTTCTACGTAATATTTTGTAGGCCTCTACAGTGACAACCTCACCGCATGGTTTATTGATTATGCATTTATGTTTTCTGCTCATTGATTGCATTATTAACCATAACAAGATGTATTTTTAAAAAGAAATAATAAATTGAACCTAGGTAGTGTTGTACTTCTCTATTTTATCAATGTTATCAATTACGTAAACCTACGACAAGAACACCATAACATCAAAAAATTAGTTATTTTCTTAGTGATGCTGACATGCATCCTTCAATGATATCATAAAGTTGAATGGAGAAGTTTTATGTCGTGTCATGTGAAAGAAAGACTAGGGCCTACTCAACCTTAACATTTGTTATTTTTGCCAATTATATATCTTACATGGGATGGATATAGCCAAGACTTGTTGCTATCATAACTTAATATCATGATGTATCTCTTTTATATATGATCTATTATCATTGGTTGGTCGGCCTTGCTGATGGCCATAGCATAGGAATAGTATAAATAGGGGTTATAGGTAGTGGATGATCATTATGTTGAGTATTTGAGTCTTATTATATGTTCTGGAGGTTGCCCCCTCGAAGTGGCCAAGCTATTATACTTTCATATTGAGAGAATTTATCTACAATATTGTGTTATTTGGTGTTCTATTGCTGGTGATAATCATAATTAATCAAGTAATTTCATTACAAGTGGTATCAGAGCTTGATCTCGCCAGATGACGTCAAACCCTAATTCTGAAGGTTCGGCTATATCTCAAGATTGGTAGTGAATTTTTCTGCAATTTTTTTTTTGGTGAGGAGAAATAAGTCAAGTAAGCTTCTCTCCAAATTTCAATAAGTTTTGACTTGTTTTGAAAAATTTATTACGGTTCTATATTTATTCATAATTTGGCTCCCTAGGGTAATTTTTGGAAAATTTTCAAATTTCTTATATTTTCAAAAACCTCAAAAAATAGCTAGGGTTTCTGTTTTATAAATTCCTATATTCGGCCAAAAAAATTACGAAACCCTAAACCCTAAAATTCTGCCCTATTAAGTCTACCCCTAGGCCCACATCCTTCATCATGGCTGGTAGATCTACCCGAGGCCAAGGAAAAGGACAAGAAACTCTAGGAATGACCCCAAATAAGGAAGATATGGCTTCAGATTCTACTAGTTTGGGAGTATCTGAGGTGGTCATCCAACTTCAGGAAAGGGTAAACAATATGGTGAGTAAGGATGACCTTAATGTTGAGCTTCATCAACTGAAAGGTAGCCTTAGGAGTGAGATTCAAAAGGATTTTCATGCAATGCAACAGGAGTTGTTGAATGCTATTTCTAATACAACTTCCAATGCTAGTCATATGGGTTCTACTAGAAATGGTCACACAGATCCAAATCACTCAAATCAGGGAGGATCCTTTAATCATTCAAGTGGATCTTCTCACCAATGGAGGGGCATGATTCCAAAAGTTGAAATGCGTAAATTTGATGGAAAGGATCCACTCAATTGGATTACCCAAATGGAAAATTTCTTTGATCTCCATCAGATCCCAGGAGGACAAAAGGTAACTGTGGCATCCTTATACCTAGAACCTAATCAATTTGTTTGGTATCATTGGTTATGTGCTCAAAGGCATAGAAGAATGGCCTAAATGTCACCTGATAGTGTTCACTGAAGAGCTTCAATTACACTATAGTTCTAGTGTTTCTAAGAATTACTTCAGCCAATTAGCAAAGTTACGCCAAACTAGTTCAGTTAAGGAGTATGTCCATCAATTCCAAACTTTGTCCTTGCGTGTGGAGGATATTACAGAAGAGTATTTGAATGACCTATTTCTTGGGGGTCTTAAGGACCACATTGAGCATGAGGTACGCATGTTTAACCCACTCAAGGTTGTTGATTCTATTATCATGGCACGTCGAGTAGAGGAAAATTTCTTTCCAATAGAAGGCAGACCTTTTCTAGCATAAAAGATCGTAACACCTTGTCTCCTTCTTACCCTCGGCCAATTGGTTGACACCTCAACAAATTGAAGAAAAAAGAGCCAAAGGGTTATGCTTTAACTATGATAGCAAAATATGGACCAAATCATAAATGTTCTGAGAAAAAAATTGTTCTACATTGAAGGATCTGGTGATGAGGAAGAATATGAGGCAACATCAACAGAGGAAGTGGAAAAATTAGAGGAAGAATCTAGAGATCCTCAACCCACTATTTCATGCCATGCTCTATCAGGTATTAGTACTCCACAAACCCTTCAAGTTGTGGGTTATCTTAAGAAGCAGAAGGTAACAATCTTGATTGATTCAGGAGCACACATAATTTCATCAATCATAAGTTGGCAACAAGACTAAATTGTTTCATCTACCCAGCACCTGAATTTCAAGTAATGATTGCAGATGGTGGCACAGTCCAATGTTCAAGTAAATGCCATAAAGTCAAAATCATGATGGGTGATTACACATTGGAATCTATGATGTTTGCTATTCCCATGGGTGGAGCTGATATTGTCTTAGGTGTTCAGTGGCTCACTACCTTGGGCACCATAGAGATAAATTTCCAGGAATTGTTCATGCGCTTTCATTCTGAGGGTAAAAAATTTGAACTTCGAGGTCTACAAGCTAAAGATCCTCTAGTGGTGAGTTCTCACCAAATGCAAAAGATTCTTAAAAAGGGGTCTGAAGGTTTTGTAGCATGATTATTCTCTATAGAAGTCCAACCGCAAATGAAGGTATTGCATCCTGATCTTCAAAAGGTTATTAATCAACATGTAGTTGTCTTCAAGGAACCAAGAGGATTGCCACCTGAAAGAGAGCATGATCATGCTATTCAGTTGATTCCAGGAAGCCAACCCCCAACATCAGGCCTTATAGATATCCATATGTGCAAAAGAGTGAGATCGAGAAGATGGTGGAGGAAATGTTGGAAATGGGTATTATTCATCACAGTCAAAGTGCCTATTCTACTCCCGTGGTGATGGTGCATCGCAAGGATGGAAGATGGCACATGTGTCCAGATTACAGAGAGCTTAACAAGTTCACTATCAAAGATAAGTTTCCTATTCCCATCATTGATGATTTATTAGATGAGTTGCATGGTGCCATTTATTTTACAAAACTAGATCTACGTTCTGGGTATCACCAAATTAGAGTCAAGCAAGAAGATATTCATAAGACAACTTTCAGAACTCATCAAGGCCATTATGAATTCCTAGTGATGCCATTTGGCCTTACCAATGCTCCCTCCACATTCCAAAGCTTGATGAATTCAGTATTTAGACCATTCCTAAGAAATTTTGTCTTAGTATTTTTCGATGATATACTCATCTACAACAAATCATGGGAGAAACACTTACATCACGTCAATACTGTCTTAGAAGTCTTAGAGAAACATCAACTTTATGCCAAGCCTTCAAAGTGTTCTTTTGGGTACAGAAGTGGAATACTTGGGCCATATTGTTTCTCATGAAGGTGTTAAGGTGGACCCTCACAAGATCCAGCCATGGTGGAATGGGAAACCCCAAGAACCCTCAAACAATTACGAGGTTTCTTAGGTCTCACAGGGTATTATCATAGATTTGTCAAAAACTATGGCAGTATAGCAGCACCACTCACAAAATTATTGAAGAAGGACTCCTTTCAATGGAATGAGGAAGCATCTAGGGCATTTGAAAAATTGAAGGTAGCTATGTGCACCACTCCAGTATTGGCAACCCTGATTTCTCCAAAACTTTCGTAGTTGAGTGTGATGCTTCAGAAATGGAATCGAGTAGTACTAATGCAAGAAGGACACCCCATTGCTTTTGAGAGCCGACAACTAAAAGGAAAGAATTTGTTAAAACCCACATATGAAAAGGAAATGATGGCAATACTACATGCAATCAAACAATGGAGACCATACTTGATGGGTAGACATTTTAAGGTAAAAACTGATCATGATAGTTTGAAATATTTCTTAGAACAACGTCTATCTTCAGAAGAACAACAAAAATGGGTCACTAAGATGTTGGGATATGACTTTGAGATTGTTTATAAGAAAGGAAAGGAAAATTTGGTCACTGATGCTCTATCTAGGGATGAGTCCACCAAGCATTGTTATGTGCCATCTCTATACTACATGCAGATTGGGTAGATCAAGCATGAGAAGAATGGAAGAAAGATGCAACCACACATACTCTCATTCAAAATCTCCAGAAGATCCATCCATATCAGATCAATTTATATGGAAGGGGGATACATTGTGGTACAAAGATCGGTTATATCTATGTAAGAACTCTACACTTAAACACCATGTTCTTTCAGAGCTACATTCTTCTCCAATAGGTGGCCATGTTGGGGTCCTAAAACATATCATAGAGTTAAGAAGGATTTATTTTGGGAGGGGTTGAAAGGAGATGTTCAAAAATTTGTGGCAAATGTTTGGTTTGCCAAAAAAATAAGGGCGAGACCATTAAGACACCTGGTCTTCTCCAACCTCTGTCTATTCCTAGTGAGAGATGGGAAGAGGTATCAATGGATTTCATCACAGATTACCTAAATCAGAAGGGAAAAGTGTCATCATGGTCGTGGTAGATAGACTTACCAAATATGCTCATTTTTGTGCCATGGCTCATCCTTTCACAACTAGTACCATTGCCATCTCTTTTATGGATACAGTTCAAAAGCTCCATGGCACGCCAAAAATTATAGTAAGTGATCGTGATCCAATATTTACAAGTAACTTTTGGATTGATTTGTTCTCTTGTCTAGGTACCCAACTAGCCCAGAGTTCCTCTTATCATCCCCAATCAGATGGGAAAATTGAGGTGGTAAATAAATGTTTAGAGGGATATCTTCGATGTTTTACTTCAGATAAACAAGAACGTTGGGTGCAATGGTTGCCACTTGTAGAATGGTGGTACAATACTTCATTTCATACCTCCTCCAAAATGTCTCCATTTCTGGCACTTTATGGGTACCATCCTCCATCACTCATATCTAGCTTGAAGGTCAAACCAAAGGTGAGAGCAATCAAAGATCACATTCAACATCAACATGAGGTACTCTCTAGTCTTAGAGAAAATTTGGCATGGGCACAAAACCGTATGAAGCAACAAGTTGATCAACATAGGAGTGAGTGACACTTTGAAGAGGGAGACTTTGTTTTTGTAAGGTTACAACCATATAAGCAATTATCCTTGAAACAACAAAAAAGGATAATAAGCTTGCTCCTAAATACTATGGTCCTTACCGAGTTTTGCAGAAAATTGGTAGTGTGGCATATAAGCTAGAGCTCCCTCCAGGAAGTAGAATACATCCAGTCTTCCATGTTTCTTGCTTAAAGAAAGTTATTGGGCAGCACATTTCCACCCAATCAGTGCTTCCGAAACTAGACGAGGAAGGAAGGATCATATTGGAACTTGAAGGCATTCTTCAGACACGCACCAAAAGACTGAGGACCAGAGTCATTACCGAGTACCTGATCAAGTGGAAGAATATGAATATTGAGGATGCATCATGGGAAGATGAAGCATTCATGCAAAACATCTAGGGCTTCCCAACATTGGGGACAATGTTGCTTTGAAGGGGAGGGGCATGTTACGCCCTTAATTATATATCTTACATGGGATGGATATAGCTGACTTGTTGCTATCATAACTTAATATCATGATGTATCTCTTTTATATATGATCTATTATCATTGGTTGGTCGGCCTTGCTGATGGCCATAGCATAGGAATAGTATAAATAGGGGTTATAGGTAGTGGATGATCATTATGTTGAGTATTTGAGTCTTATTATATGTTCTGGAGGTTTCCCCCTCGAAGTGGCCAAGCTATTATACTTTCATATTGAGAGAATTTATCTACAATATTGTGTTATTTGGTGTTCTATTGCTGGTGATAATCATAATTAATCAAGTGGTAAAAAATGAAAAATATTACTTATGGCATAATAGAAGGAAAACTAAAAAGCAAGTTCCTTCTCAAATATTGATTTCATCAATTATTTTTGTTTTGATCAAATGTTATGGCTTTTTAGTTATGTTACTTTGTTAGCTTGACAAGTTGTTTGTCCATTTGCTGAGATTAGATAATAGTTATCTTATTGTTGAGAATGTATTAATTATTTTCTAATTATTGATTTCCTTTAGTGACACCTTGCAAAAAAAATTGTTATGGTTGTCAAGTTGTTATATATCTTAGTCATCGATTGAGAATCGATCTCATCCGTCGGTGTTCCAATGAGAGTAGTATAAAACGAGGTCATTGGGCATTTGGAGAGTACAAGTTTGGAGAAGCATTTGTAGTGTGAGCAAATGAGTTTGTAATTTTGTAGTGATAGCAAATAGTCTTACAGTGTTAGTAAGGGCGCAGTGATAGCATTGGGGATAATAAAGTGGGGAATATTAGCAGGAGAAGTTGGGAGATTATAGAAGTTCTTCCAAAGAAGAGGAAAGGAATCTTTGTATCTCTTAATTTGATAAAGTTGATATAATTTCTCATCTATAGTAATCTTGGTTTTCCTTAGGGGTTTTTCCATGGACAATTTTTCCAAAAATATTATGTTCATTGTGTTACGCATTTCTTTCTCGTATTCTTATTAGTGAAGTTTCGGTTGTGTTATTTTTTTATATTAGCTATCAATTAGTTCTTGCTTAAATAATATTTTAAGATAGGAAATTTATAATCGGTGACTCAAATAGAATTTTCACATGGTATCGTAGCGGTGTTAAGGGTAGAAAAAGGTTTTCCTAGGAAAGAAATTGAGGTTTCTATAACCTATTTTGATCTCTTTAAAAATTTATTACTTTCATCCTTTGAGATGGATTCAGCTGGTTTGAGATATCAAGATAGATTAGATGGTTCCTCAAATTTCGGTGTCTTGAAGGCAAGACTTTCTTTATTGTTGGAAGAGAATGGTATAAAGGATAATATTACCACTATTATAGCTATACCTATAGATGCAACATAGCTTGCAGCATAGAAGAAAGAGGATGCTAAGGCAAGGAGGATTTTCCTTGATGGTGTTAAGGATCATATTTTTCCACACATTTCCGAGTTAGATACGAGAGAATAAGATGTGGGATGTCATTATGAATCTGTACCAAAACGCTACCACCAATAGGAAGATGATTCTCAGAGAAAAGTTGAAGAATACCTGGATGAACAAGGGAGAAGATGTTACAAGTTACCTCACCAAACTTAGACTTGTCAAGGATGAGATAGTAGATGTTGGAGATAGCCCTATCAATGATGCGTTTGATACGAGATAGCACTAAATGGGTTTTCTAAATAATGGGATGTTTTTGTTCAAGTTTTTAGTGGATGAGACACCTTACCAAGATGGGATCGACTATGGACTGATTTCACTCAAGAGGAGTTTAGACTAAGTCTTGTCAATGGGGCCAACAAGAGTCAAAAAAGTGAGGGAGAACAAGAAAATGTTTCCCTAGCGGGAAAAGGGAAAGCAAAGAAGGGATTTAGGAAAGGATCAAATTATCAAAGTGAGAAGAAGAAAAAGGACTTGTCTAAGGTCAAGTTCTTTGGTTGTCACGAGTTTGGCCACTATGTCAGTGATTTCCCGGATAGGAAGAAGGGTAAGAAATAGGTGGAAGCTTCAGCAAGTGCAGAAGAACTCTCCAATAGAATGGAAGATGAGTTTGCACTCATAGTTTACATGGTCATCTCAACCTCACATTGTGTTTGTTATATAGATAGTGATGTGTCATTTCATATGACAGAGTTAGAGATTACTTCTCTAGTTACAAGGAGGAGGACACAAATATCCAAATTTCTATGGGGAACTTTTCCAAGCTCAACCCAGTTGGGAAAGGGACTGTTTAGTTTCAGAGGGAGAATGGAAAGATAGTTCCACTTCATGATGTCTTGCATGTGCCAGGCTTAGGTATGAATCTGATTTCTATATATGTTCTTCAAGATCAAGGGTATAATGTACTTTTTTAGGACACATGTGTTGATTAAGCACAAGGATTGCAAATCACCCATAACTATTGGAGTTAGGTTTGGTTGCCTTTATAGGTTACAGCTTTGATACTCTTAAGGCACTTATGAGCAGCAAAGTGATCCTAGAGATCTTGGAGAGCTATGGCATAGGATGATGGGCCATATTCATCATGGAGCACTTAAATTGCTTCGTGAGATAGTGACAGTGTGTTCGAGGTGAGCACAGAGCATGATGATGTATGTAAGGGATGTGTGTTGGGGAAGTTTGCGATGAAAGCATCTTTTTCAAGGAATGACAATAGATCTAAGGGTGTTCTTAATGTAGTAAATTCATATTTATGTGGACCAATTTCTATAAAGTCTCTCATAGGATATGAAAACTATGTTACCTTTATTGATTATTTCTCCAGAAGACCTGGATATACTTCTTGAAGTCCAAGGATGAGGTTTTCAGTCACTTCCAAGAGTTCAAGGCTCTTGTGGAGAACTCAATAGGAAGGAAGATAAAATTTCTTCTGGCCGATAATGGAGGTGAGTACAAAGGAAATGACTTCCAGACTTATGTATCATAGAATGAATCAAGAGAGAGTGGATAGTTCCTTACAATCCACAAAAGAATGGAGTTCAGCCGAGAGGAATAACCGCAGTTCTATATCGGAGGTAGCAAGGGCTATGCTACATGACCAGGGACATGCCCTGCTACCTATGGGTAGAGGTGTCTAGTACAAAGTTATTTACATTCTGAATAGGGTTCTATATAAGGTACTAGGAAGATGACACCGAGAGGAATATTTCACAGGAAGAAGCCGATGTAGGTCACTTCAGGATATTTGGGAGTTTGGCATATTGTCATATTCTAGAAGATACATGTACCAAGTTAGATCGGGATTTGTTGAGAAGGGGTACCTTGTTTAGTACAATGAAACTTCAAAGGTATATAGGAATTTTATTCCAAGGACTAGAAGAATTATTGTCAGATGTGATGTCAAGTTCATGGATGACAAAGCATTTAGAAGGTCCAGAGATTTTTCAGCAGATGATCAAAGTGAGCAGCCAACAAAAGCTCCAAGTCCAAGTCAAGGGAAGCAAATCTCAAGTATAGTTACTAGTACAGGATAGACTTAGGTAGTGAATATTCAAAATTATGGAGCAACCGATGCAAAGCAGGATATGCACCTAGAAGATATAGAGGTTAATATTTCATCCTCTACGGTTAGCGGTAGGAACCGTGAGGTTAAAGACACACAAAGGATACTCGGGAGTTTGTGGGAGCTCTAGGAAGAGTACAAGATAAATGAGTGAACCAGCGAAGTTCAATGACTATGTGGCATTAATTAGCTAGTTGGTCGATAGTGAACCTTCCAACTATCAAGAGGCTACACAACATCGGTATGGTAAGATTCTATGGTTAAGGAATATACTTTGATAATGCGAATAATGTGTGGGAGGTATTTCCTGAACAAATAGATAGGTAAGTAGTTGGATCATGTTGGATCTTCAAGATAAAGCACAGTGTAGATGGTAGCATCGAGAAATACAAGGCAAGATTTATGGCAAAGGGGTTCTCTCAGAAGGAGGGAATAGACTATGAAAATACATTTTCTCTAGTGGCCAGGTATACTTCTATACAAGTTGTAATCTCATTTGCAACACAGATGGGATGGCAGATCCATCAAATGGATGTCAAGACAACATTCCTTAATGGTGAATTGAAGGAGGTATACATAGAACAACTAGAAGGCTTTATAGCACACAACAAAGAGACCCATGTGTGCAGATTGTAGAAAGCCTTCTACAGACTCAAGTAGGCTCTAGAGCGTGGTATGAGCACATTGATACATACTTGTAGGAAATAAGCTTTGTGAAGAGTGAGGCGGATGCTAACCTTTGGTACTTGATGGTTAGGGATGAGGCTCTCATTCTTGTTCTATATGTAGAAGACTTGTTTCTTACAGTGCACTAGGGCTCATAGAGGATTACAAAGGGACCTTGCAAAAGAGTTCAAGATGAAGGACTTGGAGTCATAGAGGTGTGGAAGACAAATGGAGAGATTTTCCTTGGTCAGGAAATATTGCACTGAAATCTTGAAGAGATTTGAGATGGAGGATTGCAAATCCATGTCTACACCTATGATCACTAATTGGAGGAAGTTAGATACATCTAAGGAAAAGATGTAGATCCCACATTATACAGGCAATTAATTGGTTTGCTCATGTATTTGGTCAACGCCATGAGCCGGATATAGAATTTGTAATAAAATCTCTTAGTCGGTTCATGGTTGATCCAAAGAGAGTGCATTGGAGAGTGCCTAAGCACGTGTTGTGTTATTTGCGTGGTTTGGTTGAGTATGGGATCATATATGTTTGAGGTGAAGGAATCAAGTTGATAGGCTATACTAACGCATATTGGGCATGTAGTACAAATGCGAGGACAAAAGGAGCACTTTAAGGTGTTGTTTTAGTTTAGGATCAGGAGTTGTTTCTTGGTTCGGTAAGAAGTAGAAGTCTATGGCTTTGAGTTCATCGAAGCGAAATAAATTGCAGCTAGCATGGAAACATGTTCATCTATATGGCTTCAGAATTTTCTACTTTTGGCCTTGTTTGGTAAGAAGGTTGAGACTACTATGATACACTATGACAATCGAGTTACATCAAGTTTTACGAGAGAATCTAGTGTTTCATGATAAGTCTAAACATATCGATATCAAATATCACTTCATTAGGGATTGTGTACGGCAAAGAAGGTATTGTTAAGCTATAATACATACCTACAAAAGGAACATGTAGTAGACATTCTAACTAAGGTATTAGGGAAGGAAAAATTTGTCTTCTTCGAGAGATAAGATGGGTGTCATGCGAAAAACTTCCTCGCTAAGAGGGAGTGTTAGTTTGTTAGCTTGAACAGTTATTCATCCATTTCCTAAGATTAGATAATAGTTATCTTATTGTTGAGAATGTATTAATTATTTTCTAGTTATTGATTTCCTTTAGCGACACCTTAACCAAATTTTTATGGTTGTTAAGTTGTTATGTATCTCGATCGTCGATTGAGAATTGATCTCGTCCATTGGTATTCCAATGAGAGTAGTATAAAAGGAGTTCATTGGGCATTTGGAGGGTAAAATTTTGGAGAATAATTTGTAGTGCTAGCAAATGAGTTTGTAAGTTTGCGGTGATAGTAAACAGGTCTTGTAGTGTTAGCAGGGCGTAGTGATAGCGTTGGGGATAGCGGTGCGGGAATATTAGTGGGAGAAGTTGGGAGATTGTCAAATTTCTGCTAGTAAGAGGCAAGGAATCTTTGTATCTCTTAAATTTCTGAAGTTAATATTATTTCTCATCTATAGAAATGGTTTTTCCTTAGGGGTTTTTTTGAGGGACAATTTGTCCAAAAATATTATGTTCATTGTGTTATGCATTTCTTTACGTATTCTTATTAGTGAAGTTGTTGTTGTGTTATTTTTCGATATTAGTCATTTGTGAATTAGTTTTGGTAGTTGAATAATCTTTTAAGATAGGAGATTAATAATCGATGACTGCATAGAATTTTCACAAGTTACACCACGATGCAATATTTGTTCAATATCATAGCAAGCTGGAAGGAAGGAAAGCACACATAAAAACATACACCAATAGATACGAGATAAGGTGGCCTTCAAAATTAAGTGGTGATCCATATGTTCTCTGTTTCAAATTTTTAGTGCCAAGAAGAGTTAAAAATAGACAGATTTAATCCATACTTAAACAAATTAAGGATTTTGAGTAGAGGGAACAACCACTCCTAGCAGAGCACACCTTCAAAAAATCTCTACTCCGTCTTCCCAATGCAGACCAATTCTAGCGACTTCTCGTGCGAGATAATAGTATCAATGCTCACAAAACCAATATTTTTCTATCACTATGCGAAAGCAGAGAATTAGCCCTAAAATTTCAAATTATTAGAGCATGTCATATCAAATTTTTTTTTACGGTATAGCTCTTTTTATGGTATTTACATTTTCAATATTCTCTATACATATTTCTATGGTTTGTTCACATTTATTTATATGATAACATATTATATACATATTTAGTAAGAATTGTTTATAAAATTATATGGTTTCTAAATTTTTAGCCTCTCATTATCTACAATTTCCTAATTTTATTGCACGATGATTTATGGTTAAAATCAAAGAAACAAATCCACAACTTGTCAATTTCTAGGCACCATTCAAAAGAAACTCTCTAGTGCACAATATGTAATTAATGAATCTACATATTCATCCCATACAATGTTCCAAATAAATTAAATATTGTAGGTAGGTGAATTAAACAAAACTATAAAAGAATATATATTGACATGACATTGTATTGAAGTTCATAGTCAAACAAGATTTAAAAGTTGTTATCTCAATATCCAAGTCAATATTTTTATTGATTTACTTAAATGAGCTCATCATTTCTATGTAAATGTTGGGACACATGTCCTTTTCTAAATTTTGAATTAATTTAAAAATACCAAAAGAAGAAGTCATTCGAAAATAAATGGTAGTTCGAGAAATATATATCCACTTTTAAATTTATGAATTAAAAAATTATGAAAAGAAGTTACTTTTCTATAAATGTCGTCCATAAATTGTAACTAAGGCCTCAAAATAGTCACATTATTGTAGAATAACTAATAAAGTTGTAGAAATGTATTCCAACTCTATGAAGGCTCCCATCTTCGAGAGGCAAACACTAGTTTTTGGAAGGGCGGAAATGGAAAAGAATACATGGGAGCGGGGTGGTCATGGATCCAAAGGCGGCAGGGATTCCTCCGTGTGTAGTGCCCACTTCCCTTCGACACTTTTGGTAGTGATCATGATACTACTGACTATATTATGGAAATTATTATAGTTTTGATTTAGTATGGTGTTAGATGTCAGATCATGGATTATTGTTGACTCTAATTCATATATGATGCATGATGATTGTTAGAGACATTTTATATAGATGTTGACATGTTGTTGGACATGGTTATATATATATATATATATATATATATATATATATGGATGTTGTTAGGACATGTGATATTTGGATATATTGAGTAGACCGAGAAAATTGAATTTAAAATTGATGATTATATAGTTGTTGATGAAATTGTAAGTGATATTGTTGATTGTCTGGATGTTGTTGTGATTCATATATATATATATATATATATATATATATATATTGATGATTTTGAAATTATATTATATTCATTTGGATGTTCTGATATGGCCACGAGGCCGAAGGGGTATTTGTATTGTGCAAGTTAAAAATATCACAACAAACATCAAGGGATTGGAGACCAACCACATTGGAATTCTAGATGAATTCAACAAGGTCACCATGGCAACTTGTATTGTTCATGTGTGTGTGTGTTTTATTGTTAGGGATTCCCATGGGGGGATCACCATTAAATGTGACCGGGGGTTATTTTTATTTATTTATTTAGTTCCTTTTATTGGTGTTTGTATGTGTTTATTAAGTGATGTGTTTACTTGATGCAGCCTAGAATTTGCAATATAACACCCTAGTCACACCGGCACATCACTCACCTAGATTGAGTGCTCACCCGAAGCATGCAAAGATACCGGATCCCTTTTTAGGGTTGTTGTAACATGACGACACATAATGAAGAAAGAACCATAAAGAATCTTGACTAATCCATCATTCTACAAAACTCATGATACCCATAGATCTATGAAAGAACGATCTTAAATAGTAATCATGATTAAATACTAACATGCACTACTCAATTACAAAGAATGACACTTAGATTCGATAATATCCTACATCTTCTAATAAGTATAGAATTTCCTTACAGATACCATCAATTCATCTTAAGGAGCATATGAATATGATACACATATTCAAAATCATACATACATGCATATATCCCTCTCGATACATCATACGGATATCACTTTTACTATGCACCTAACCATCATATATAGGGTGGTGAGTTTCCCTTCACCACTTAACTACTCAAGAAATAGGTCGTATGCTATTAATAGCCACACGATGTTTACAATTATAGCCACACATGCAAGTGCACTATCTAGAGCCCTCTTACGAGATAATCAAGTGTTTGTTCAATTCTTAGCTTGCATCCATGCATGCATAGACATTTGAACGCTCTTCTAGATATATACAATGCTTAGTGCATACTTCTCTCGCATCATTGATGTGTTCCGCACGACATCTTCCAAAAATAGATCCTCATGCCCAAAATCAGCTAAGTCCTAAAATTCAAACATGCTTTCCGCACCTTCAATTCTAGCCTTCTACCACGTGCGGACTCCTTGTGTGATTTTTTCAAAGTATTCTTTGATCAACATTACCCCACACTAATCTCATTGTCGTCTCGATAATGGTTATCTCCAAATTTTGATTGAAAGAATAAGAATGAAGAATGTTAAAAATCAAATATTTATATGAGGTTATTTAAGCAACCTCCTCGCAGTATCGGTTGTAGTATCATCTCTGGATACTCTTCCTTAATTGTAGCCTCTAAATCGTGCCATTCGGTGAGTTCTTGTTCCACTTTCTCTGGGATGTCCACAAACTATGGACTTCAACTCATCCCACGTAATTTCCCTTTCTCATTCTTGTAGACCAACACAACACTAGACATGGATGTCATCCTTCCTTCCAAAAGGTCCGTCTTCTATGTAATCAGTTTGCCAAGCTCTTCCAGCCAAGTTTTATGCGGCTCTTATGTTGCTTTATCAGGGCCTCGCACTTTTTTTTAACCATTTTCAGCCTCTCTGCGTGGCCCAAGGTCTCATCTTTCATGGCCTTCTGGACCTCATTGGTCTCTTCCAAGGTCTTAATGTTGATGAGTACCTCTGGAGTTGTGCATATATTCAAATCTTGATCCACTTTCTTCAAGACTTCTTGTAATGCCTGCAATAGCCCTTCATACGATGCGATTTTCCTCATCACTAATGCTTTTTCCCATTCGACATCCTTCTCTGATTGTTCTAGCGCTTGCATACGCAAAGTTTTATCTTCTAGCACCAAGTCCACAAACTTCCCCACATAGTGTATCACTGAAGGAAATGTTTTTGATACCTTGGGCTCCAAGTGTGGCCTAGCTCGATTACATTATTTCCAATCTCCTCTGCGATGCTTATGAATACTTCATTCTTATTCTATGTGAATTCCCTTTCTGCACTATGCGTGCTATCTCCATGTCCTTCGTCTTCGGATCTTCGCGAGTGCCTTGATTGTGGCGATTTATCCATGTTCCTTCCGCCACCTCCTTTGAAAATTTTACCAAAGTGCATTCCCTGACCTACTGTCCCGATACATGACAATAGGCTTTACTTGTTATGTGTCTAGCACTGGAGTGCTTTCTTTAATCACCTTGACAAACATGACTCTTCACATACATCGAAATTAGGCTCATCCATGTGGGTTTGCATCGACCCGATAGTTTCTTTTGTGTTTATCAGACGGTCATCATATCTTCATCCATCAACTCCAGGTACCAAATAGATCCTTCTATGCTATTGTGATCAGGAAGCGGGTGAGGAAAATATTTCATGTGTCCTCTGTATACCCATGTCTAGTAGAATTTTCTCTCCACTCACCCTTTATACCTCTCTTCTTAGGAACTCTAGCTTCCAAATTTGGAGCTTGTGTCTCCATGTCTTGTGTTTCTCCTGCAATTGTTTCCTCTGGTCTTTTCTCCTCTTCATCCTTCTCCTTTTTGCCTCACCCTTTTCTTCTGTGTGCTCTAGGGGTATAGGGGATGTAGGTGCACTCTCCTCAGACTCTTCCACCTCCTCACTCAACTTCAGCTTCCTCCTTCTTTGTGCGGTCACTTCCTTTTGCGGGGAGAGTCGGGGTGATCTACGCACAGAGGTTGGAGTAACACCTTGGGTCCTTGTTCTCCTAAATACCCTTTTAAACCTGTTGCCCCCTTAGACTACATTCAATTCCTCTTCCTCCCCCTCTTGTGGCTGAGGTGGTGTAATGGCGTGCTCAACTTCTCTCTGACTTGTAGGATGTTTCCTACCCCTATGCTCCAAGCCACCACTATCTTCGCACTCTTCCTCCTCATCTTGCACTTCGATTTTCTCTGAGGGCTTAGGTGTTGGGACATTATCCATTGTGTGCTTCCCTTTTGGTGGTGCTATGGAAGGGTGAACTCACCTTCCACGTATTTTATGTTCTCCATCTTTCCTTTAATGGAGATACACCAACACTGCCCCCAAATCTGCTACATCCAAGCTTATTGGCTTGATGTTCAGCACTTCATAAATGATTCTCTCTATGTAGGCACTCCTACTAGGGTATACATACTTCTTCTCGCAGTGTATGGTAGTTGTAGTCTACCTTGTCTGCATTGAAGTTTAATCTGCGCGTGTTGGTAAACCTATGAATAGACTCCTAAAAATACCTTGCAGTGAAGGCATAAGGTAACTTGCACCAAGGGCTCCAAGTTCCATCCTTCATTGGAAAGTGCATGATGCAGAAATGCTTTGGTATACAACAAACTAAACTTGCTTTCCTACCACTACTGGTAGGTCCTTTGGTATGCATCATTCTTCTCCAAATGTCATGCAGAGCCTATCATACCACTTCTCCGCCCTTTGTTTCACCTCATCTGTCATAGTCCCCTTGCATAGATATTTGTTGAATCTTTCGGTAGGAACTTGTTCTCCATGGGGTATTCCCATATTTTCTCCTTTGGTCTGTCTGGTACTCCAATTTCCATGAAGACTAGTGATAGGAGAACAGCCCCAAAGCTGATCTTCCCTCCTGTGCATGCTTCCTTGACTATTTTCTCTACAATATAGCTGGAAATGTTGTATATTGTCCCTTCGACATCTTCCATGCCACATGCAACCACATGGTGTTTACCTGCAACCACCGCTCTTGATCATTTAACTTGGTAACCAAGTGTGTTGCATCTTGTACAACTAGACAATTCTTGAATTTGTCGATGTCCATTTTGTCATGGAGACCCTTCAAGTATCCCAACTCCTATTTGGTCTTCAAAATCATGGCTTTGTCTGTGAGGTCACTTTTTATATCTTCTCTTGTGGCCTTCAAACCTATCACTGATGAAACAAGTGTAGACGAAATTCTAACTCTGCATCCTACAAAGTAGAAGTAGTCTTCATGAACCTGCTCAAGAGCCACTAGTACAAGGGCTCATATTTTCCGAAGTATGGAAGCTCATACAACTGATAGACCCTAATTTTCTTCAATATATTTTCACCTACATCATCATATACCAGCATGTCATCTGTCATGCGTTTGTTGGTTCTAACCGTGAGTAAGAGTCTAGCTCCTTTTTGTTCTCTCGACATCCTATGATTATATTCATGCACCTTACTTTTTCTAATGGGTGAATCCCATTCTAGGCCAATAATAACCCCTTCTAGGTATTGAATCTCAAAAATGACTTTCGCGTGTAATCTCTTCCTCCTCAATGACCACCTTCTTATTTTCTTTTCTTGTTGTGCAGAGATGCCTCCTTTAGTGCCACTTTTACCTTTCCAATGTCTCCTCTTCACTCTTATAACTATGCAAATCAAACCCTAGCTTGATCCAACTCTACCCTAGGTGGAAACCTTGTAACCTAACTCTTCTTTGTCTCCTTTCTTTTCTTAAACCCTTCATTACCGAGGACACAAACTTCTTAAAGCACATATCTTGTTGTCATGCTTGCTTTCACACCCTTCGCACCTTAATTCGATCACTCTGATCTTCGCACTTGGCTCTTCTCTCAAATATTCTTAGTTTCAAAGGTAAAAATGAATCCGCATCCCTTCCTTATATAATTTTTCAAATTTTGATGCATTTATTGCTCCTCACCTACCAAATATCCCTTCATTCATTGACCAAATCCATTCATTCCACACGGTACATCTCCGCGCCTAGCTATAACCTTCTAGCATGCCTTCCTACCTTCTGGTCACAGACTTCTCTTCAACGTGTGCTCTTGTGCCCGAGTACCTCGTCACTACACCTTCTCCTGGTAGCTACCATGGCCTATATTTACCTCGCGTTATATTGTTCCTTCATCCATCTTCATTCTTGGTCACCTTTTGAGAAGCAATCCCCTTTAAAGCACACTTGTAGCAGCTTATTTCTTTCACCTTTCAAGTCCCTCGGCCCTTTTCTTGATAACAACAACCACCCCACACCGGGTTATGTGCAGTCCTCTATGCATAAACATTCTTCATACAATAATTAGCTTCATGCGCACAAGCACACTTATTACACAAACAAAAACTAAATTGACAAAGCATAGTAAACAATAATGGAAATACATTAAAGAAATACCGAATTGAAAACCTAGACTAAATGGCAACACTGCCTTATTACAAACACCAAGAAGACTTATTTATAGTAGGGCTTCACCTAGTCCCTTTAAATTAACCAGTAGCTATGTTCCATCAAGTGCTTCTAACTGGCATGCACCTAAGTCAAGTATAGAGGTTATAACATACGGCCCCAACCAGTGTACTTTGAGCTTTCCTAGATGGCGCAAGAACTTTGAGTCATAAAGAAGAACCATTTGTCCAATCTCAAACTTTTTATCTCTTATGTTTTTGTCATGCCATGCTTTCTTCCTAGCTTTTTCCTACTTCTGAATCCATCATGCTATGGCTTGGTGCTCATCTAGTTGAATCATCTTTTCAATCCGTTCTTCTAAATCCTTTTCATCAGCTAGACCTCCATCACGCGCAATGCACAAAGAAGGTAACATAAATTCTATAAGAAGAACAACTTCTGCATCAAACACCAATTGAAACGGTGTGACTTTATTCAATCTCTTATAATTTCTTCTATATGCCCAAAGCATAGCTGACACCTTGTCACCCCAATCCTTTCTTCCAAAATCACATATTTTTGTCAAAGTATGGCCCAAAATTTTGTTGAAAGCCTTAGCAGTTCCATTTTCCTAAGGATGGTAAGGTGTAGTTATGTGGTGTGCAACCATAAACTCATCCGATAGGATCCCATGGTCTCATTCAAAAAGTGTGTACCTCTATCAATTTTCAAGATTAGAGGAAATCCATATCATGTAAGAACATTCTCCCATAGAAACCTAGCTCATGTAGTTGCTTTATAGTCTTTGGTAGGTGATGCCTCCGCCACCTGTGTGAGATAATGCATGCAAGTAATGATATAGTGTGATCCAGGTCTTGTGTGCGGCTGGTTAAATAGGTCCTATAAATTCAATGGCCAATTTATCAAATGGTTCAACACTAGTAATTGGTCTCAAAGGCATCTCATCTCTTTGCCCTAGTTTTCCTATGCAGCGACAAACATCACACACCTTGCAATAGTCTTTACATTCTTTATACAGTGTCTCCCATCATAATCTAGTAATTAAGATCTTCCGGAAGTCACATCACTGCTGAGAATGGCCTCTGTAATACCACCATGAGCTTCTTCCATGATATCCTTGTGCTCATGCTCTAACACACAATGGTGTAATACTTTGTCTCTGCCTAACTTGTAAAGGTCACCACTAATTAACATAAACGGTGCCGCACGTATAGCAAGTTGCTTATTTTCTAATGATTTCATCCCTTCTAGTGCCATACTTGTGCGTAGAAAGATAGAAATGTCTTCTCGCTTTTATGGGCACTCATTGCAACCTATATAACTGTGAATCCGACATTGTTTCTTCAATCATCTGTGCCTCCTCTCCCGTATTGATTCTAGATAAATGGTTTAGTCCAGAGTTGCTTTTCCTTGGTTTAACCACAACTGTGAAGTCAAATTCTTGAAATAGGAGCACCCATCTACATATGCACCCACGTAAAAGCTGGCTTATTTACCAAGTACTTCAATGTCATCGATATGTATAAAACACAAATGATGTTGCTACTTGCAGTGCTGTCAAAATTTGTATAATGTATAAATCAATTACAAAGCTTCGTGCTCTGTAGTTGTATAATTCACATTGATCGGGAGTCACCTTCCTACTAGCAAATAAAATTGGATGATCAATAATACCTTCACCAGGTTGAGCTAACACGGCAATGAATGGTTATATCAGAAGTGTCCACATGTACATGAAATGGTTTATCCCATGATGGAAAGTGCGAGAATGGGCGTGGTAATAAGTATCTCTTTTAATATTTCAAATGTGCACTATTGCGGTTCTACTTTCCCCTTCAATAGTTCTTCCAAGGGTGATACAATTCTGACATACCCTTTTATAAACTTTTTGTAATACCCTGTATGACCTAAGAATCTACGCACCTCACTTTGACTAGTAGGCACTTCCATGCCTAAAATGACTACAACCTTGGCTGGATCAATTAGCAAACCTTCCTTGTAGATGATATGTCCAAACAGTATCCCAAATGGCATAGAAAATATGCACTTCTTTATATTCAAAGAGATACTCAATTGTCTTCATCATTCAAACATTAAGCACATTGTCACAATGGTCTTTCACAAGCCCATATACTATCCAGGTCATCTAGGTAAACTTGTAAAGTTGTGAATACAATATCCGAATGCCTGAAAAACTATTCACGAGAACATAACAAGTGATTTCTTTAATCCAAAATTCATTACAGTATAGGTGAAACTGCCCCATTTAGTTGTAAATTTTATCTTTTCTTGATCCTCCTGAGCTATCTAAACTTGATGATACTCGGAAAATCTATGTGTGAAAGAATATATTTCACGCCCTGCAACTCCTTCTAGTATTTCCTCAGTGAAATGCCTAGGAACAGATCTATGACACATGTATCATTTAGCTCCCACCTGTAGTCCACACATATCCTAATCTGGTCGTCCTTCTTAATATTGATCACCATTGGACTAACCCATTTTTACTCATCAAGGGCTTGATAGTTCGGATTTCAACATTTTATCAATTTCTTCCTTTACCTTTTTGTGTAAATTAGGATTCATCTTGTAGGGTCTCTTTCTAATCTGGTCATGCACCGTCCTTAAGTTTGATATTCATTTCCCCAAATGATTCATGTACACCTTTAATTTCATGATATCCTCTAGGGAATAAGTCACGATAATCTCGAGTAATTTGATGATCTTTGCTACCTCTGAGTCCGACCAATAATCTCCAATTATGCCCTCCTTAGGCTCAGCCTCTAAACCTATATTCACCTTCTTTGTCTTCATAGGTTCATGGTAGGCACACGTGTCCTTGTTTACATTTTCCAAGACCTCACACACCCCATGTGAATGCTCAATATCCAAGTTTCCAACTTCCTCGTCATCTATGATGTAAACCATCTTTCCTTTTTCTCTCTCAAGGAAAGAACACTCAAATAGTTTGGAGTCTATTTCTTATTCCTTTTCAAAACATGCTTCAACCTCTATCTCATCGAATAATTCTGAATATGTTCTTCTTCTTTTGCACTATCTCCTATAGTTAAGCGCTTGAAAAATTTTAATGCCTCTACTACCGTAGGTTGAGTTGAGAAATAATCAAATCTCTGAATCATACTTATAGTCAAATTTTGCCAGTTCCCATTTTCTCTATATAGTTACGCATATACATACCAAGCGCGTGCGTATCCTTGGAGTGTGAAATACAATTTATGCACCTAGAGTGACAGTGGTAATGCTTCCTATGCTCCTATCCAGATTCTCTCACACTGCTGAATGGGATGTTGAACAGGTTGATTACCATGATAAGTATAGATTATCATAGGTGATTTGTTCCTTATAAACCTAGTAGATAAATCTATTCCAATCTCTTCCTGTTTATAAGATTATCTCTGTGGATTTCCCACCAAAGGTCTTGCTGCTATCCCACGTAGTGTATATACTAGCATCTCTCTCCTTGTAACTGGATCTACCCATTGCATTTCCATTGCCTTCAGAAAGGCATGCAGAGCTTTTGTCCCTATATACCATGGTATTGTACTTCCTATCCATCATATTGAATGAAATATATTCATGTGTGCGACCACGCTTTTCACCTCATGCCCGACTAATTCATATGTACCATGAGCCCAATTGTCACAAGAAATACTCGTAGTGTCACTAATAGAATGAGAATCCTCCCACTATAGAATGCCTTCTTTTGATGGCTCGTTGACCTCTGGGTCTTGAATAGCGTGTACATAGACTCTATTTAAGTCCTCCTCACTGAGAGGCTCAACATAGGGTGTAGACTTCCCATCTGTCACAAGAATCACAACCCTCTCCTCCTTGTTTTCAAAGATGATATATCCCTTATTGAATCTGAAGTCAGCATTATTTGCATAACACCAAGGTCATCCAGTAAGGTTGGAAAATTGTCTACTGCAAGTGTTAATACCTCAAAATCCCCGATAAACTTGGCCCCTTGTATAGTTATAGATGCATTCTTCAACACTCCCGTAGAGGGTGGTCTTAGTCTGTTTTCCATGAACAACACATTAGATAATGGTTGCATGAGGCATCCCCATTCGTACCCAAGCATCTAATGTAAGCACATTTACTTCCGCACCTATATTGATCAATATGTTTCTCAACAACATTCAAAGTAATTTCCTTTTCATAATAAATGCTATCATGGGGAAGACTTGCATGCGGGAATCTATCGTCTGGTCTCAAGACTTGCACATGGAGTGTTCCCTTTCAACAAAATTTCCAATAGTGGAGTAATGTTCTCTTGGTGCAACATCTTGCATACCTCCCGCAGATCATCGATATCAATTTGCACTATCTTTGATGCTTTCTTTTGTTCCTTTAGGTATTGTATCTCACCCTGAAGATTCCTTAGCACTTCCATGGTATCCTGGTAAACTTCTTTCTAATGAGAAAGATTTGGATACCTCGCATGTAAAACTTCCTCCTTGGTAATCATAGGCTTCTAATGTAATTCCTCTCGTGTGCATGTAGCTTCAACGTGTGTAGTGGTATTTACTTTGTCAATGCCTCGGTTCCTTCATTATCTTGGGAATCCGTTGGTCTTCTACCATGCTTTGGATTCAAACCATCTCGGCACCTTTGTTTTCTTACTTATGTTGTTTACTTAGATGCTCATATAAGTCTGGGCACTCTTCATAGCCATGGTTCTTCTGCAGAAATAACATGCATTGTTTTGAGGACATTCACACCTATAGTGATCGGGGATCCACATGTATAACATATTTCACGAGGATACTCTCCTCTTCCTCCACCATAGCCTCATCCTAGATATCCACCATGATATCCATGATCTCCTTCAAAACACCCTCATTTCTATCATAGTGCGTTTGATTATGATCCCAATCCCGGTGCTCATTCCTACCCTTAGAATTATCTCGTTATACTTGTCTATCATACTCCAATGTCTATAGCATCATGGATCGACCAATCAACCAACAATCCTCGGTATCATGGATTTTGGACCTACAAATCTTGCAAAAGCAAGATACATTCTTCCTTATCACGTGTTGTAACAAAGGACAGTGACTAGCATCATGATTCAAATGGTAAATTTCACAGTCTAATAATAATGAATGTACAAATCTGTGAGGACAACTATCCTTGGTGTGACCTTCCACTTTACAATGATCATACACCAAATTCTGAGAGCGTTTCATGGGCTGAATTTGTCGATAGCTTTTCTAACTTTGCTTTGTTGTAGCTGCAATCTATGCCTTTAGAAATGGACTAATGCCAGTGTCATGATCCTAACTCGCCTCGGTACGTAAAGTTGCTTCTAGTGCTTCATGTGGATCCATGTATGTCTTACATGACAAAGCACCCTCCTAAAAGGTGTAATCAATCCTCCAATGAACCACTTCGCATGTTGGCTAGCATGTATGTCATAAGACAACTTAGATAGAAGTGTCTTAAAATGAGCATCATACTCACGTACACTTTCATTAGTGCCTTTCTTGATATCTTTGAGCACATTTATACTCTTCTAATCAAACTCAAGAATATGGTACTCTTTTAAGAAAGCATCCTCAAGGTCTTTGGATAATCCATAAGTTTGATCAGGGTCAAATTTCCTATACCATATGTTGTATATATCTTTCCCCCAGGTAGATATAGACAAGCAGAAGAATATAGAAATCAAAGAAGCTCAAATCCCTGACAAGTTGCACTTGGCACACAGAAATGGCGCATGACACGGAGTGTCGACACACGAAAAGTTGCGCCTTGGCACACAGAAATGGTGCATGACACGGAGTGTCGACACAGGAAAAGTTGTGCCTTGGCACACAGAAATGTGCATGACACGGAGTGTCGACACAGAAAAAGTTGCGCCTTGGCACACAGAAATGGCACATGACACAGAGTGTCGACACAGAAAAAGTTGCGCCTTGGCACACAGAAATGGCGCATGACACGGAGTGTCGACATAGAAAAATTTGTGCCTTGGCGCATGTAAGAGGATGTCGACACACACATGGATGCACCAAGGCGCACCTTCAGGAGGCGCAACATTTTGAGCGCTGACAGGAAGCAGACCCTGGCGCAGATATTCAGATGGCCATAACTTTTGACTGGGAGCTCGATTCATGCAAGGTTGGACTTTTTGGAAAGCTTACGAGGTCCTCTATCCAACTACGATTGGATATCTTTAATTGGGTGAGAAAAAATTCTTAAAAATGCAAAATACAGTTCGCCACTTTTGGGTTCGCTGGGTTCTCACCTACCATCATTATGAGATGAGTTAAGTGCATTCTGGAGGTGGTTGGGGCAGATTTCGAATTCCTCTCTTCTCCCTCTCTTTTCCTCCTATAAATTGTAAGGAGGGGCTTCTTTCTAGGTGGTTCATCTTTTTAGCTCTGCCTCCCTTCTTTTCTTCTCCAGGGGTTGAAAATGGAGTTCGAACCTCCTCCTGCTCTCCGTAATGGTGTTTTTGCCTTTTACTATTGAAATGATGTTACAGTGCAAACTTACGAGCAATAAAAACATGTTTTTGATGCATCTTTCCATCCTTGCTCATTTTTCACTTGTTTTCTTCTTGCCTCTCTTCATTGCAGGTATTTGTGCATGTTCTAATGTTCATTATAGGTCTGGAGCTGTGTTCATGGAGTTTTGGGACATTTTCTGTGTGAAATCTATCCTTGGGTTTGTGATGCATTTGTCCATCCTTCCCATTGCTCACCTCTCCTTGTTCCATGGCAGTTTTTATAGATGTTCAACATTCTCCTTCTCTGGTGTATCACCGTTTTAGTGTAGGCTCTGTTTTCCCTTTTCTCTCTCTCTCTCCTCCTTGGCATGGTTAGATTAGGATTAGATTAGCTTGCATGCACTTGGAATAGCTTGTGGCAGGTAGTTTAGGAGCAGGAACCAGCCTTCTCTGAGATTCCTCTCTCATTTTACAAGTCCCACACTTGTAGAGAGGTTTCAATGTTGTGCAATCACACTGGATGCTAGAGTGATCAACCTAGAAATCTGATCAGCGTCCGGGTCTTTGTGATTTTGCACTAACCAGTTTTGGCATGCCCGGTGGGACCTTAGAGGTCTTCCACTTCATCTTTTGTAGGTTGGTGTGTTCCTGTGAAGATTTCAACCTTTGGAGGCACTTGCAAACACATCTGGCGACTCCATCTGATCAGCAACCCATTTCTGAAGTTACAGACCTGTTTTTCATCCATTCCCATCCATCCTTCTTTCCATCCCTTTCATTCTTTTCCATTCCATGAAGTTGTGCAATCATGACTTCATTTCCATCATGGAACTCACATTTACAACAGCAGCAATGTTTCCCACCTCCAACATGTTTTTTAAATCCTCCAAATCAGCATTTTGAACAAATTCAAAATCAGCATACATACCCATATGAGCAGCAATGCCAAAATCAGTTTGGCTATGGAGCTTTCAAAGAGCAAGAGTATGCGTATAATGAAGACCATCGGATGCAAGATGCTAGTCTGTTCAAGAAAATCCAAAAGATGGAGGTAAACATGGTGCGCTAGGGCTTAAGCACAAATGAAAGCATTTGGAATCGGTTGTGGAGCACCTTGTCCATGGGTGGGACCTTTTCAAGGCATTACAGCCCTCAAGAGAAGCTGGACTTCATGATTGCAACTGCTTTGCCATTGCTTACAAGGTGGATTGAAGGAATAGAGGTATATGAGAGAAGTATTCAACAACCTTGTCAATGGGTAAAGCGCACCATCTCATTTGGAATTGCAAATTCTAAACTCCCCATCTGCTGTCCCAAATGTTGATCCCATGTCTCCACCTCTCGGCCTTCCACCACACACCCGAATTCTTCTTTCCTTTTCTTTCCAAATAGTCATCCCCTCCACAAGAGCTAACGAAATACCCCTCCTCCAAAGAAACAAGAGGTTTCACCTCCCCTACCACCACAAAAAATTGTAAAATCAGCTGAGTTACAACCCATCCCTCTTCTTGCATTCCCAATTCCATGTGGGGAAGAATAAATTGCAAAAATCGGCCATGAAGGACAGCAAGCAAAGAGTAGAAGAGGAGCCCAATAGAAAATAAATGACAGACAACTTGAGGGTTTGGGCTGTCAAATTTGGGATGAGAAGATCCCTTTCATGGTTAAACCCATAAGAGGCTAAGGTTGAACAAATTTGGTAAAGCGTCTGATGAAGAGGCTAAGGTTGAACAAATGGTGGTGGGACTGATTTCGTTGCAGCGAAGAAGAGAAAAAGGAAGAGCAGCACATTCTAGTTGTGGAGGAGAAAATTGTAGATCCAAGGGCTTTGAGCACAAAGCGAGGCTATAGGAGAACCTTCGGTTCTTCTTTCTATTTCTTCTTTCTCGAGTTCTAGTAAGATTGAAGAAGAGTTTGATCCCTCAAACTCAATCTTTGGAGGATGAAAGAAACCATGGTGGTCAAGTTACGTGCATCAAGAAGACACCATGGAGGAAGTTGAGCATTTGCAGCAGGGACAGCCATAAGGCGGTTTATCTCTGTCGATTTGGAGGACTGTTTTGATGGAGAAGAACCGGTTGAGTTTCCACCATTCTCTCTTTCATCATCCACATTCCAAACACTTGAGTCTATTGTCATGAAGGAGAACATTCATTTGCAGCAGCCTACATCTTATAACAACTCTTTGGAATTAAGATTGGAAGATTTAAATCTTTCATGTTCTTCATTGGAGGAAGAGAAAGGGAAGAAGGATTCTACCATTGCTTCCACACCATCCATTCAAGAAGGTCTACAAGAAGACTCCATTTTTGGAGTTGAAAATAAGAGCTATGGGCATATCAAACGGATCAGACCTTGCCCAATCAGGTACTTGGCTTCATTGGAGCCAAAGGAGAAGTCACAACCAGTCATGCTTGCTTCTAAGCATGAGGATGAGCTACAAAGTACCAAGGATCAGCTGTCATACCTCTTCAATTCAAATGCAGAGCAACTAAAAGAGGTATTGAATTTGCCTTCAACTGACACCTTGATGATTTGGGTAGAAGGTCAGCTTCTTGTTGATTTTCCACCCATCCTAGCAGCCACACTCAGCTCCAAATCATTTGCATGGCTGCCAATTTTGAAGAAAGGAAGCTATTTTGCACAACCAGTTGTAGGGTTTGTTTAGCCCACTTTTGCTTCTAGTTAGAATAGAGTAGGTAGGTTTGCTTTCAGTAGAAGAAGTGCTTGTGCACACTCTGCATGTTCCATTTGGAGCATGTATGATTTTCAGTTCTATACATAGTTTTGTGGTGCTGGTTTTCTCTTGCACAGTCCATTTCAGGGGCTTTTTTTCTGGTGAGAACGACTCCATTTCCGGTGGGTTTCCAAGTGGCTCGGAGGGAGGTTTTCAAATTTTAGATCGGTTTGCAGGTTACAACTCATGACTCCATGCCCAACGGATGCTTCAGTGGTGGTACATCTTCATCTAGCAGTAGATGACCCCACCGAGTCACCAAATTGTTGTATATCTTTCCCCAGGTAGATATAGACAAGCGAAGAATATAGAAATCAAAGAAGCTCAAATCCACGACAAGTTGCACCTTGGTGCACGAGATATGGTGCATGACATGGAGTGTCGACACGACGAAAGTTGTGCCTTGGCGCCTGAAAAGCGGCACATGACACGAGTGTCGACACATAGAAAGTTGTGCCTTGGTGCACGAAATGGCGCATGACACGAAGTTTCGACACCACGAAAAAGCTGCGCCTTGGCGCACGAAATGGCGCGAGACACGGAGTGTCGACACACAAATTTGTGCCTTGGCGCATAGAAATGGCACATGACATGGAGTGTCGACATAGAAAAAGTTGTGCCTTGGCGCATGTAAGAGGATGTCGACACACACATGGATGTGCCAAGGCGCACCTTCGGAGGCGCAACATTTTGAGCGGCGACAGGAAGCGGACCCTGCGCAGATATTCAGATGGCCATAACTTTTGATTGGGAGCTCGGATTCATGCAAGGTTGGAATTTTTGGAAAGCTTACGAGATCCTCTGTCTAACTAAGATTGGATATCTTTAATTGGGTGATAAAAATTCTTAAAAATGCAAAATACAATTCGCCACTTTTGGGTTCGCTGGGGTTCTCACCTACCATCATTATGAGATGAGTTAAGTGCATTCTGGAGGTGGTTGGGGCAGATTTCGAATTCCTCTCTTCTCCCTCTCTTTTTCCTCCTATAAATTGTAAGGAGGGGCTTCTTTCTAGGTGGTTCATCTTTTTAGCTCTGCCCTCCCTTCTTTTCTTCTCCAGGGTTGAAAATGGAGTTCGAACCTCCTCCACCGCTGTAATGGCATTTTTTCCTTTTACTATTGAAATGATGTTACAATGCAAACTTACTGAGCAACAAAAATGTGTTTTGTGATGCATCTGTCCATCCTTGCTCGTTTTTCGCTTGTTTTCTTCTTGCCTCTCTTCATTGCAGGTATTTGCGCATGTTCTAATGTTCATTACAGGTCTGGAGCTGTGTTCATGGAGTTTTGGGACATTTTCTGTGTGAAATCTATCCTTGGGTTTGTGATGCATCTGTCCATCCTTCCCATTGCTCACCTCTCCTTGTTCCATGGCAGTTTTGATAGATGTTCAACATTCTCCTTCTCTGGTGTATCACCGTTTTAGTGTAGGCTCTGTTTTTCCCTTTTCTCTCTCTCTCTCTGTCTCCTTGGCATGGTTAGATTAGGATTAGATTAGCTTGCCTGCACTGGAATAGCTTGTGGCAGGTAGTTTAGGAGCAGGAACCAGCCTTCTCTGGAGATTCCTCTCTCATTTTACAAGTCCCACACTTGTAGAGAGGTTTCAATGTTGTGCAATCACACTGGATGCTAGAGTGATCAACCTAGAAATCTGATCAGCGTCCAGGGGTGCTGTGATTTTGCTCTAACACCATCTTTGCGCATGCCCCTTTAATGTAGTAGTGAATTAACTTGCTTTTCGCTCAGCGGTTGTAATCCCCTTAGCGCGCCACAAAATTTCAAACATATGCACATATTTGGCAGCATCCTCTATACCTTTATACTCTGGGAGATGAAGGGACATCTCCATATAGATATTTTGTGGTTGTTGCGGACCTTGACCACTCCGATCTAGAACCCCACAGGTTTCCTCCGCCTCCGAATCATCAAATCCACCGAACTAGAACCACATATACCTCATGATCCTCCACCTGTAGCTAGAGTATGATCTATAGATGTACTCCCTTGTGCTCCAATAGTAACACTATATTGAACCCCTATGAGTACCGTGAGGTAGCACCACTTCCAAAGGTGAATCCAACATTCTACAAGGTCACATTCTTATGTGGATGACACGCCCAAGAATGCTCCTCCATATAACATTGAAGTTGTCTATCCTACCATTGATGTACTTGATCCCTGGCTTACTCCTACTCTCCTACTTCCCAAGTTAGCTTGTTGAGTACTTATCGTACTAGATATTGAAAAACCAAGTGCAAAGGCTAGGTCACCAGGTGGATTAAGATGCGTGCACATGTGGCCCAAGTAGTCTTTATTGGCGTACTTCCATGTGAGGCCAAGAAGGGATCTCTATCATGCTTTCCAAGATGGGGGAGTTCTTGATGCTCTAGCTCCATGTCCTCTATGTGAGCCATAAATCCTTCACGAGCCATCTCTCTCCTCAATGCCATACTTTCTACAATGGAACATTGCTTCTCTATTTCCCTCTCACACGCCTCATTATACTTAAGCCACCTTTCCTCTCTCTGCTTTTCACCGCTAGGTCCGCCATCTTAATACCAAACCTATTCCTGCCTTCACACGTGGTGAAGTTTAGTTGGCCATCGGTTTACTCTCCAAGTTCAAAGTTACCATCAAGATCTTGATCGCCAGTGGAATACCGTGCAAATACGTTCCTCTTGGATACCTCAAAACTGAAATTCAAACCTCTAGGAAAGAGTACGTCAAAATTGAATATTCCATAATATAATCATTTAGAACACCACAAAACCACATATCCACCACGCGAGTCCAAATTAGATCAACATCATAAAGAGCCCGAAATTCTTCCCGTGTCCAAACAAGTGCATGATATCTTCATTCCGCTGAGATGCGAGATCTATAAGCCACTCATAAAGTTCTCTTTGGAAAGATAGCGAAAAATATCTCATATAAGCACATGTCAATACAGGGTTATGTTTCTACCCAAGTGCGTGCTGATAAACTCAGATCCACTAGTAAACCGTTGAGCATATTCTTCCTCCAAATCATGTATCCATTCCTCAATACTTGCTAGAGTTAATCGGTATGTCTCCATCGCGAACCATCCTAAAAAAACTAAGAAAAGAGGTCCCGTGAAGGAACCAATGATGCAGCCTAGAATTTGCAAGATAACACCCTAGTTGCTGCACATCACTCACCTAGACTAAGCACTCACCCGAAGCACGCATGAGGTACTAGGTCCCTCTTTAGGGTTGCTGTAATAGGATGACACATAATGAAGAAAGAACCATAAATACTCATGACTAATCCATCATTCTACAGTGCATGTTACCCATAGATCTATGAAAGAACGAGCTTAAATAATAATCATGATTAAACACTAACATGCACTACTCAATTACACAGAATGACACTTAGATTCAGCCAATATCCTCCATCTATTAATAAGTATAGAAGCTCCTTACAGTACTATCAATTCATCTTAAGGTGCATATGAATCTGATACACATATTCAGAATCATACATACATGCCTATATCCCTCTGATACATCATACAAATCTCTCTTTTACTATGCACCTAACCATCATATATATAGGGTGGGGACTTTCCCTTCACCGCTTAACTACTCCAGAAATAGGTCACATGCTATTAATAGCCACACGCCGTTTACAATTATAGCCACACATGCAAGTGCGCTATCTATAGCCCTCTTACAGATAACTGAAGTGTTCATTCCATTCTTAGCTTGCCTCCATGCATAGATGTTTGAACTGCTCTTCTAGATATAGACAATGTTTGGCGTGCACTTCTTTGCATCGTTGATGTGTTCCGCACGCCATCTTCCAAAAATAGATCCTCATGCCCAAAATTGGCTAAGTCCTAAAATCTAAACCTACCTTCCACGCGTGAGTCCTTCCCCGTCCTTCCATGCATTCAATCCGGCCTTCTACCCCACGTGGACTCCTTGTGTGATTTTTTACGTGAGACTCCTTGTGTGTGTTTGATTGTTAGGGATTCCCATGGGGGATCACCTTGTAATGTGACCAAGGGTTATTTGTATTTATTTATTTGTTTCCTTTCTACCGATGTTTGTATGGGTTTATTAAGTGATGTATTTACCTCTTTCACTATTTATTAATTGTAGTAAATTAATGTGAGTAAACATGTTATTAAAATTAATTAATCAAATTGGGTCATAAGAAATTAATTAATAGAGTTGTTGGCCTTGAATTAAAGTGTTGTAAGAGATGTGTAAGTGATGTGTAAGTTAAATTTTGAGTGTGAAACACTCCACTTCTTGGAAATTCAAAATTGTCCTTGGAGGCTAATTTTGGAGGCTTGTGGGACAAGTTAAACTTGTCCCATACCTCTTAAATTTATTTACCAACCATACCTATGGTTGGAGAGTTGAATTTAGAATTTTTAATGCTTTTTGAGAAGACAAATTGTAAGTTTTAATTGCACTTTTATTACATGGTTTAATTTCAGTCCTTTGGGGTGTGGGTTTGATTTGAGTATGTAAGAAAACTGTCATTTATTCACCCACTTATTTATTGTGCATTGGAGATTGAAGTTGACCGATGAGTTGGAGTTGAGGATGTGCGATGTGGCATCCCACATGCATCCACCTCATCCTCTTCTCTTTTCTCTTCTATATATTTGAATTCCTTATCTTGTTTTTGGGGTTACTTCACCTTGCATTGCTTCATTTTGGGTGACTTCTTTTGGTTTTGGGAGCTCTTGCAATTTTTGAGAAAGTTGGAGATTGTTGAATGCTTTTGGATTATTGATCTTGGACTATTTTACATTGGAAAGCTTGTTGTTTGGAACTTTGGAACAAACTCCATCATGGAGAGGTAGGATCTTGGCTCTTTAAAATGCTCTTCTCTTATTTATGCATATGTAAATGTTGTGAATGTTTTGATATTGCTTGTTGGCTGGTTGGGTAGATGGCCTAGGTATGGTGTAGGAGAAGACTATGGGGATTCTTGTGGGGAGGCATAAGTGTTTTGGGGAGGTATAAGTGTGGAGGGAGTTGGGATTTTGGTTCCACCTTGTAAAAGAAATAGCTTACATTTATTTACTCATTATGGGGTACCATAAGAGGTTGGGGAGGCGTAAGGAAATATGAGGAATAAGGGGTACTTGGGGGAGGTATAAGGGCATCTCAGTGGATTTGAAATGATATATATTTTGGTAGTTTTTTCTTAGGTGGGGATACCCATTTCCCTTTGGGATGCATAAGCAGCATCCCCCATAGTTTCTTCCTCCTTTGGCTTGCTTGATCAAGCCTCGGTAATTTTGTCATGCTTTAATGTAGTTGTAAACTACATTCTATTGTAGACCGTGTTTTTACTTTGTGAAAATGTTGCTTGTGTGTTTGTGGAAGCCTATTGTTTCCATGAGTTGGATCACATCTTTTATTGCATTGTGGTTGGGGCTCGAGGGCCAATAAAGAAGGATCGCTTCTTCTTTTCATTAAATGTCTTGGTTGGGTGAAGAGCATTTCCTTTCCCCTACTCTTGTAGTGATCAAATTAGAAGAATGTGAAATCTAGATGTTGTTGTTTTGGCCGAGAAAAGACAGGTTTGATAGTTCCTTATGAAATGGAACCGTATTGTAACCTTTCCCACTTGAAGTGGATGAACTTGTAAATGTTTTGGTGGAAAAATGTTGTATTGATTTGAAAGTTGCATATTAAAGTGTGAAAGAGATAAACTCTATTTTCAGTGTTTCAAGGAATGTGAAAGAATTTTATTCTGTATGAGGAATTTGAGGAATGAAAGAAAAGTTGTAAAGTTGTATTATCCCCATCGGCCCGCCAAACCGCAGCTAACTGTTGGTTGACACGTGGCATATTCTCATGTCGGCAGAGGTGCGGGTTCCTTTTGACCTTTTTTCCCTTCCTTTTGAATAGTCAAATTTTCTAAATGTTCCCCGCTAACCCGCTGACCCACAGCCAATAAGGAGCTGCCACGTGGCCTCCCAGGCGTTGGCGGAGGTGCGGGTGTAAAATTCACTTTGTCCCAAAAGGGAAAAAGTGCTAAATTTCTTTCCCGCTCTCTGCCGGTCTCGTGTTTGAAAAAAATTATTTCCCACTCCGTCAGTTTACTTTCCTTCTCCTGACAAAATTTTTCTTTGGATTCTACAGCCCAAGTTGGGGAAAATTTTCCTCCCAGTGCCCGCAAGCTTGCTCTTGGGAAAAATTTCATCCTAAGGCCCATCGGCCCATAACTCGGAGAAATATGAGGAGTTAAGAGGACTTCTTTATATCATTGGAAAGGTGGGGAAATTTCCTATCAAATGGGAATGTTTTCAAGAATTATTAGTGTGTTAATTATAAGAAAAATCAGATTGAATCTTTAAGCTCGAGTTCTTGGAGTGGGTTAGTAAGAAATTACTCGATGATTTTAAATATGTATTTCTTTCTCCACCGTAATTAAACCTTTCTCTTTTCTTAGATCTTGTGGAATTAAATAACTAGGTTATTTAATTGTTTTGGTCCCTTAACCCTAAAATTTTAATCGGAATTTTAGCTAAAATTTCAATGTAATTAGTGATTAAATTAATCCTAAGGAGATTTGAGCTAGGTGTGGAATTATTACACTTGTTGCTTTATAATGTGGAAATACTAATTATTATAATGGGAAAAGTTATCAATTGAATTTATTTGTCCTTGAAACTTTGGTTGTTAACACTTTAAAAAATTATTCCATAATTTTGTAACTAAACCTAGGTTGCTCATGGGTCTCAAGTGGGAGATTTTAGCATGTAAGCGTTACACTTGGTATCAAATCCATGGGTTCAAAGCTTGAACCTTGGACACACTAGAAAATTTGAGACATGAACTATAAACCTAGCACACTTTTAAATCTAGAAAACAAAATTGTTTGAAAATTGAAAAAGAAATGCGTATGAAGAAATATTACATTACTAAATTCATTTGAACTACCAAAATTAAAATAATGATAAAATAATAAGTTGTTTGAATTGTTGTACTTGCTGGGATATGGTGTTTTGTTTGAACCCAGAGTTACTAAGAATGTCAAATCAAATTGTTTTTTATGAACTTCTAGTGTAGTGGAAACTTGGTTCCCCTTTGAAAATGTGTTGTTCTACTGAAGTCCTAAAACTTGATTTAATTGTATGACACGTTAAGCCCTTTGTTGAGACCCTTCCTTATTGGAGTTGTTAGAATGATAAATTTTAT